>QUSF01000040.1:2699584-2713826 GCA_003676055.1 Chloebia gouldiae
CCTCTCCTCTCCTCTCCTCTCCTCTCCTCTCCTCTCCTCTCCTCTTCTCTTCATCTTCTCTTCATCTTCTCTTCTTTTCTCTTCTCTTCTCTTTCCTTTTCCTTTTCCTTTTCCATATCCAGCTAGACCATACTGGAAATAGCTCCTCCTGAACTGGAGCAGTGGGGGAGAGAAGTGCCGTGTAAGTGAAAAATGCTCGTCTACCTTAGAACGTCCCAAGCGAATATGAGCACCTACATAACCTGGGCACCTCTGGGCTGCATAGACCCAGGGGTAGCTCAGTGAGTTCTGATTTAGTGTGACTCAGAGAGTTTGGCCCTTTTAATATGTCTTACACATCATTATTTTTTTTCAATGTTCAAAGTTCTGGAGGATCTTCTTTGTGGCTGCAACAGGAAGAGCAAAAAAGGACTTTGGGGCCAAAACCTGCAGCCATTTTCACCAGGGAGAGTTGGGGTTATCCAATTGGTTTTAGAAGAATTGCTTGGGGTTTTCACTTAATATTTGTAATTAGAGCAGGCCCTCTGTGATCAGGAGACAATGAGTTATTATAGTGATCTGGTTCAGAACAGCTGTCATTAGCACTCTTGTGACTCCTCAGGAGAATGCAGGGCCACATACAAACAGGACACTGTTGGGCTCACAGGTCCTGCTTATCATGATTTGACTATGATTTCTTCTTTATAACGCAGTGGGACAAGGCCCGGGTGAGTTGCACTATCTGGATGTAATGCCAGATGCTGTGCCTGAGGGCATCATGGATCCTCCAGTACTCACTTGAAAACAGCTGCCAGGACACTGCAGCCACTCCATGGCAATGTGCCATGCATTTATTGCAAATGTGGACAGTGAAAGGAAAAGGGAGATTGGACAAAGGGATGGCAGGGAATAGAGAGGAAGCCTTGAAGTCTACTGAGATGTGGTGCAGCTCTCACTGGAGCTGCTCCTAAACCCACCACTGTATGTCTTCTGCCTGTCCTTTTGTCCTGTTCATTTAGTTTATACATTTTCCAGATGGAGAGGACTAAGAGCAACCTTTTGGGCTCTGGGTAAGGGTGAAAGTGTGGGGCCTGCCTGTGGTGCTAGTGGGACAAGGTTCTCCTCTGCACTGAAGGCTGGCAGGAAACTGTTAAAAAATGTGCCACGCATTTTTCTATTCAGTTAATGAAAAATGGTACCCTATTACTCCTGCTGTCCTGCATACCTCCTGGCTGGAAAAAGAAAAAGAGCTGATTCCTGGGAGGCTGAAGAGTCTCAGTGCAATTGAGATGCAGTTGCCAGGCTGTGAAGGCTAAGAAGAGCTCCATGCTTTTTTTAAACCTGCAGGCAGTTCTGTTGACTGACGCTGCCTGACTGCTTTCCAGGAATGCTGACATATTCTCATGTTATCACTTTTCATGCAAACTTTTGCCCAAGAGCCTGCTTCTTATTGCTCAGCAATGCATCAGGGGAGAAGGAAAGAGAGGAGAGCTGTCAAGGCACATCAGTCATTGTTGTGTTTGTACTGGAAGGTATATGCATAATGAAGGATAATATTTTCTGGCTGCAGAAGGTTGTGATATCCCAGTGTGAGGTGCCTGTGAGTGTATCTGGTATGGATGTGACAAGAGAGGATTTGTCTTGGGATACAGAGCCTTTTTGCATCTGGTCTCTTGTGCAAATCAGGACAAGTTTGGCAGGGATTGAAAGTCCATATCATCTGGTGACCCAAATGAATAGTTCCAGATGGACTGGGGCCCTCATCACAGTTGGTGCCCTTAGTGAGTGGGGGGCCAAAGCTGAATGAAAGGAGTGATTCATCATGGCGAAGGTCTGTGTACCTTGCTTTGCTCATGCCCTGTGGATGGAGAACTTTAATTCCTCAGCTTTATTGATGTGTCACATTGCACAAACAATGGGCACTCCAATGTTGAAGTAAAAGGCAAGAATATTTATGTGAGAGTGAACTCACTCCAGTCCCAAGACCCTTCCCACTTTGGCAGTCTTTGCCCAACCCTGCTTCTTTGCAGGCTACTGAAGGGCTGTGAGACCACTGTGACCATCTTTTCTTGCAGGTAACAGGCATAGCTCTTCCCCATGTACCTTAACTGCAGGGAAAGACCATGCAGTTCTGCATCGCCTGTTGAGGAAGACAGAGACTATTCCTGGAGATCCTGGACACAGTTTTTTACCTTGGGTTAAGGTTTAGAAGAAAAATATTTTCCCTTTTGAGGGACTTATTGAGATACTTGAACTGGAAGTGAAACTTGGAAATATCTGATAGCATATCCAGAATTTTCCTCACAAGGCAGAACAGAGCAGCTGTCTACAACAGCCTGGCATGCCTGAACAGGGGATGCTTTTTTTCCCCCCTCTGTCTTCCCTCTGTTTCTTTGTTAACAGGTTAACCTGTCCTAAGGGCTGGGCCCTTGTTGAAAAATCCAGCTCAATTTAGAAAGAAAGCTTTGAGGAAACCCCAGCCCTTGGCAATCCCTAATGAATGTCCTAAAGGTCTGACCTTTTCCTCTGGGATCCTCCTTCCCCTTTCCTGATCTGAGTAGGCAAGCAGTGCTGGGAGAAAAAATAGAGTGGAAAGCTTCTGAAGTCAGACATCCCAAGCACCACAAAGTACCCTTGCAAGGCCTTGTTATAATCATTGCTTGCTTGCCCCATATGTCTGGCCATCCAAAAGGTTTAAGGAGTAACTGATCTGATAGCCTGTATGTGCTATTGATTTGTTAAGCTGAAGGTTTTTTTCTTAAATCCTATTAACAATAGCATTTGCAGAAGGAATGCAGATTACCCAGGTCTAATTGTATATCATTTGCATGAAGAATGAATTAAAAAGCAGCTTTGCAACACATTGACTTGGGATGTTATTGAGCCATTGAAGTCTCAGGCTGTGAGAGTTGGAGCTATTTAATTAGTGGGGGTGGGGTGTATGGCTGGAGAGAAAATAGCGGAAAAGAGGTGTTTTAATCAATGAAGCAGAGGAATCACAACTGTTAGTAGATGCAAGATTATTCCTTTCAGGCAAATAACCCAACCAAATAACTCAAGGTCCAACTGTATGAGAACTTTGCTGAATGAAAACCTGGTATTTGAATTGGAGGGTACAGTAATCTCGGAGTGTTCAGTGCTGGTGCTTTCCCAGGGCCAGAGCTGTGGAGCTCTGCTCAGGGACTACCTCCAGCTAGAGGCACCAGCAGTTTTATTTTATGTTTTTTTTTTTTTTTTTTTTTGGTCATGAAGCCCAGACTGCATCCTGAATGTCAGACAGGATGCTCCTGATGTCTCCTCTGGGTCTCTGACTGATCCCACAGCCAGGGGTGTGGGTGTGAGGCTGCCTGCCTCACCCTGCCACAGGGTCTTCAAGGCAGGAGCAATGTGGCTCATTGTCAGGCTTGCACGGCTGCTCCCAGCTGCAGCAGGGCAAAAATGGTGACAGAAGCACTTAAGTAAATGGGATGGGATCTCATAATTCTGTGTGTACCTGACTCAAAGGCTGGCAGGGTGATTAAGGCATTTATTTTTCCTCTATGAACTGTTATGTCTTAGCTACAGAAGGGCTTTGCTGTGTTGCTTTCAGGTAGGGCTTGAATGTGGAACATTTTTGGCACCTAAGTATCTCTGCTTTTCACCTGCCCATCAGGCTGCTGCACAGGGGGATATCTAAAGTAAGGTAACAGTTATGCTGCCAAGATCTTCAGGTCCACTTTCTCCTCCTTCAACAGATAACCATAGACACTACCCAAAACCCTTGTGGTGTTTGTGGTTCTATTTCTATTTCTATCCCCTTCATGTGCTGGTTAACAAGAACCTCAATACTGTATTTCCCAAGGAAATATAAGTTAATAAAAAATAAGAATAAAAACGATACACATTTGAGGCAGAGTGTAGGATTTTTTTAATGCCACAAGGTCTTAGGTACAGAGAAAGTAACTGAATGCCAATCATGGGGGAAAACAGGACATTAAAAATGATGGATTAGTTATTCCCATGACATGTGCTTATGATACATGTTAAATTAATTACATAACCACATTCTAAGTTTCTTGGCTACCAACATTTCTCTTTGCTTTTGGAGGGCTAGATTTTTTTTTTTTTTTTGAAAGACAGCCCTCATCTAAAGCCTGTTGACAAGGCTGCCCTCTTGGATGCCAAAGAATCTTGTGGCATTTAATGAGAAGAGGGCAATTTGCTGGCAGACACCAAGGTATGTTAATCCCAGCTCTCGAATATGGAATACTGAAAATGAAGCAGACACATGATAGCTGGACCACACAACATGCATATTTGTCACAATTCCATGAAATCGACACTTGTGTAAATAAAACTGACAACTACTGTAGATGAATTACTTATTTATTCACTGCAATATTAATTGTGTAAGTTTCAGCTACACCATCATCAACCAATCTGAAATTCAGCTACCATATCAAACACAGTATTTAAGGCAAAAGAAAAGTAGCACAAAATGGGAATTTCCTAGAAAAAACCCAGACTTCTAGGCCTACAAATATGAAGACCATGAAGAAAACTATTTTGGCAATTACAAACTCATGTTGAATCACATTAGTACTGAAACTTATCTTATAGACACTGTTCCTCTCTGCTTCAGATCATTAGGTACAAACCAGACACGTGTGTTTTTTTACCTTAGTGTCAGCAGAGAGAAATTGAGTAAATGTGGCTGATTTGTAGCATGTCCTTTACTGATGCAAAATGGATTTGCAACCACTTAATCTACAGTAATTCATATAGCCATTCAAACTGAGATCCAGTTTAGATGGAAGGACATTATTTTTCCTTTATGACTCAGGCAGGTATTTTAAATCTTAGAACATTTTTTTGACAGCACATGATAGTGGCTGATTCTCCTCCCTACCATTGTTTATAGCTCGCATCTAGCGGACTCACCTTGATACAGTCACCAGTCTGGCACTGTCTCTCTTGAAAAAGAGCTTTTGGGTTTGCTGTCATGGAGTCAGGGAGCTGAGAGGAAGCAGGACTGAGAGAACCCAGAGAAGTTTTGGAGTCCTCCTTCCTGCTCAGGGTACACTCCAAAGGAAAGATGGTCTTGACAGGTGGTGATCATCTATTTTTTGGAAAAGATGCCAGTGCAGAAGGTTAAAAGTCCAAGTAGCCTTGTATAGAAATATAATGAAAACGTTTTCCTAAGTCTGAGCCTAGGTTGCAAACTGAGCCAGTCTCTTCTTGTGCTGCCTCACTGGAGCAGGAGAACAACATACCACTGTCTGCTGTAAACAACCTTCTGCATACCAGAAGATGGTGATTTGGACAAAACAGGCTAAATTCTTTTGATATTCAATAGGTTGTGTTTGCCAAATTTTTACCTTCCTACCTTGCTGTTCCTCTGGGTTTCTTCCACTTTGCCTCCACCTTCTGCAAAGTGTTGTCCCTCCATCTGTGGCCTGCACTGTGCCAGTTGGCACGTGACAACAATCGTACACTGTGTCATAGACATGAGACCCATCCTTGTGGTACCACCCTCCTCTCAGCTCATGCTTAGCTTGTGGGTGGCCAGCTGCCCCCAGCTGCCTTCACCAGCACTGCTGCTGGGCAGCTTGAGACTCCCTTTCCTGCATCAGGGTGGCACTTGGCTTTGACCTTGGTGACAGTCAGGTAATGGAGCCCACTCTGCCTTCCCTTTCCCTTTCCCTTTCCCTTTCCCTTTCCCTTTCCCTTTCCTTTTTCTTTTTAATTCAAATTTTAATCCTGCAACACATTGAAGTCCCTCCCAGATCTGTGGTTATTGAAAATTTTAAAGCGTATTCCATATCTCATATCTCACTTGCTGAAGGAATTTGATGGCATCCCAGAGCAGCCCCTCGAATAGTCGTTCTCTTTTCTCCCTTGGTGTTCCCTTCAAATTTGACAAAGGACTGTTAATAATATTCTTCTGAGCAGTGAAGCACCAAGGGAAGTCAGGCACTTGATTCTGGAGAGCAGCAGTCTTTTCCAGCTGCTCACAATAATGCAAGTGTAAACAGCTGGGCAAGCAGGACCGGCAGACATTTATGATAAATACCTGCCTCTCTCCCACTGCAAACATCATGGGGCATCCCTCTGATGTGTGCACACAGTCCCAAGTAAAGGATTCAGTTCCTTGCTTGTGGTAAACTAAACATGAAATATTACATGTAAATATTAGAGACATACCCTGATCTTTAAAACTGAATAAAGTCCTTTGATGAAAAAACCTTAATTAAAGGTTAATACATAACTTATGTAATATCTTTCAGAGCACCAAATATAATTCAGCAACTAATGGTGGGATTTTTTTTTTTTTGCACCATCAGTATTTCTTTGCTTCTCTAATAGAGGTATTTGAATGCTGATTATTCTAAAATCTGAAGCAAGCTTCAGCTATGCATTTACTAAGATCACTTTCAGAGAATATTATTCTTATACATACACTGAATGTCCTCCACATTAAATTCAACCACTAACACGGACATGCACACAGCTCTCTATATATATAAACTTCATATTTTCTCCTGGGATAATCTGCCAAGAATGCTGTGGAATCTGTTACATCCTCTTTAATATTTGTATGTGTTTTTGAACCATTTTTGTATTTGTTTGCTTATATCCTGCCTTGTAAAAAAACATCCGTTATTTCTTAAATTTAGCCTTCCCTGTTATAGAGGTGTATATTTTGCTAACAGGCTGTGACTACCCTATCCTTCCTGCTAGCAAAATATGCACCTCTCTGTGATGTGAGGCAAACAGAAGAGCTTCTAAATTCAGACCTGGGCATCTGAAAAGGGATAAACTAAGGAATTCTCAATGGAGTTTTCTTTCAAAAGAATATTGGAAACGCATCTCACCTTCTAAGTTCTAAGAAATTATTTTAGATGTTTGTTACTATTAAGAAATGCTCTTTCCACTTTAGGCATGACACAAATAGAGAAACGAGGCTGAAGAGTACAGTTAATTAAAGGCAAAGCAAAATGTTGAGAAATAGTTCTGGCAAGCCTGGGAGACTCCTCAACAGTCTTAATGCTTGAGTCATGCTTTGTACACATCAATTAAGTCTGCATCAGCTATATAAAAAAATCCATACACCTATGTAATTTTTCATTTAGAGTTTATAACAGCGATAAGGACCTTGGTACAGATAATTTTCTGGGTATTAATGACAAAGTGGGGTTAATGGTCTTTGACTGCACCTTGAGCTTTCCACAGGTCTCAAATGGTTATTAATCCCCAGGGGTAAGACTGCACCTCTGTAATGAATTTTAGATATTATTTTAATCAATACAGGTTTATGCACATTGACAGCTGACTGTATCACTCATAAATTCTGCTATTATCATGCAAATAATTTTAAATATTAAGTAGCAATGTTCTGATATATATTATGTGTTTGCCTAAAGGTCCAGTGGTCTCCAGTACAATTGATTTTCATTTTTAAAAAACAATTTTGTTCTCTTATGTATGCAGAAGAAATGTTGTGTTGAAAAAGGTTTCTTGATGAAACCTTGCATGCAGAGATTATTAAAAATCTGGCCACAAGCACAGCTACAGATCTGTCTTCCCTTTTCTTCCCTGCTATACCCATTTGCTGCAGTGTATTCAATATGATGCATACAACCTTCTCTTTGTGAACTCTGTAATGCTTGGGTATTGATAGGGTGCTTCTCTGAAGGAGAGTTGCAGGTGACGTGTTTTTTGTGCAATGTCTTCTGCTTATCACTGCATCCATTTTTTAATGGCACAAAGACTACCTCAAGATTTTAAGCTATCAATGGTCATTAAAATAACTTTTTGCTTTTTCTGACATAGTGAAAAATGAAGACTACTGTTTGCTTTCTTTTCTGAAAAAAAAAAAAACTCACAATCTTTTCAGGTTCTGAACATCCATGACTGGAAGCAGAGCAGAAGGAATGACACCAGACACGGTATTTGAGATTCTGTTTTATTGCCTTCATGATACTTGTGATGGGAAGCCAAGGGTCAGTAGACCTGGAGCTGACCTTGGCAAAACACTTCATCTCTCATTCCCTTACCTGCATGTGCTTTGGTTCATTCCAAGTTTGTAAGCATCCTTTGCTCTGGAAAGGTTGTACTGGATCACTTGGGAGCATCTAGACACCTGGAGTTCTTCTCCCTTCAAAATTGCAGAGTCACAAAAATAATTGGTGGCATGGAGGAGTCCAGAGCTGTGTTCATCAGATATAGCTCAACTTCCTAAAACCTCTAAGTGTCCCCAGTACAGGCTCCATTTGCACAAGAATGGGCTACCACAGGGCAAGGATTTGAGATGTATCCAGATTGTTAATATTCACTTGCAGAGCAAATCCTGGGCAGCAATTTCTCCTCTGTCCAACTGCTTCTAGTGGACCAAATTCTCACTTGATTTCAGTCAGCAGCTAACATTGTCCAGAATGAAAATTTGGTTCACATCCTCTGATCTTTATATTATGCAATTTTATGACTTATTTATTCCAGCAAAACATGACTCACTGATCCAAACTGCTTTTTGTGATAGCATAAGCAGGTTATGACAAAAAGCATTTTGTCATTCATTTCAGAAAAAAAGCATGGCTAGAATATTGATCAGCAATATATAGCAGTCTTTGTATTGCCTTTGTCTTTGTGCAACAATAAATACTTGAGATTTTTTGATAAATGTCTTCATTTTCTGGACTCAATTACCATCATTCAATTAATCAGATTTTCTAGTTAGTACATAACATGGAGAAGCAGCCCCTGCATTCAGACACACAAATGACTGAAAACAACTTCCTGCTTTGAGATCCATGTGTCAGTATCTGTCAAATTGTCAACTAATTTAAAATTTTAATTAGTTGCAATTTTTTAAGGCTCTTGATGCTTTCATTCCAGACAGAACTCAGTCATCCTCCATCCTTGAGCTGCAGGATTCCCTCTGTACCCTGTTTGTTCCAGCACTACCCACCAGCCTGGTGTAACTGTAGCAGGATCTGACCCATATGTCTCAGGAAATTGTTAAATTTGGATAGGATTCCAATGAAAATAGGAAATGAAATGTTCTCAACAGAAAAGGAGAATCGGGGGAACATGCTCGCAGCACAGTGAGGAGACTTCTAATAGGAGCGTGTCTGTTGAATCCACCTGGGCTTTAGCACTGGGCCGACTGAGCCACTGAGCATTCCTGCGCACCTGGTAAGGTGCCAGGGACTCATACTGACAGGACAACTGCCCTGAAGGTGTGCTTACCCCTGAATGGCTCATGGGGCTGGGGACAGCACAAAGCCCCCATCACCTGCTGGCTAGAGAGCAAGAGCAGATGGACGTCAGCATGGCTGGCATGACATCTCTGGGGGAAAAAGTCTTCAAAATACTCTGTCACAGGTGTGAAATGTTCCAGTGGCAAATTTTCAAGGGAAACTACGGGCGTGTCATTGCCACACAACATATTGTAAAGTTAAAATCTTAATCCTGGCTTTACCCCAGCAAAGGGTCTCTAACATGCATTTTGTGCGTTAGCAAGCTCCCTCCCTATTACTGTGATTGAGTTTTAATAGCACCAGCTTTCATGATGATGGGGGAGGGAAGTGACAACATTGACCTTGAGGTAACAATAGCCCTGCAAGCACATAATGCCATTTATCACTGCATATTTCCTTTCATTAGGAGATCTGAAGCTGCCTCACAAAGATAGGCTTTTGCAGGACTGACACAGCGAAGCCCTAATCCCTTCCTGGGACATTGTGATCGTATCACAATGCAAATCGTTATGACCATACACTCCCCATATTGGTACAGTTTGATGTCTTTTGTTGAGGAAATTATCTAATTAATATTTTTCATAGTTTTCATCTTTAATCCCTGCTACTATCTTTTGCTGATATCTACCCATCTGTTTTTCTAAGCATTTGCATTTTCTCTTTCATTATGTATATAAACAGTCCCCTTTCTAAAGAAATGAGACGTATTGCTTTTTTCCCCTAATATAAAATTATTTCCTGCAGAAAAGCCAGGCAAAAGGTAACTCTCATTTGGTGTATAAATAAATAAATATAGTTGTTAAATTCTGCCTTCTGGTAGTTTATAAATGAAATCTGCTAGTGGTCAATGCAACCCTATGAACTACAGTGCAATAGCTCTGTGTCATGGAAAGATTTGCCACATTCAGATTTTTAGCAGTTCAACTTACAGTGGGCAAGAAATCATTAAATTAATTTCTTTTCCAATCCCGAGTGCTTGCTAAATTCCATGCAGCTGTTCTGGAGACGGCCTTCTTGCAAAACTGACCTTTGTAGAAGCTAACCTATATTTTATTTCCCTTTATTTTATGTATACTAGATTCCCATTAATTTATTTATTCAGCCCTATCACACAGATTGCTGACCTGCATCCATCTCTGTGGCAGCAGCAACCTTGACACTGCTGACTGCCAGAGGCCAAGGACTGCCTCAGATTAAATACGTGAGTCCCTGCGGTGAACCCAAGATGAATGCACCCTGTGTGTTTCATACAGCAGCTACAGCCCCCGCAGACACCGAGCACTGGCAGAGGCAGCAAAAGGGGCTCAGGTGTGGTTAGGGCGCTCTCAGTGCTTGGTGGGATGTTGTTCAATGAGAGCATGTGTTTCAGTGTGCCCAAGAGTGAGGCATCTGCCTGCCACAGTGGCTGCCCTTGGTTTATTCTGGCTTTATTCTGATTAGCATCCAAGTAACAGGAAGGTGGCTGGGAGTGGGGATTAAAAAGCATTTTATCTTTTTTTTTTTTTTTTTCTAACTGAATCTAGGATGTTGAACAGTGTTAATGAAGAGCAGGCGAGCAAGTGGGTATGTGGCAAATATGCTCCAATATAGCTCTTTCAATTATCACTTTCAATTTACAATTCCTGGCAGCATTTATTTATTCTCACTCAAGAAACTCAGCTAACACCTTGCCATTACAGAAAGCATTATTTTCAGAAAGGCAACCCTTTCCAGAAATGACTGAAGAGACTAGGCATCCTGATACCTTTGGCAGTTTTGCCACACAGCCTGGACACGCCCCTGGATGTGACTGGGTGCCCCTGAGTGCTCAACGGTAACTGTCCAGGCACTTATTCCATACTGCAGGGAGTGCAGAAAGGTACAGTTACCATCCAAGCTGCCCTCACAGGCCAGTGGCCACCTCACAAAACTTTCAAATGTCACTGAAATGCTCCTCTATGTCTCCTGCCTGCCTGACTCATCCTGGCTTTCCAGGATGCAGGTCATGCCCAAACCCTCCCAGGGCAGTGAGGGAGCTGCAGGGAGCAAGGTGCATTGTAGACTCTCCCTGCCTTTGCCCATCAGCTACACCGTGACTTGGCTCCATGAATGAAGATGTGTTCCAGTTGTGGGGGCCTCCTGGCTCTTCCCAGGGCTCTCCTCCATCCTGGCATGGCATTAGTACTGGTGAGCCCTGGCTTGTTCATCTGCACAGCCATGGCAGATCCATTTGGAAGGTGGTCTGGGCTGATCTGCAGGTGCTACCAAAGACCAGCCATCCTTGCCCAGCCCTCAGTCCCTAGCAAACTGCTGTCATGTCTGTAATTGCAATATTACAGCTGGGCACTCTCACAACAAGACAGAGTTTAATAGCTCCCATCATTTGTCTTTCCCAGCAAGCTGCACATCCGAAACAGGGTGATTAGAGAAGGGCTGAGCATAACTGAGGGCTGGGAAGGGTCGCCTTGTTTCAGAGGGCACCCACATAAAAGGAGCTTTTACAATTTGAATACAGTAACATTTGCATGTTACTGTGCTTAATCTGACAGTTATTTATTGCTCTGGGTTACATAAAAACCTCCATGTAGACAGGAATCGAGGCCTGAATTCAATATGTGCCAAAATTCACAGATGGCCCTTTTCTCTGGCATGAGGGCTTGAGAAAGGCAAGACAGATCAGGATTCACTAGATTGCAGAACTTGTACCTGCTCTGTACCTGCTCCGTACGTGCTCCATATCTGCTCCCTGTGTCTGGCTCCTGCAGCCTCACCCCAATGGACAAATGGGATGGTAAAACAAAATGGTGGCACAGAGGAGACCAGGAGTTCCCCAGTCCACAACAGCAGGATCAAGTTGGGAGTTCTTGAAGAGAGCTGGGGGTGTGGATACAAGCAGCAAATCACAGAGCTGGGGAGCAACTTACAGCAAAACACATGTGTATCTCCACCCTGATAATGCAACCCCCTCAAATCCATTCTCAGGGTGGGGATTGTATAACCTAGAGCTGGAGGTGGCAGAAGATTTCAGAGGGCAAGAAAATAGCCATAGAGGCAGTTGTTCTGGGAGGTGGGGTCTGGTGCTATTTCTGAACTTGAATTCAATTAATCTGCATCAGTTTTTCTGAGAAGAATCTAGCTTTTAGAGAAGAAAATTCCCTGTGATCTTTTTTGAAAGGATTTGAGTTTTGAGGATTTGAAATATTTGAGTTTTCACTTGGAAACAACGCTTTCCTTTAAAGAGTTTCCATAACATTCAATACGCTATCCACATTGCCCATAGCCTAAAGACAGTTTTGTCTATTTTCTTTAATTTTCTCAGAAAATGGAAACTTTTAATTTTTTTTACAGCACAAAATAATTATTTTTGAGCTAGCAAACTGGTGTCCCAATTACTTAAGTAGCTGTTAAAGCCCAGCTGGGGCTGAGGTATAGTTTTGGAAAATGAGTGCTGGTCCTCACAGGTCTGAAGGAAGAAAGATTAATCCTCCTGCTAGAGGGAAAAGGAGGACAGTAGAACCTAAAATAGGCAGGAGACTTTAAAATAATTCAAAGGATATAATATATCTAGTTTCCTGTAGATGCTTCTTATCTACATTGGGGTATATCAAAACCCCATATCTGAAATAAGCAGAGGCACTTCCCTTTGGAGAACAGCAGTGGAGACAGCTTCAGTGTTTCTTGACCAGGAACTACCATCTCTTGGACTGAGGCCTGCTCTGGTCAAGGGCTCTGATTGCATGGACCACACCAAAGGTTACACTTTACCTGGAGCTGGTAGCCTTGGCCCTCACTTGATCCAACCAATCTGTCTTCAAATCTCCTGCTCTTCTACTCGTGTGGGACAGGGGGCAAGGGAGCTGAAATTTCAAATTGGTCAGATTAACCTTGATTAGCAACATACAGTGTCTTGATGAGTCCCCAAACCCCAAAATTTCTGTTCCAAGGAGGCTAGGAATTTAAATTTCTCTAGGAAACTGAGTCATAAACAAGAGAACCTAAAGGTGCAAAAGAGGTAACAAATGTGAAAGACATGACAACGTGAAAGGTAATTACAGCTGGTGGAATTAGCCATGAACATTTGGCTTTCTTCCTCCTCCACAGGCAATTGCATACATGCAGTAATATTTGTCAAGCCCAAATGCTGATGCTTTTTGATACACCAGATGTTCCTGGTGGGCCAGGAATTCTCTTTTCAGCTCTTAACTGCCAATGCAGCAGGCAGTTCCCCTTGTACAGCATCCCAGGCAATGGTACCTGATG
Organism: Chloebia gouldiae; assembly: GCA_003676055.1. Taxonomy (NCBI): domain Eukaryota; kingdom Metazoa; phylum Chordata; class Aves; order Passeriformes; family Passeridae; genus Chloebia; species Chloebia gouldiae. The sequence continues at coordinate 2,713,042 of QUSF01000040.1, forward strand.
GATACATTGAGGGGTTTCATGGCTTTTTGTCCATAAGGATGGAGTTCTCCCACTTGGGCATCCCATGCCCAAAGTGTTGTCCACCAACATGTGTGATAATTCACTTTGAGGATCTCACTCTGCGTTATTTGCAAGTGAACCTCATGTTTAAACACAGACAGTCAACTTACCACATGAACAACAACACTTTGAACAAAATGTGGTTATTCTGAGAATATCTGACACCAGGTAAACTTCTTTGTTTTATCCAGTTTTGTGTGAAAACCAGCTGGCTTTGCATGATGTTTGCAAAATCAACACTAGCAAGTCCATGTTTGTCCCAAAGTTTCTGTAGTCTTTGGAATCACACAATGTTTTGAGACAAAATGTTATGCAAGTCCATAGGATAGGAACTACCAAGAAGGAATGAGGATTTCGAGGCTGTATTTCCACAACACAATTTTGTATTCCTAACAATAACATTCCTATTCCCTGATTCAGCATGTTTTTGCTCACACACATGATTTGCTTCTCTTGTTAGATGGTCAGACCACATACAGGGTCATCTCAAAGCCACGGGAGAATGATGTGGTTGCTCTGGATAAATTTTAGTGATATTGAGTATTGCCTGAGCACTAAATCTGCAGGGCAGGACAAATATATAAGCATATATTGCAACATATAGCTATACTGTGGACTTGATGTTGTTTAATTTAAAAAAATCTGTCAAACTCCATTTAGTCCAAAAGGAGGATAAAGGAAAGAAAGAAAGAAAGAAAGAAAGAAAGAAAGAAAGAAAGAAAGAA
>QUSF01000040.1:2713836-2763074 GCA_003676055.1 Chloebia gouldiae
AAAGAAAGAAAGAAAGAAAGAAAGAAAGAAAGAAAGAAAGAAAGAAATTTGTTCACTCTATTGTATTTTCAAAGCATTTGCCCTTTCAATGAATGTCATGAGCAGAAAATGTTTCCAGCAATCAATACTTGGATGGGAGGAAGCTTTGTAGCACTGCTAAGTGGCTTTCACAGCAGCTGTGATCAAGATGGAGGGTTTGTTGTTTTTTTTTTTTTGTTTTATTTCCTTGCTCTGTAATACTCATTGATGTAAATATTAATATAGACCTGATGTTCATCTTGTCTTTGCAATATTTTGCACAGAAATAATTTTTATCCCAATAAAATGAACAATGCCTGAGAATGCAGGAGAGGATGTGCTGACTGTTATTGGTTTCCCTACAATCAACAAAGGAGATAAGGAGAAGAAAGAGTTAACCTGGCAATGTCTCACAAGTCTATTCTGTCAAAAGGACAGTTTAGCAACAAACTGGAAAAGGGGCTCAGGTGGCAGATGAGTGAAGGGTGCCTGCCACAATCCCAGGAAGGCAGTGCTGGGCCCTGAGGCTCCTGCTGCTGCTCTCGAGGGATAACTCCAGCTCTAGGCTCTCTGGTGACTGAAGCAGCAGTAGGATTAGCTCAGGCCCACTCTGTGAGCTCTCCCATGACCTGGCCACTCCATGCAAGGCCAGGCATCCCTTGGCGGTGGCTGGGAATACAACTCCTGCTGTGCTGTGTGCTTGGTCTGCCCTGGGCAGGTGCAACCAGTGCCTTTGCAAATTAGAGCTGCAGTGCCTCTGAGGAGGGCACCATGAGCATAAAACACTCACTGGCAAGTCTTCTGGAAAGATACAGTGGCTTCCTGCAAGCTCCTCTTGATCTGACCATACGTTGTTGTGCTGATGAGATTTCCACACTGATGCTTTATTTATGCTGAACACAAACAGTGGCACACGTTGTGTGGTCCAAGGAGATCTGAGCAAGTGAGCACTGAACCAAATCTGGGATGGATTAGGGCCTGTTATGGGATGTACATTGATGTTACATTTGTGTTGCAGCGCTGTAACATTTGAATCACGATGTCGTGATATGCAAGATAAAGGCTGGGGGGCCTTTATAGTACAATCTTTATGGCTCTGGCACTGCACAGTGAAAAGCTACAGGGATGAGAGGGAGTTGTGAGCAGGAAAGAAATACATTAAATGAAAGCTCTCAGAGTGGTGTTTAGCATGAAAGACTCATAGGATTTTGTCACATATATTTAGAGGAATTAGAGATGGGTTTGAACCACAACTCCTGACTCCAAATACCTTCACTTGGAGTAATATGGAGCCAGATTTATAATTTAAAAACAGCTCCGCTTGGACTCTTCTGCCCTTTTTTTCTGTTTTGGCCTTTTGGAAAGCTCTTGCTCTCCGAACAGAAGCGAGGGGATCAGGTGTTTGCACAGAAGGTCGCAAAGTCTCTATGGGGTCTGAGTGGAGGCTTGCTGAGGAATAGCCCATTGCCCTGAGGGCATTTACTGGACAGTCCCAGTGCTGGAAAAAAGGCAAAAGTGCGTGAGTTGAGGTTGTTTGCCTCTTACTGCCAGCTTCATTGGTGCAGCTCTAGGTTTACACACTTTCTGATTCCTGCTGTGCCACTGCCTGGATACAAAAGTGAGCATCACCTTGGGTGATCCAGAAGGACATGATGACTACTTCAGGTGTCCTGACAACAGGTCCCTGTGTGTTAATGGACTTATCTTGGTACAAACTAGGTATTAAAAAAAAAATGCAGAAAATCTGGGCTTAAAAGTCCAAATCCACAAATACAGTAATTTGCCAAAATTCAACAAATTGTAGTTTTGTATTTGTGCTTTTGTAGAAAGATAAATGAGAAAGAGATAATTTAGAAAGTTTTATGTTCTGGACTTTAATTACTTCTGCTTTTAATTTCTACAAGATGTTCTTTTCCTTGGATTTATTTTGTCACTTATTCCCATGGTGGGATTGAAATTGTGTGGAGTTGTTTTTTTTTTGTGATGATGGGGCTGCAGTGACTGTATTGCAACACTGTACATTAGCTGTGAATTGCAGCACTGTACAGTAGCAGCAACACTGGAGTTATCCGAGGGTGATCCCTGCTTGACACATATTTTGTTTAAAACACGAGGGCAAAAGACTTTTGTGCATCCCTGAGTGAGCTAGCTGCTGATAACCAATCCAGCAACTCTATTATTTGCACTTCATCTGTGTTTCGAGACCAAGTCAGGGGTCAGGTCAGAGTGTACTAATCAGGACATAGATAGGGAACAAAGACAGCCTTTCCTCTCAGTGCTCCAGAGGCCTCATCCTGGGTGAGCTGAAATAGCTCCCTAGGCTGGTGGATTTCAGCAAAGCAGAGCTGATTTGCTGTGGCTGAAGGTCTGGCTGTTGGCACCCAGACATGTGACAGATAAAGCACACAGATAACGCACCATGGGGTAGCTGGGGGCTGGGAGGGTGAGACAGCAGTGCTGCGCAGAACAGCACATTGTCCAGCTCACTGCTCCTTGGCCAGCACCAAGTGGTGTTAAATGGGTCACTGCTTTTCCTGGCTACACAAAATGTCCCTATCTCATGTGCAGGAATATCAGGAGGGCTCTTGGCTTGGCGAGACTCAGCTTTGGGAACCAGCAGAGGTCTTCTAATCCTCTTTTGTACAATCCCTGGGGTTATTATCAGTGCCAGGTCAAAATGGCTAAGTGGGATGTACATAAAATGCTACCAGTCCAAAGTGCTGTTTGATTTTAGTAATATTTTCTGCCCCTTTGAACAGGTGTAAATAACTGTGTAACATGTATGGTGAAGGAGATATATCTTCACATGGCATGCTTTGACTTCTTTGCTGGATACAGCTCTGTTTCTCTGGGTTCTGATACCTTTCTCTGACAACACCCATCATTGTCTGAAGTGGAATCACTACTTTTGATAGCATTCAGAAAAGAATATTCATCCTCGTTAAGGTGAGTGCTCTGCCAACTCCCTACGAAGGAAGCTGTCTGATCTTTCACTGCATCCAGTGAGCAGCTCTGCCTGCCTGCCTGCTGGCTGCCCTGCTACCCTGGCCATTGCTCATCTTCACAGTCCTGCCTCACCCTTTATCTGCCCTGAGTGACTTCGTCCTGTGCCTGCAATGACCTCACAGCATTGTATAGCTGCTCTCCCACTGTCCTCTTTCACTATGTTGCAGCCCTTCAACACTTCCCGCTGCATTTCCATTACTTTCAGTTATTATTTCTTTGGAGACTCTTCTGTTCAATCTCCTGTTGAGTCAGAGTTTCTCTATATTACTTGATGCTTTTCCTTCTACCTTCCATTCACTTTTGCCCTGCTTCCCTCTTTCCCCCATCTTACATGAAGCATTTCCTCATCCACTGCTTTGTATTCCCTATTGTGCTCCATCCCATGACTCACTGCACAGGAAATCTCAGTTGTTTGCTTAGGATGTTCTGGAGGGCAGGGGCTGAGGTCTGGAGAAAAAGAGGGGTAGGAGAGATTCAAAGAAGTTTGGAGGGAGACAAGATCTCTGTTCACTGTCAAAGCCTAGCCAGCTGATGCTCTTGAAAATAATCGATAATGCTGTTTATTTATTCTGTATTTTCTCCCAGGAATGGAAGCCTGTTGTCCTCCTCTCCTCCATGAAGAGACATCCAGTATGGCACAACAAACCAAGCAGGCTCAGGTTCAGTTTTCAGTTTTCAACCTCTTCTCTTTCCTAATCTGTAGAATACTTTCAGATGAGAATTTCCCCATCCTTCTAGCTATGAGGTGCCGTGACTGTTGTGGTGATGGAGAGGAAGAGGAAGCCTCTCACTTTGCTTGCTTGTGGTTGGTTATGATGCTGATGGTGGTAGTGGGAAGTCTAGGTAGAAATCCTTGATTTCTTCAGTCAGGAGTAATTTATGGGAAAGAAACTTTGCCCCAGACCCAGCAGCACAGAAATTTAAATGTGGGTTTTTGCAGCTTTTACCAAACCCTTCCTTATACCAGCTCTCTCAGACACTTGGGAAAGATACTGCTTTAGTTCTAGATCAGATGGAGGGCAAATGTTTGAAATTGGCATGAAACAGCTCACTCTTGTTATTAATGACCAGGGGCTTGACTGTACCTGGTGAGTAGCTCTTATATGTGTTGGGAGCAGCACCTCTATTATGGGAAGGCCCCTGAGCAGTATTTGGGGGCTCAGTTCTCAGCTCTCTGCATGCTGCAGGAGAGAAATTACTGACTTTCCTGAATTCAGCCAGTTATGGTGGCTTCAAGGTTATGGTAACCCATATGCATTACTATTTCTTTTTTTTTGTAAAGGAAGAGATGCCTTGGACAGAGCAGGGAGAAAGCAAAGGAATTTAAAAACAAAGAGTTGTGACCACTCTATTCAGAAATGTGGAGTGAAGGGAAGTGTGTTTCCATGCATTGCCCAACTTCCTGATTCAAGCAGTTCCTTTTGGCGAGCCCCGGGTGGGTGGAAATTTGCAGCATTTTGTGTGTCAACAGCCCATAGCACCCTCCCCTCTCCTCTGTGACCTCTTCCTTATACACTGAGCCTCAGGGAAGGCAGGAGCTGGAAACTGGCCTGCCCTGGGACTTTTCCAATTCATAAAAATTTGCTGCTGCCACCTAGACAAAGGAGATCTAAGAAGGGAAGGGAATCCCCTGAACTCAGCAAGATCAAATTCCTGTTCCCATCATCCATGGCAGCAGTCTTGTCCTGAGAGGGAATTAGATTAATCACAGTGTGCACAGCTTCGAGCTGCTTGCTGGGTGCTGCAACAGAGATCCTGAATGCTCAGAGGAAAACTGTGCCCTCTTGCCCTGGTAGTGAAGCCTCCATTATTTGTGTTGTGTTGTAGACAACTGTCCCAGGTGACCCTAGTCTCATGTTGCCCAATGCGGTGCAAAGAATAGTAGTTTGTTCCTGCCCTAAGGAGTTTGGCTTTTTGATGAAGAAAACATCAGAGGTTGTATTTTATGGAGAGGTGAGACTGAAAGTAGCAGAGAAAAGTAGTGACCTCCTTGCAATCACTTGTTGAGGTCAGTTCCTCAGAGGTCGTCTTAACTTGGAGGGGGCCAATAAAACAACAGCACATGGTGAGGCAAGAGGAATAAGTCTGGGATAGGGCTGTAAGAAGTGGAACTGCAACATAAACAGAATTTCTTGCTTCAAGTGTGGAAAATTCAACTATCTAGAAAAACTTCAGGAGGCACCCCCACCTCCTCCCCAGTCTAAAAAATAAAAAACTTAAAGAAAAAACACATTTGCCTTGTCCAGGACAACAAAAGTAACGTACAGCTGTCACAGCAGGCTGAATGTGCCCCCAGGCTTTCTGCATCTACCAAGCGCCACCACAGACAGCTGCAAGGTGTCCTACCAACAGCACACACTGCTTTCTTTAAGGCAGCAGTTTTTACAGGTAGTAGTACTTCCTCTTAGTTTGAAAGGTGAATGCTTACCTCTAACTGGAATTCATGCACGTGTAAGAGTTAGTGGTAAGGGAAGGATAAAAGGCTGGGAAAGACAAGGAATATTTTTCTGTGAAGCATTTTGTCATATCCTGTAGGCAGCCATTACAAGTGACTATCAGCCTTGGTTAGAGAACATTAATAGTGGGAGCTTCCACAAGTACATGTGTCCATTTTTAATGGACCATTCAGGAACAGTTCATTCAGAGCCAACAACCACCTCGGGAAAAGTCCCGGAGCCACCTTGGGACACATCTCTTTTTTTAGATGTAAGAAACAGTACTCTTGAGAGTACAGTCATGAGTTTGCTCTCCTGTGTAGTTGTACCTTGCTCCAAGGAGCACCTCTCTGACTTGGGTCATGTCTATAGCACAGAGAAACTGGAGACAGGAGCACAGGGCACAGGGAATATTACACCAGCATACATGAGCCCCACTGCTTCCTAACAAGACACAGACTTTCCAAAGTACGGCATGGCACTGTGGTGGGGCACCGTCTCCAGCAGCTACAGAGCCCAACTGGAACATGTAAACTCACAGGGGAGGTCTCTGCAGAAGTGGGAATGAGCCCAGTAGCTCTGAGTCAGGATCAAATTACTGAATTTGCTCTCTTATGAGTAAAAAAACACTGAGAGGAACAGCACATCTCTTTTTTTGCTAGGTGGGTAGTAGGACTGGAAAAGGACTTGAAGAAGTAAAATTGGATCACCAATCTACCAGTTATAATCAGGAATTTGATCCCTGCACTTGACTTAAAAATCCACTCTTTGATCACATGAATATTCTTCATGCAAAGCAATGTTATTCGTTTTATGTTTTGGGTTATTTTAATTAGTCTGTCAGACTGATGTGCAAATTAAATACAGACACTTGCATGGTTTTCTGTGTGACTTTTAGAGCAGAAAGACTATTATATTTACAGCAATTTCTTCTTTTGAGACAGTTGATGCTCCCAGTATATTTGAAATCTAAGAGTACAGGAGTCTCTGCGAGCGTGCCTGATGTTCAAAACAGAAATGTTTTCTAAATTGCTGCAGCCAGGGCGAAGCTGGGCACTGAAAAACACTATTTCCCTCTCTTTAGTGCACTCTGCCAAACACTTAGTGTTGCTGCCACAGCAGCTCAGGGTCTTTCCTCAGAAGAGACCCACACTAAATGTCCATAAATACACAGAATGTGCCTGTGCCTGACAGGTGTCTGCAGGAAGCTGTTGTCACTGACTCTTGGATCCCAGACTAATGAGAGCTCAGTAGTCTCAGCAAGCAGAGCCACATTCTTCAGAAGAAAGGCTGCTGCACGCTGCACTGCTAGTGATGGGCCCTGTGAGCTGTCTCTACTCAGCTGAAGCACAAATGGCAAGGTAATGTCCCTTGGTGGGCAGAACAGGAGATCTTTAACCCATCTTCCAAACTGATGTGCTCTGTGACCCTGCACTCTTGGTGATTTTGTTTCTAACACCTTGGATTAAGTTACGTGAGCTGTGATGCTGACTCCTGTGATGCTCTTACACTGCTTGCCAGTCCCTTGGCCACCCCAATGAGGGTGGCTATAGATAGGATGCTCAGGGATGAGAAGTTTCCTCACTTAGCATGTTCTGCCCCAACAGAACTGCTCTGGCACCCAAAGGAGGATCAAACATTGCTTTTCTATCACCAGTAAGAGCTGTGTGTGCTGCTTTGGGCTGTAAAATGGGGAGTTGCAGAGTTGCTTATCCCATGGTTATTGCTACAAGCTTATTCCCTCTGACATCCTGTGCTACACTCTGATTGTGCAGGGCTCATAAGGCATTGCATTACACTGCAGTGTAAATCCCCAGACAATAAAAAGTTGATATGTCCAAGGAAAACAGAGACAGCAACATTTATGTGCTTTGAGCAGCTATAAATGCACTGTGCTGTGGACAAGTAAAGTATTTTCATAAGACTGCCTTGGTTTTCTATCACTACTTCAGAGGTTCCCTCAGGGCCAGTGTACCAAGAAGGCCCTGAGGAACCGCTCCAGTCTTGTGGTCTGTGTGCTGGAATTGATCTCAACAGGGTACTTGTAGCTGCATGGCAGACCTTTCTCTAGACTCTCTGCAGTAGTGCTAGAGGTCCAGAGACTTCACAAGCTACTTAGCTGCTTAGGTGGTTGGTTACTTAATCTCAGAGAAGAACACAGCTTGATCAAATACAGAAGAAGATAATGGATCTCATAAAATCCAAAACAGCAATCCTGCAACAGGGGTGTTGAACAGTCCCTCTTCTGCTCATAGTTGGATTCTAGGTACTGTGTGTGAATACGGGAGAGTCCTTCTCATCATATCTCACTCTTTTCTGGCATCTTCCCATTCTCAGATCCACTATGAGGTGAGGACCCAACCCCCTCCTCTTTAAGCTCTTCAGCAAGGGTATCATTCATTGTGAAGGTGGCAAAACTGGGCTTAACATGTACATGAAACTGCAACGGACTCACCATTTCACAGAGTAGAGGGGAATATATACATATACATCTGAGTAGAGGGGGAAAAAAGGGTCTGTGAGGCAGATGCTTTTAAGGAGAAGCATCTGCCTTATAAATTTATAAAAGGCACCCAAATGTACTTGGAAAATGTTCCCACTGCTCCTTAATCAGAATGTATTGTTTTTGAAGCCATCTGGGACACGCATGTTGTCCATTTCAACTCAGCCAAGAAGAATTGTCATCCCTGTGGTTCAGTACATTCCCTCTTCAGTGGCTTATTTTGTACATGGTCATGAAGATAGATTAAAGAGTTGACAAAAAATTTGGAGCAGTTCTGTCCAAATTTTGTAGAAGGAGATTATGTGAAAGAATAAAATGAAATGTCAAAAATATACCTGAATTTTAAGTTATGCAGCTCTATTTGTAGAGAGACATGTATCACCAGCCCACTCTATCCTTGCACGAGTTTTATCTGTGTCAATGCATTTTTTTATATGAGTTATTTTTTGCTTTACACTATGAGCAGAATTCGTCAATCCTAGATTACTCCACAAGTATTTATAATATGCTGAACCACTGTAACCATAAGTAGTAGTAATGATATCTCTGCATAAACTTTTAATTCTGTTTATGGAAAAAGTGTGATACTCAGTTTCCAGGTTCTTCCTTCCTGATTTCTTTTGTGTGGTACAGACTGGTCTTTCACCTGGTTCAGTAGTGCTCTTAGGACTGTTTTAGGCTCTGATTTCTTCCCCATTTCCTTTTCCTTTTCCAGACCTGGTTAACAGAATAGCCTCAGTGCAGCAAGTTTGGGTCGCAGTCCCTCTGGAGCAACAATTGAATGGCAGCAGAAGGGGCTTACAGCTTCCACAGCAAACTTATGCTGGTTGAGGCTGGACCTTGCACATGTCTTTGGAAGGAGATCTGTTTTCCCCTTTATGACCTTTGACTGCTTCCAGAGACACACAAAGAACTACCGCACTATCATTAGAATGAGGCATTAGAATATCCAAACCCAGGAAATTTCTATTTGATTTCATGCCAGGAACTGCTTGGGAAGGGCTCTTCCCAAAGACTGAGGGGGACTTTCCAGATCACAAGCAGTTTCTTCAGTAATTCTAAAATCAATATATGTGAGTGACATATCTGAGTACAGCCCAGATAAACACTCAGGTACAAAATTCCCATGCGTGTCATAGCCTGCCTGGGTGGTCAACAAGCAGCCTGTGTCAGGAAGAGTTTCGGGAGTGATGTTATCTCATAAGAAGTGCCCACAGACACTCTGGTACAAACCCTAGTACTGGGAGAGAGTCAGTAAATTATAGATTTCGCAAAATGGGATATTTCTGCAGAAAATCAAAGTGGGAAGTTCTCAATCAGCTATGCCACTAGACAAAGAGGGAAAATAACAGTGGAATGAGAAAAAGGCTGAAAGAGCATCTTCTAGTGCAGTCTTGCCTCCTCACCACAGTCCTGTTCTCTCCCTAGCACCATCTACACTAATTGGTTGCAATCATTCAAAACCATTTTGAAGCCTTGTCACAAGATATTCCTGCATCCATCCCAAATTTGGATAAGCAGCCACAATTACCATTTCCTCTACAAACTCAGGAACCTGTGGCAGCAGCTTTCTCGCCACAGAGAGCAGGCGCAGACTTTCCCAGGCATTTTCCTGGGGAAGGCTGTGAGAAGACCAGAACAAAGAATGAGAAACAATTCTTATCTCTGCTTGTTGCACCTGCTGTTATGCACATGTGGAGTGTGTCATGGAGATTCGTTTACCAAAGAGTGGTTTCTTAATTGGACACTAGATAGTGTTTAGGTTAATTGACCAATTAAGTCAAAGCTGTATCAGACTAACTGTAAAGGTTACTGAGTTTCTTAATAAGTATAGTATAATATAATATAAAATTATATAATAAAACAATTGATCAATCTTCTACAGTCATAGAGTCAATGCTAATTATTGCCCAGCTGGGGGCCTGCAACAACAGGAACCAATTCCTTTTGGCAAACAGACCCTTGCTTAGGTCTCCTAGGACCACATACTTTCCTTTCAGAGGTACTTCATTCTCATGTATCATTGAATAATTATTGTTGTGGTAGAACATCCAGAGTCAAGGAAGAGTGTGGCAGGTGCCTGACAGATGTACATAGCAATAAGTTGCCTGTCCTGGAGTATTTATAATTGAAGCAGACAAACAACACAAAACAGACAGGGGGAAATGTGAAGCAGGCAGTCCCTACATAGACACACCTAGCCCAAAGACATGCTTCTTACTCTGTGACAGATCTCAAGACATGATGTTTCCTAACCAAGGTAAATGAAAACATGAAGCTGAACAGTTATGAGCAAGAAAAGATAGGAAAAATAACCAGGTCTATTTGAAACAATGTTCTTACAACATTTAGTAATATTTTATTTGAATCAGCCTTTTTTCCTTTTTACCAGAATCTGAAACTCCAAATCTAACTCAAAATATGTTTATTTAAAAACAAAAATTCCCCCTAGAAGTTTTGGGTTAGGTTATTTCGCAGCAACTCTGTTATTCTGTGAACAGCTCTTAACAGATTGTGTTCTGGTAACAAATGTTTTGTCAAAGTACTGCTAAGAACTCTGTTGTTTCCAAGGCTTTTCTTCTCTGGAAAAATTTAACTAAATGATGCTGCTTCCATGAGGTGCAATACTTATTCTGTGTAACCACTCCAGGAAGAGATTTGATGGAACAAAACGTTCAGTATAAATAGTGGAGTTTGGTCCAGCATGGAGCTTAAAAGAACAGGCCTGACCTTTATCAAAAGGGCAGATTGAGATCCAGTTTCTACTCCAGCCATTGCCACCTGCCTTTTCACCTGTGTGTACTTCAAAACTCAAGGGCAGTTGCCAATACCATGGGGTCCTGTTCCACCAGGGAATATCAGGTGTTTTCATTCAATGATAGCAGTGAAATTGTGATGAGAAGAGCTTGACTTTGAAGGTAAAGACCAGCCCATCATTTGAGAATTGGTCATTTCTTCTCCTGAAAAGACCTTTTTTTCCATTAATGATTTCAGATCAGCTATATGCAGCCATAAATCTCTCTGAGCTATCTTTTTATTGTGTTGTCACCAGATCCGTGAGGGAACTTCCAAGGCCAAGCTTGCAGAGGTCAGATATTTTCAGGAGGCTGGTACTTTTGTTCTTTCTCAGGAGAGACATTTCACCAAATAGATTTTCTGTGCCTTGTCACACCTGCTGTCAGGATAGATCTCCATATGAATGCAGTGACTTGAAAACTGGAGTTCATCTTTGGTTTGGTGAGATTTTGTCAGACACATTAGATTCTACCAGCCTATAAGGTGCTTGCACAATACAATACATTTTTCTAAAACCAGCTATGCTTCATCATTCAGAATTCATCACCTGCATTTAGTTTTAGGGAAGTGTAGGTTTAAAACTGTGGCATTATGCAGTCTAAAATTAGTTCATCTCAACCACAGAGCATTTGTCAGACAGTAGTAGACTACTGGGGAGTATTGACTCACTAAGTACAAGTAGTCTTGAATCAGTCAGTTTCTTAGAGTCTGGGGTTTTTAGGTGTGATGACAGATTATCTGTGCTTCTATCGTAACAAATCAATGTGAAATAATTGTCAGAACAACAGTCTAAATTTCCTTTATTAGTTTCCTCACTGTCCTATTTTCCCATCTCATTTAACTAAAATATTTCTTTGATGTAGAGCTGCAAAAACTGAGATATTTTCAGCCAATGGTTTAGATTATGGCTAAAAAAGAAGACATAAAAAGTGAGCTGTTACAATAAATACTGATTGCATAAACTACAAATTTCTTAGTCATCTTCCTTAGAGCAGTCTGGAATCCAACCAGAATGGCCAGTGAGACCTGGGTGTTGATAAAATGTGTCTCTGAGGGGTGACCGTGGAAAGGGATAGCTTCCAGCCCTCTACCAAACCCCACAGCCAGAGTCCAGGTCTGGGCACGGCTTTCTGTCCCCTTCCACACTCCCTCCACACCAGGCTCCAGCTCTGTGAGACAGCCTGGAGAAATGCCATTCAAGCAAAAATGAATCTACGTTGCAGAAATTGCATTCATTGTAAGTTTAAAATAAAAGCCATCAGTGTCAAAAGGGAAAAAAAAAGGAAAAAAGAAAGAAAAAAGACAAGAAACAAGCCCTGTCCTACACAACTGCATTGCTGGCTGCAAACAGCTGAACATTAGTCAACCCTTGACTGCACAAAGAGAGACTGGTTGTAAACAAAACGGAGAGAGCTGAGACGGAGCCTTCTAACGAAGGCTATTGAAGTTTGTGCTCTCTGTAACTTGAAAGCCGCAAATGCTGAAAGAGCCATCTGTATTAAACCATGGCTGGGATCATGTTCATTAGCTGGTTGGCTGTAAATATAGCCTCCCCCCAACACAAAAGGTAACGCATGTCAGCTCAAACCATCACCAGCAGGTTTGTGTAAATATTTACTGGGCTGTTCAGACTGCTGTAATTTGAGGCTGTTGATGTCTCACAAACAAGTTAGAAAATGAGCTGGCAAGTTCCCGAAAACAGTGTCAGAAGGCAGCTATGGTACAGTAGAGGGAATGGGAGCTTTGTGCTCTTTTCTCTGTGGTCTGTAGAGCTTCCCAACTATTTCAGTCTGACTAGCTTTTGGCCTCCTTACAGTCCAAACTCAGATTTAAAGGTTTATAACCTTTTACACTTTATTTTTTCTTAAGATTCTGCAAAAATATTTCTTGGGAGTTTTGAATGTGATGACAAAGATGAGAATTTTTCTTTTTAATTAATTTTTTATTCCTTCTTTCATAAAAATACATCAGGACCTAAAGCCCCTGTAAGAGGGCTGCAGGATCACAGCTGGTTCACCCATGTGAGTTAACCTTCTACCCCAGTCCTCTGTGGATCATGGAGAAATGATGGGATAATCTTCATATGGATAAACCACTGCATTGGTCCTTTGGGCTTGGGATGACTGCACCAGGTATCCAAGTCTGCTGGAGAATTCAGAGTAGAGTGGCTGAATAAGGCACACAGTGTCTCTGCTAGTCCCAAGGCTGGGAGAGCAGAGAGCCACAGCCATGTCTTCTCCAGGAGGCAAGGGCAGGGCACATGTCAAAGCTCTGACTCCATGTCTGCCTACACACTTCCTTCCATCTGTCTCCTAGGATTGTATCTAACAGGCTCTTCCCAGGGAGCAGTTTGGATGTGGACATCTTATGAAGTGGGGAGCGGAAACAGGGCCAGAAATTTCAGCAATTCAGTCATGAAGCCATACCTCAGGACTGGAGGACAGTCTCTGACCCATTTTACACCGGTGTGGTTGTAGCTTCAGCAATCACCTTTCCCCTGTCTCCTGAGGGTGGAAGAAATTCCCTATTCACAAAAAAAGACAAATTCAGGAAAGATCATCCTTCCTCTACTCTCATGGTGTATGTGAAGCCAGGCTATAACTTTAAAGATCTGCACAGTGATGATTGTCTGAGTAGCATTTTTTTGGACACTTCTATTTTTGAAGTGTGCTGGTTTCCAGAGTCTTTTCTTTTTGTCCTCCCAGTGAAGACAGTAGGGAGAGTTTAGGGACCAGAGGTGATCTGTAAGTCCAGGGAGCAGTACACAGAGAAATGCTTCTTGGGGCTGAAGGGCTAGGAAGGTTGCTGTGTTCAGCATGTGCTCTATGCCTGTAGGCTGGCTCAACCCTGGAAGTACTCCCTCAGAAATTACAGATTTCTCTCTCTCATAGAGAGTGCCATTGCCCAAATGAGCTGCAGGCAAGGTGACAAGGAGAATTTTCTAGAAGAGATCTGTTTTCCTCACTGATGAAAATCATCCCTATCAAAATGAATACTTGGCATCTGAGTGGCATTTGCTGCATTTAATGGTGATGGGGATTCCTGAGTGATGCAGAACTGTTGGGGCAGGTTTTACAGAAACACTGCTGCCCTCCATGTGTGTGCAGGTTTGTGTGTGCAGCAATGCAAGGGCTGGGGTGGGGTCTCGTGCACAGTGCACCCCTATTGCCTCCCTGGGACATGGCTGGGTACGTGTGGCTGTCACAAGGCACCTGTGCGAGCTGCCTCCAGCTGTCTGGGTTGCTGCTGTGCATTGCCTTCCTCCAGGAGCAGGAAGAAGCATGGCTGGCCCAGGTCAGGGGCTATCAGCATTGGTTTTTTGGCATGTGTCAAGAAGCAATCAAGCAACAAAATGACTGCAGCTTTATAGCCAGGTGTACTATTATGTTATACATCCTACATCTGAACTATTATGTGTTGTGTGCTGCAGAGCTGTCCTCTCAGATTTTGAGATGGTTCTAGGCAGAGATTTAATTTCCCTCAGTGGAGCGCCCTGGACTTACACAACCTCATGGTTTAGTCTAAGAGACTTCATGTGATAGACCTCAGAGTCTGATCCTGTGATCTCAGTGTCTTACAATGTGACTTGTGCACCAAAAGCAGCCCTCTGAGAAGCCAGCTGTGTAATACCCAGATAGTGAGTAATTTCATTTGTTTGGTGACAGGGGACGGGTTTGCTGCCTCCACACCTAATTCAGTATTTCAGGTGATTTCCATCTGAGGTAGGGCTCTGTCACACCAAAATTTCAGCTCTGACAACCATGCAAAGTGAAGATGCCCACTCCCACCCAGCTTTCATTGATGTCTCTTCTGTTCAGCATGAGGAAGGCATTCATGTGCTCATGGTATGGATTTGGGGCAGCAACCCCTTTATTTAAAGCTGCAAAAACCAGAGGTCTTAGAGTCCTCCTTATCAAAAATCTTCCTCCTTTCATATTTAAATGAAGTGGCTAGACTCCAGAATCACAGACACAACAGGTCCTGATCTTTTGGTTACTGCAGGAAATAATACAGATATTACCAGGACAAAAGACTAGATCTAGTCCTATGGAGGAAAAATAGAGCCCCATCTGCACTACGGTATTGTATGGGTGTGTATTGCATCAGTCTCCATTGGAGGGCATTTACATTAATGGCAAGAACTAGTTTACCATGACAGGCTGTATTGTGGGCACCTCAACAGTAAGGACTGAGCTGGCCTGAAGAGAGAAGGAAATCCCTTTGCTAAAGGGATCACTTCCAATAGTTAGACAGGAGCATGAGTCCTGCTCTGTCAGTCTTTTCTCCATGGGTAAATGCAAAGTGGAGAAGCTTCCTCAGACAGGTCTGCCTCCCAAAACAAGGGAAGCACAGGAAGATAGGAAGTGTCTGGGAGGAGGGGAAATGTAATGTTTTTAATATATTTATAATAATATTTAATGTTATAAAATTTTTAAATAATTTTGCTAATGAATTTTCCAAATACCATCACTTCATCACTTGAAAAAGAAGCCCAGAATATAAGGATGTTACCATGCTGGCTTAAGTGGGCAAGAAACAAAATCCTTTGTGCAGATATTCATGTAAAGGGTATAATTTCCTCATTACAGAAAAGCTTTTTTTTTCTGTAATCAGAGAGTCTTTCTTCATGGCTCACATCAGTTTCGATGCATCAACTTTTGCTGACAGCATCCCTCACTTGGGTCATTTAAAGAGGAGAGGAAAAATATTGCTTGTCATAGCTGCAGGCTGGCAGAGACATCAGCAAATTGAAAAAGAAAAATCTGTCCAGTTAAAAGCAAGGAGGGAATCTAAGAACTCTGTTCCAAAAGCCTTTTGTATTTTCAGTTGCTCCAGCTGATCATGACTTGTGCTGGTCGTGTCACTGCACTTTGCTTTGGGGTGTATTTGGCAAGTCCATTGAAACGGAGGCTGCTCAGTGTACCTATTACATACATTCTCCTCTGGCACATGGGGTGCCCCAATGGCCAGACTGTGCCCTGCCAGCCTACAGGGCAGGACACCATGCTGGCTACCATGTGATCAGTTATAGCAATAGTGACAGCTGTCCATCTTTGTCTTTTATGACAGTGGAAGAGGAGGAACATTACCAGCAGGTCAAGGGATGTGATTGTCTCCCTCTCTGAAGTGCTGGCGATGCCGTGTCTGGAATGTGGGGATCAGACTGGATCTGTCCAGTACCCAAGAGATATGAATATACTGGAGGGAGACTGGTGAAGACTCATTAATGTGGTTATGGATGTGGAGCATCTAATAGATGAGGAGGGGCTGAGAGAGTTGTGACTGTTCAGCTTGGACAGAAGGTTCAGGGGTATCTCATCAATATATATAAATATCTGAAGTGGTAGTAAAGAAGATGGAGCCAGGCTTTTCTCACTGTGTTCAGTGACAGGACCAGAGGCAATGGGCAAAACTGAATCACAGGAGGTCCTGTCTGAACATAAGGGAACACTTTTTAGCATGAGGATGACTGGAACAGGTTTCCCAGAGAATTTGTAGAATCTGCATACTTGGGGATATTTAGAACATGAGTGGACAGAGTCCTGCATAAGCATGGGAATTGGATCAGATGATCTCCAGAGGTCCCTTCCCACCACAATCTCTTTCAGGGAAGTGACATTTTCTAGCATCAGAGCATCCATGCTGAATTTAACTGAGGTTTCACGTGGCTGTAAAATTTGATGTTTATGAGGAATATTTTCCCATATATAGGAGAACAGGTGTCCTACTTAACAGAAATAATAGAAGACATTTTTAATAGACTCAGTTTGAAAGTTAGATAGTTACACATCCTTGCAGCTTGAAGGAAGGCTCTGAAGTTCATCCTGTAGTGGATTTTATAGAGGTGTTACTGGGAAGTGGTTTTTAACCAGAATGCATAAAAGACTCTGACTCATCCAGAAAATATTTTTACACATTTTGAGCTGAAATTAGCAAACATCAAGAAATTTTATCTAAGTTAACAGCTGTCAAGTCTGTAGTCATTCCTGCATAACTTTAATTATTGCCTCATGTCTGTCTTGTGCTACTGTACAGGAGAAATATTGAAGACCTTGTCCTTTGCAACCAGCTTCTCTGAAACCACAGTACCCTCTTACTGGGACTTTACACTGAAAAGCCTGGTCCCTAAAAAGTGAATTGAAGTCTCTCAAGTCTGTACTTCCTGAATCAACACTGGAGTAGTGGAGAAAACAGGTTATTTAAATGCATCTAAATACTCATGAATACACATTTTTAATTGTCTAGAGTAACTATTTGGTCAAATCCCTATCCAAACCTGCACGAAAATTACTTATGAGGAACACAAGAGAAATAAAAGTAGGATATTACAATTTATTGTGTAGACATGAAAATTATAGCAGAAATTACTTTGGAACACTTGCAATTGCAGCAATTTTCAGATGGCTCCTGGCTGGCTTAGGGAGCTGTTTCCAGACTGCAGGTAGGCTGACACATGCCAGGGATCACAAACTCCAGGTAGCCCTGGCTGTTGTCCATCAGCTTCTGATCTGGCAGCATTTCACAGAGCCCTGGAGGGAGAGCTCCCAGCATGGGCTAAGGGCAGTTGGAAGGATTTCTCACCATTTAGCAGTGATACACCCTGTTTCCCAGGCACTCAAGGCAAAACTCTTAACCCAAGAGGAGTTTGGAAAAGGGAAATAAGTATATCTGGGAAGACAAGGCCTCAGTCCTTACTGTGCTGATGCAGAACGAAGCCTTGTTTTCCCTCCTGCAGTGCTAATCTCTCACCTAGCCATGTATCCTCATCCCAACTAGTATCTGCACCCTCTTGTTACCTCTCCTTACCAGCCTCTGTCCATTTTAGTATCCACATCACTTCCTACAGTTCCTGGCCCAATTTATGCTGACAGAACTCATTTTTACTCTGTTTGACTACAAAGTGCTCTTTTCTAGGCAGATTGCGCCTGGCAGTTGTGATGTTTGGAGCACAGATGGGAAACGTTTTCTTCATTCTTATTTCAAAAGCTGAAGCTGGAGCACTGGGAGAGGTCTTGTTCTGCCTCCAGATGAGCTTCCCTGGCTTGAGCTGGAGCAGTCCGCAGGTCTTTGGGGAATGAAAATGCTAGGACTGCAGAAATCTCTGCTAAGAATTAAATTGCTACTTTGCTAAGAGGCAACCAACTTTGGACAGCACTTTTATGGGAATAACTGACAAACTACTTCTCCATATCATGCCTCCAGATCCAAAGTCTCTGATCCAATGCAGGGGTAGTTAACCTTTTCAAATGCAAGATTTTATTTGTTTAATTTTTTTTCCCTAACATGGACAAAACAAACTTTTTCTAAATTTCTTCTCAGAAACTAGTCAGTTGTTCTAAAATGCCTTGAACTTAAAAGCAGATATTCTCTCCAAGCTAAGCCAGACACACAGAACACACTAAATATTTATCCCAGATTACTTAAGATAGGCAAAGTTAAGATCAGGCAGATGAAAGATTTGATGTCAAAGGTAGAGAAGAATCTTAACACTAAGCTGTGCTTTGAACAGAGACTATGAGAGTAATGCATAGCTAGGCAAGATATAGGAGTGCCATGTTCGTCCTACACTGTTAAGAGCTGCTTGTTTTTCTGGGTATAAAATAGCTAAGAATTACTTGCTCTTCAGCAAGTGCTGACACTAAGCTGTGGAAACACATCAGACAAGAAGGAGGCCCCAAGCCTCCAAAGCCATTGTACTTCCCCAAATAAGCTAACAACCCAGAGCAAACCCAGGATGTGGTGCAAGACTGATATGGTATGAGAATCAGGCAAATATTATAGCAGAGGCAACAGCGTGTATACTCTGTTTGGCAAGAGGCTGTCCTTGATCATGGCACACCATCCTCATGCCTCAGACCTGCACCTATAGAGACCAGGGCAGAAATATTCTCTGTCTGGCATCTGCACCTCAAGTGCACAAAGAACAAGAATGCCTTGGCCTATGTCCCAGCCTGAGGATGTTGCTATTCCACCAGCATGCTGGAGTATTGCTTAGGATTCAATTGTAGCTGGAGCCATTCAACACATTGGTACCACAGTGGGAAGAGTTTAGCAGCTCAGCATGAGGCCAGTGGGACTACATGTGCTCAAGTCATCCCCAGTACGTATAATGTGTGTGGGATGATGAGAATGGTGAAATGATCTCATCCTCTTGAACTGTATCCAGAACTACAAGACAAAGCACTTCTAGCCATGTATTTTATCCTGGCTGCTGATTTACAAGCCAGCACAGAAGTTCACAGAGTGATTTATTTGAAAAATGTTGCCTGCATGGAGTAAGGAAAGATAGGCAAACAGATATGAAATATGCCCTGTGTTTGTTTGTTCCTTAAGCATTGTAATGTACATGTACTTAGAAAAGCTGGCTATGGTAACATCTTCGAAGGAATTATTTCAAAGAGGCGGTATCAAGAATGTAACTCAGGCAACTTTTCTTAGGGGAAAAATTAGAGGAAGGAAAGAAAATATTTTATTCTGCGTTAATCTGTGGATTTACTCTTAATCTATGGATTTTATACTTTGACAGTGTCTGGCTGCCTGCTTCAAACAAGAACGTAGACAATTGTGGATGCATGCAAATGCCAACTATTTTGTTTTTAGGGGCATAGTTGCTTCTTTCTATCCACATGCTTTATGTTTGTAGATATGCTGTGTGTAATGGTTGTGCTTTCTAGGGAAGGCAGGGACTAGAGGGAGTGAGAGGAAAGGATTCTGAGCTCTCACAGCTGGAACATGGACTCTGTGTTGCTGGCAGGTTTGTGAAATTATCTAAACCAGTCAGACAAAGAGCTGTCTCATTCTTGAGCCACCCTCTGGCAACACCTTGAAAGCCCCAGAATTTCCCTGTTCTTATCACTTTTATGGCTATTGTGGTCTCATAAGCTCCATGGCCAGGTCATCCAGGACCTGGGGACATCATGGGGCATTCTTGGCTCTCAGAAAGCAAACACTGTCCCTTAGAAAACAGCTTTGCTGTTTTGCCTGCAATCTTCTTTCCCAGGGAGAGCTTACCAGACTGCAAATAACAGGTATAAAGGAAAAGACATAACACTTCCTCAGGGGATAGTGAGGCCCAGGGTGGGAGGAAGCTCTCTGCATAGAGAGGAGCTTAAGGACAACTGCAGATAAATGACAAATTGCTCAAAGACATTGTGGATGCCTCATCCCTGGAAGAAGTCAAGGCCAGGTTGGATGGGGCCCTGAGCAACCTGATTTAATAGGTGGTATCTCTGCCTGTGTCAGGAGGCTTTGGTCCCTTCCAACCCAAACCATTCTATTCTTCTACAATGCTATTGCTTAGACACTGACAGCAACAGTTAAAAAAATGGAGTGAGATTCTAACACACCAGATCTTTTGAAGTAATGAGAAGCAGGTACGGTCTGTGGAGCAGAGAAGCTATAGCATAGAGCATAATGGGGAGGAAGAGCTGCAACCTCTTGGCAGGAGAAAATCCAGTGGGTATTTCTCCCTAGCTGATCATCCCTAGCTGCGAGAAATTTTCTTTTTAATCCCTTTTATGATTAGTGGTGACCTGGGGGTTTTTTTGCAAAATCAAAACCATGATGGGTAATACAAAGATGGAATTTCCCTTCTGCAAAATTTTTAAAGGGAAAGGTTAATATAGCTCAGTGCCACAATTCACTGGTCTCCCGGTGTGCTCCAACACAGCATTGCTCAGCAAGAAAATGAAGTCCTTTCATAGGCACTGGCTGTCACTGTATTGCTGCTATGTTGGAGTTACATATTTGACTTGGTCAAAGCATAATTTAGCATGCTAGGATTGTTCTTAGGATCTGCTATTGCAGAGCTGGGAACTTCTCATGGGAATTTAGAGGGATAAGCATTTTGCATGATTGATCCCAGAGCTCTTAAACAAGTTCATTTATTGAGCATTGGTTGTATTATAGCCTGTAGAAGGCAATAGTGCTACATTACTTAAGAGTGGCTGGCACACACTGGGCAGAACTCACTCTCTTTGACAAAGTTGTTTTATTTGGAAAACATATCAAAGCAATCTGAGCATCAGGAGTTATACACAATTCTTAAAAACTCCTTTCAAACTCTCCTGGGGCAAATCAGGATTATTATTTATTATATTGTGGAAGAGCAGCATTTGAGGTAAAAAGCACAAGCTCTTTGCATTTGCCTTGCTAATAAGTGACTGTGGGGAGATCCTGCACAGATAAACTGACTTGTGCAACAGAGAGTTTGCAAACGGGGCCAATTTGGCATCTTAATATCATTAATGACAATGGAACAGCAATGTAATAGTCAGTGCCAAAGAACTCTCTGATCTGGAGCTCTGCTGTTGATGAGTAATATCCAGGTGGATTGTCAGGTGTGGCTATAAACACAAACAACTTTAAGGTTCTCAAAAGCCTTACCTGCACTGCGCAATGAGTTCACTCCTGAGGGTACATATAAGGTCCCAGGGAAGGCAGAAGACCCCTGACTCTTCTAGAGAGCCCGCAGCTAGAAATGTATGTTTGGAAGAGCCAGAGTTATGAGGAACAGGCAATGAAGAAGAATTTTCTGCTCTTTGCCTCTCTAGCATGTTAACATGTTGCTCTGGAATAAGATGGAGTCTAAGTGCTCTTGAGACAGGACAGTTGGAGGGGAGACTGTCAGTAAGAGCGATGCTGAAAATTAGTCTGGTTAAGAACATAATTGGAAGAGGCCAGTTCCAATATGCTTTTGACAGAGCCCTTTTATCTATATTTTTAATTTTTCTATCTCTCCAGGTGAGTGTCTTGATGAACTGTTTGTAAGGTTGGCTAAGAAGAAACAAGACAATTCAAGGCAAGTAGCAAATGCTTGTTTTTAATACTGCCTTTCTACCAGGACACTAACCGTGCTGCTGTCCTGACCTGAGGTCAGCAATAGGAGCAGTCTGGTCCCAAACAAAGGCTTTTAGGCTTTTCTCTGCATGTGGGTCCTTTCAGGCTGCTGGTGGCATGAGGACACCACCAAGAGCCCTGTGAGAGCTACATGATGTAGGGCAGTTGAGGGACTGAGCCACAGCAATGATTCTGGTGGTGGTGAGAGATCACTGGGTTTACTTGTCTTCTCAGTCCCTGTTCAAAGTTAACATGTGCTGCAGTCCTGAGACTGCAAATTCTGACAAAGCTCCACTGTAGGAGGAAAATACGTTGTTGACATGGGTGGATTTAAAAGAAGAATAACTGAGAGCTATTTTGAGAGCTGAATAATCTTCCTTCTTTTTTCTTTATTTTATTTTTTTCTTTTATAGTCATTTCAGTAGCAAAGGCAGCCCCCAGCAAAAGCTGGCATCTCATTGTGTCAGGCATCACTAAAATACATACTAAAAGTTTGCTTCATTCCAAAGAATTTACAGTCTAAATAAGGCAGCCAAAGCAAGGCAGGAAAGATGAAGTTCCTATAACTACATAAGAAAATAAAGTAGGAGAGGGCCTGTTCTCTAGCCCTTCAGGCCAGTGATAGTATGTTTTGTGACCACATGGCTAAGCATTACCCCATGGTGACTGGAGAAGGGGGAACTCTTCTGTCCAAACTGCCCGCTGGGGCAGTCCCTGCTTCATGCTGTCCTCTGAACTGAGCATTGACATTGTCTGGGGAAATCAAGTCAGCATGGGCCAAAGCCATGTGAAAGAGTGTGTTAACAATTAAACACTGTAGACAATTGTGAGCCAGTACTTGGGTCCTTGCCCTGGCCTTGTTTGAATTACCATTTTAATGAATTGATTTTTGACTAACATTTTGTGGGAAACCCATGACAAAGCCTGAAATCTAACCTATATCTACCGAGTCTTCCTCTGGAGCCCCATACATCATTCCTTCTCTCTCATTCATTAACTTTTTATATCCTTTCTGTGCTACATTAGTGTTTAGAAACAAATCCTGCTGAGAATGTCAGTTGGATGTGGTCAGTAGCTGAGGATGTCAATTGGACATGATCAGTATTATGAAAAGAGATACCCCAGTAAAAGGAGGATATAGGATCAACAAGTTGTCTAATTTGGTAGCTAGTTTTACCATTTTAGGAAAACTTAAGATACCTTAATGGAGTAAGACAGCATGTGAAGGGAATGTGTTCATTGACATCTGATTTCATTCAATCTCTTTGGTCCTCAACTTGGATATAACAACTTGTCATGTATTTACAGACCATCTGAAGCTACAATTTAAAAATACAGTTTGAAATTATTTGTCTGTGAACTTTAAATTTTTCTCTCAGCCGTGTAGCTGAGATTATGTTTGGTTTTTGCATGGCCTCTTGAACAAACTTGAACAGACTTCCTCCTGACCCCACCATCAAGAGTGTTGAAGAGTGAAGTCAAACAAGGACCAGATAAAGACTGAAGCCTTTAGCCTCCAATTTTCATTTGCAGTCATCAAAGAGGGAATTATCTGAAACAGAAAATTCAAACATCATTCTCCTTAAGAAAGTCCTATAGGATCTTTCTTGGTTCCAGGCCAGGAATGAAGTTTTTTGTCCATCCTGAGGGAAGGTCACAGTAATTCAGTCTGATTCTAGAAGGCAACAATGCCATTAGCAGGTTTGCTATCATGCAGGGTACACCAGGAAATGCTGCACTTGGAGAGCCATGTATCCTTCTTGCCTCCTTTGACACAGCAAGGCAACCTCAGAAAAAATATGGCAAAGTGACTGTGGTGGATTTGAGGTGTTTCCTAGAGGGAGTAATCCTATATTTCCTACGTACATGGGCTATGACTCTTCCTTGTCTTTGGTTAATATATAAAGGGGAGCAGAAAAAGATTGTTCTCTTCCCCTATTCCCATGTGTGTGCAAGGATCACTGAATGAAGACTTGTCTCTTTCCTGGAAGAATAGTGATGAGCCATTTACAGCTGTGTGACTTTTAGAGCCTTCTGGTCCATGAAATCTGCATTCTACATAAGAAATGGAAAGAACTCTTTACTACTAAGAGAAAACATCTATTACATTACATTAAACATAGGTTCTGCGGTATTTATACAATTTCTGAACAGCAGTGCAAGAGGGTTATGTACTCCTCTTGTCCAAAGCAAATTACAAGACTCATCTAAAGACATATATGAAATACTTCGTTGAAGCAGGCAGTGTTGGTTGGCCCAGACTGTGTCTGGCATACGCATCCCAACAGAAAAAGAGTTGTCTTCAACTGGCTTTCTGTGTCAGCAGAGAAGGCTTTTGTAGACAGTGCTAAAAGGTGTCTAGCAAAGTCCAAGAGCAAGAATAGGTCCACCAGGTGCTAGAGGAGTGAGAGAGGACCCAGGGAATTAATTTACCAAAGCAGAAAGGCTCCTTGTGAAGTGTAATAAGATCTCTGTCCCCTCCACAACCAGGTATTGCACATTGTCAAGTGTTTGCAGGATAAGTGCATAATGTGCAAACGTGCAATGAGTTATTGTTTCTAACTTGTGAAGAAAGTTGCATTCTGTAATTTTTTTAAGCTCATTGATTTCCAAACCCCACACGATATTATCTTAATTTGCTTCTAGTTTATAATCTAGCATGCTATTTTTTCTCTCTGAACTGCAGAACAGCAGTTCCCAGACTGCTGTCTCAATATCACTATTACTCCTGCTGCTGTTTCATCTGCACAGACTTTTCCAAAACACTAATCATTTCATCAGCATTCGAAAAAGACATTAAAGATGTGCACATATAATTTTTCCTGCATTTGTAAGAAGCAACAGTGGGGGTTACTCAAGGGAAAATCTTAAAATAAGGTCATTATTCAACTTCCACAGGCTGTTCTTTTCTTTCATCTGCAAGTTAATTTTCTAATACATTAATTGTTTGTAGTAGAAAGTAGCAAGCAGATGGAAAACCAGTGGGATTGTTTCTTCAGTAAGTGGTAACATCATACTTGAAATTAATGAGGAGATCCAGATAGGTGACTTGAAAAATATTTTTTTTTCTTTTGTTTATAAATGGAAATTAATTTCCTCCAGAAGAAAGGGTCAGTGAAGACAAGGATGCTCTGAATGTGCCCCATGAAGGAGACCTCATGCTTATGTTTCATGAATATGTATTCTGAAGTCTGTGGTTGTGTTTTGCTAATTCACACGCTGAACCTACATATTTCACATGCACCAGCACACATACTTACTTTGTATGGTGTTTTCACTAGCATCAACCATGCATTTATATGCGCATCTGCAGACTATCCACTACAATGCTGCCTTTAGAGCAATGTCAAATTTACTGCTGTAGCATCTAGAACACAAAAGAGCATGAGTTGTACCCATAGTGCTGAGAGACATGACCCCATCACATGCTGGACATGACCTCATGCTGGAAAGACACCTGCCTGATTAGATGTTGCAGACTCTGGTTCATGACACTGTAAGGGAGCATGGCCAGCCTGGGGCGTTTTGCTCCCACATGAAACATTTATGTCTTGGCAAATGAGCCATTTCACAGAAGCTCAAGGTACTCAGCCTCTGTCTGAGCCCCACTCCATGCCAGAGAATTGATGGGGTAAATGTCATACTTTTACAGCAAGCTAGAAGAAAGGTGATCATGCACACAGTGGTAGATATGATGCATTCCTTGGTCTGAGGTTGTCTCATAACATGAAACCAGCACTTCAATGTCTGCCAGAGTTTATTTTTAAACAGAAATGCTCCTCTGTTGCTTTACTAACCCCTGTGGGCCTATACCCTGAGCTCTTTCTACAGGCAAAACGTGGAAGGGGACTTCAAAAGACTTGTGGCAAGGCCAAGGGCAGGGTCTCAGTACATTGCCTGATCAACAACATCAAGTGAGCTCTCTTCTAGAGAATACCAACCACATTGAATCCTCTGAGGCGCTTCTGCTCTTCCTGTCTCCACAGAAGCTAACAACAGCCTTGTGCCCATGGCTCTCTGGGCTTCAGGGTGAACCCTCCTTACTCCCCTCTGCTCTTCACAGGAGTGGAAGGCATGCCCACTACTGAGGTGACCTTCATGTGTGCCCAGCTGGACAACTGCATCCTTCAGGAATGCTGTAACAATATCATTTACAAATTGCTTGTGGGTCATAAGCTGAGGAAATTTTAACATATTCTCTTATCCATTTTGTTCATTTGTTGTACCATTTGTTCTCTTGTAGATTCAAGCAAGGAGCATAAGAGATGGGTATATTTTCTTCCTTGCTTCTTTTTGTATGGGGAACTAAATTAGATCTCTGTGTTGCAACTGGGCTATAAAAGGGTCTCCAATGCAGGCAGGGCAGGTGATTCAAAACAAAAGGCCTTGATTGAAGTGGTTACAATACACAGAACCACTAATGTTATTCTGGGCCATTCAGTGTGGTTTATAGCATTGTACAGCAACAAAAAAAGATGAAACTCACTGTGCTTATTGACTCAAGAAATTTTTTCTTCCATTTATTTTGTCTCACTCATTTAAAGAATTTGTTTAAAAGGTTTGGAATGTTTTGTGACTTCCCCCTTCCCCACCCCCTAGACCACTTTCCTGTCCCCAAAGCCCTTTTTATCAAAGATATCTTTGTAAATAACGTCTTTTTCTTTCTGTGCACTGGGCTGTCCTGCCAAATTAGCTGTGCTACCATGGAGACGTTGCATCAGCAATCCTTGTTCTTTTTCTGTAGGATTTCACTAGGCCCTTGTCTCAGGCTTTGACTAAATTAGAAAAAATAATGAGATATTGAATGTAAATGTTATACTCTTAAAGTTGTTGGTAATGGTGCTGTAAGTGTTGTAATATTTCACCATGCAACATCTTAATTTTTTGCTGAATACATGTGGCTGTTGGGTTTTAGTTTATCCTATGATTCAAGCAGGATATCAATACATTTACTTAGAAAATAAGCTGGTTAGAGAGATAGTAATCTATATATGTCTAAACAGTGAAGAAGATAGATGAGCCTTTTGGAAATTCTGTAATCTATTTATTTATTTTTCTTGTTTGGCCTCTCGTCAAAACATGCTTCAATATTTAAAAGACAATAAAGGCCATTTATATACAGAATGGACAAAACAATGTCTCTGTTCTACCTTTGGCTGGAAATTACACTTCTGTAAAACTTGCTGCACATGCCAGAGATACGTCCCATTACTCTTTCATATTTCTTGCATCCTGTGTTAAGTCAGTCCTACAGTGCTATTTTGTTTCAGGAGGGTAAGTATAGGGTTATTTCTGCAGGAAAACTTCAGACTTTGACATTTCCTGATGGAAAAAGGCAACCTAAAACCAACTCTGCCAAGATTTTCTCTCTGAGCTCCAAAAGGGAGCTTTATGAGACAATTAAAAATGTTTCTATAAATACGTTAACAACAAAAGAAGGGCTTAAGGAATCTCCATCCTTTATTGGATGTGAAAGGAAATATAGTGACAAAGGATGAGGAAAAGCCTGAGGTACTTAATGTCTTCTTTGCCTCCATGTATAATACTAGGACCAGTTGTTCTCCAGGTATTCTGCCCCCTAAGTTGGAAGACACAGATGGGCAGCAGAATGAAGCCCCCATATTCTGGTGGAAAATGATCAGCAACCTGCTACACCGCTTAGGCACACAGGGGTCTATGGGGCCAGAAGGGATCCACCCAAAGATTCTGAGGAAGATGACCAAGTTGCCCACCAAGCTAATTTCCATGATTTGCAAGCAGCTCTCACTACCCAGGGAGGTCCCAGTTGACTGGAAGTCAGCAAATGTTATGCTCATCTACAAGAAGGACCAGAAGGAGGATCCCCTAGAGCATCTGGGGAACTACAACCCTGTCAGCTTGACGTTGGTGCCCAGGAAGGTCATGGAGCAGATCTCTTAAGGGCCATCATGTGCAATTTTCAGGACAACCAGGAGATCAGGCCCAGCCAGCATGAGTTTATGAAAGGTGCATACAGCTTGACCAACCTGATGTCCTTCTGTGACAAGGTGATCTGCCTGATGGATGAGGGGAAAGCTGAGGATGTTGTTTACTTAGGTTTTGGTAAAGCCTTTGACACCATTTCCAACAGCATTATCTTGGAGAAACTGGCTCATGGCTTGGACAGGTGCATTGTTTTCTGGGTTAAAAACTAGATAGAAAGTTGGGCCCAGAGAATGGTGGTGAAAGGGGTTAAATCCATCTGGAGTCTGGGCACTGGTGGTGTCTCTCAGTTCTGTTTGATACCTTCACTGGTGATATGGACAAGGGGATCGGTTTAGTGGTGGACTTGGCAGTGCTTGGCTAGTGGTTGGAATCAATGTTTTGAAAGGTCTTTTCCAACCTAGTAATATAAATCAGAGATTCTGTGATTTATGGGGAGGACTAAGATTTTCAATTGGATTTATATTGCATGTCTGAAGCACAGTTTCTCAAGGTGAAGCTTTGAAGGGGGACAGAGCAAGTACTACACAGTGATTTCTGTCCATGCATTAATGGGAAGGTAGATGAGCTTCCTAGTCTAAAGTTACTCAAAATTCCTTGTTAAATTATGTACTTTCTCCTCTGAAAATATACATCAGTGACAGGACCAATACAGAACCATAACCACAATCCAGAGAACTGAAAAGTGTTTTGGTAGCAATCGAGTTAGATAGTGAGATTTTTTTCTCTTCAGTTTTTTCATTTCCCCAGGGATAACTCAGGGAAGTTTTTGAATGAACTAATGCTAGCAAAAAAGGCAGAGCTGCATTTTGAAGTTTCAGTTTTCCAGGAATATTTTTTTGCATTGCAGAGTCAGTTTCCTGTTCCTTCTCGAAAGATGCCAGATCAATGGCTTTTTAGCAGAAATAAGCAATAGAAAATGAACAAAAAAAATCCCTAGGAAACTTCACCTCTCCTCCCCTCCCCACTGCTGACACTGTGTTTGCAAAATAGGTCAATGTTCACACTGAAGCCATTGAGTTTGCACAATCACTTCCCATTATGAAGATGTCATCTTATGGTATTGACCCCTTCCACAGCAGATGGAAATTCCCTCAGTGCAGCTACCTGCACAGCGCCTGAACTGCAGGATGACTTTGTTATGCAAGCTATCATTCACACTGCTAACAAGGACAAGATAAAAAGTCCAGAAAAGTAACAGATAAGAAAGTCCCCTTGAATTTACTTTCTTGAGTGTTTTTTACAACATATTCTATAAGAAAAGATGATCTCTAGAGGAACTGTAATTTCTTCATGCAGTTCCCAATCTGAGTAGCACAATTTACAGATGGACCCTCCATGCACTGCTGTAGGGCATTACTTGAAAAAGGGCTTTAAATGGTCATCAAAGTGCCTAAAAGAGCATTTGTCTTTGAATGTCTGACAGACTTAGATGTCCTGATTGAACACTAGAATAAAGCTGATGAGTGTTAGCTGAAATCAGTGGTCTAGCACTAATGTGGTGTTCCAAATTTGAAAGCCACAAACTATCTGAAAATTCCTAATATTGAAAAGAATTTTCTGTTCCAAGGTCTACTTTGCTATTCGTTCAGCTTCCCCATGTCTCAATGGGTTCAGAATTCCCTGCTTCCTTCATGCAAGTCTAACCACAAATGACTCAAGGTCAACCTTTGGGGTTGGGCTTGTGGACACAGACCAAGCTCTAACTTACTCAGAGCCTTGGAGGAAAGGGGTGTGTTGGCCTTTCTGCTGCTCAGTAGCAACATCTGCTGGCTGTTGAGGACCTGATAAAATTAGTAAAAACCTGGATTTTTCAACACTGAGATCTTGAGCTACATGTTGTTGGGAGGAAACAAGGTGCTAGAAGTAATTATGGACCATGTGTTGGTTGTTCTGGGTTAAGTCACTTTTGGAGCATAAACGAGTCCAAGAGTGCTGCAATGGATGGGGAGGTTCCTCCAGCTGAGACTGCAAGAAGAATAAAATATTCACCACCTTTTGCTTCTCACTGTTACATCCTTTGATGGAGCCACAGCTTGCAATTGTAACAAACTGTTAAAAGCAAAGAAGTTTCCTTACTTTTAGAGGAAAAGATTTGTGAAGCAGGGGTGTGGCACATCCCAGCTGGACTATGGCAGCTTATTCAAGGAGAAATTCCATTCCCTTACCTGAATGTACTTTCATGTACATTGACTGTGCTTTTCATGTAGTCACAACCCAGCACCAGTCCAAGATATGGCACAGCTCCTCAGGCTGTCACCACTGTGGCTGTGTCCTTCTGTCTTGAGACCCCATGGTTTTAGGAAGCCCTTTTGTTCTCAGCTGGTTACTGCCTGTGAAATGATGAGAGAGGAAAGCATCATGTGCATCCCTCATCTCCTTGCAGAAATCCCCAACCAAATAAACAATCACACATGGGTATCCGAGACACCGTAAAGTTAAACTGTGGATTCCTGCTGATAAGTTATAGGACATCTGGAGGTGTTCTAGAAAAATTAAATATTAAATTGTAATTTAATATTAAATTGCTTCATTGTAAGTTTCTTCTACCTTATGATGCTGGGTTGGAAAGTGCTGTTACATGACACTAAGTAAGAAATTGTTGACTGTGTTACTGTTAATAGAACACAGTATTTTGTGGGAAAAACCAAGGGGAAGAACCAGGGGAAGAACTGAGAACTGCCTTTCTTATGAAGTGGAAATAATTGTGAGCACCATCTTTCATACATAAAATTAAGAAATATCCTCAAAAAACCCCAAAGATAATATTTTCAGGGACATTTTAAGAAAGACTATTCCTCTCAATGTGGCATGCAATTGTCTTTCGAAAGTATATTTCTATAGCTGTTTAACTTAAAATATGAGCACATATTTACTATTTAAAGTGGTGATTATCATAAATTTACACATGTTAAAAGATATTTTTGAGTTTTACATCAGTTTATAAAACACTTACTGTCCCCAGTTTAGTTAACTTCAATATAAAGACAAAGCTCTGAAATCTCAATATTTTCCGTTTTATTTTCATGTATTTAAACCTTGTGTACTCAAGGGAAATATTCCTTCATTAGTGCTTTAAGGTAAGAATAAACACAATAAATACCACCAGTTTAAAGAAGCTGACATAATGATAATCTGAAAATAAATTATTGGATCATTTTCTAATATGTTTCCTCTGAACTGTGCACAAACATTCTCGTAAGTATCTCAGAATTTGATCTTTCTTCAGATTCAAATAAGCTTCACTACATTCTTTATTTCTCATCTCTAGTAATATTTAAAGTAGTCCAAAAAGTTGGCATTCTTTCAACAAAAGAAATCTGAATGAAGGCAAGACAATTTTATCTTGAGAATTTGAAATATGAAGCAAAATCCCTTTCCTGTTCTTCTGTTTTGGCATTTCATCTTTACAGAAGGGAGTTACTTTAATGACCACATTCAATGTCAGCAATGCTTACTTGTCTATGGATGAACATGTTATATTATAAGAAGCTCTTTGTTCTAATAAAAGACTTTATTTAAAAAAAACCCTTTACTATAATGTAGAAGACCTCTGCAGATAATCTGGTCATTCTTTTTGATTTTCATTATACATTACCCTTACAGAGATTAAAATTTCCAGGTGGAGAGTCCACAGATGAAAAATATATTTTAATCGTTCAACAATATTTTAAGATTCTTTCACTACATGAATAAGCACCTGGGACCCAAGGTACTCAGAATTTGCATAAATTTAAGACTGATGAAATGAAATGTTGATATAGTTGTGATTTTTTTTCTGGTGGAGGAAGAAACCCAAAGTATTTGCTAATGGCCATAAAGATCAAGTAATAAGTTATCTTCTCATGTTTTGTTGTATTCTTTCAGCTACAAGTGAGTGACTAGCTTTAGGAAAATATTCTTGCTTTTTTTTGGAAACAAATTTCCACCAATTTGTTACTATTAACTTGGTGTGTACCTTGAAGTCAACATCAGCTTCTTAGCTGAGGATACTGATGTCAAAATTATGCCGAAGTACAACCTTTTTGTTTCATACTTTCAGAAATTTCTAAGGTAGCTTGTTCTGCTAGGAAATGAGGAGTTAATGAAATATTTTATTTCAGTTGTGCATAACAAAAATCAAGCAAAATTTGTATACGACAATAGTAGCAACAGAGGGATAAAACACATTCTTTTAGTCAAGTCCATAATTGTTTTCTCAGTGAAAGAAGAACTAATGTAATTTTGGTGAGAGACGAGGATCCATCTCTTCCAAGATGTGTCATTTAACTGTGGGTGAATCTTGGAAAGCAACATTTAATTATCTGTCACGGTCAAGGATCTGTATGAAAGATGCGTAAACCAGAAGTGATATGTATGTCTTGGCTTTTGCAGCTTCTGCATGGGCTTTTATTTATTTCCATCTTTCTTAAAACCTAAAAATGTTTTATGGACATTCTTATTATCAGACATACTGAAATTGCTATTCAAGCTTTTTTTAGTAGTCCACTTCATGTATATGGCAAAGTCTACAGGAGGTCAAGCAAATTTTACACTAAATGTTACTGATTTTTCTCATCCATGCAAAATAAGTGTGTTGCTTATCCTTTTTCTTAGAGACTGCACCTTGTTTTTCTGTTTCAGTGTCAGAATTATAGTCCTTACAGAGATATACACCACCCACTGAAAATACAGAAAGACTATGTAAGCTCAGGCTTTGATCATGATCACTGTCTGCCCCGCCTCTGCCTCTAGTTGTCTGTGGACACCATTTCAAATATTGCTATAAGCATTTCACTTATGATGAACTTAAGAAATAAAAAGCATCTTTAGACACCAAAATGTTATATTTAAAAATAATCCTTGCCACAACTCTTTAATGCATGTTTGCATTACAGCTGAGATAATTTCTCCATAAAATTTTGCAAAATTTTGGATTCTTTATTTTCAAGAAGCAACTTAATGTGACTGTTTGGAATGTTATGCATAAGACTCCACCTCAAAAGAAATGGGGGTTTAGGGAAAAAATTGTTTAGAAGAATTAGCTCAGTTTCAGGGTCTGTAAATACTCACAAAATCATGCTTTATGTCCTAGTTTGTTGTCTTCCTCAGCCCAAGCTGTTCAGCGAAGCAGCAGAAATTTTACTGCAAATCCAGTGGGATTTCTAACTATTTTGAGGGACCTCTCCCCATATTTGTTATCTCCTTTGGATAAGGACACAAATGAAAAATTTTGTTTGCCCCTAACAGCAGGGAGACCATGTCTCTTCCAAACGCTGTCTCACAGGTATGAAATGTTTCTTTTGGAATCCTTCGGACTTCCCACCACCTACAGTAACAGTCTGGAATGAAGTTTGGCAAACACCTCCTCTGAGTGGTGTTCCACTTCCACGTCAAGGAAGCTTGGTTAAAGCCTGTGCTGGGGAAAAAGAACACTACACAATGGCTGTGTAGTGGCTGGAGTCACAATTCACTGAGCTTTAGCAAGAAAATGTGTTGCTGGAAACATAAATTGGTTGTAATGTATTAGTCAATGTCTCTTTCCAAACATTTCCTTTCTTACATCTTGTCTAACATGATGCAGAGGACCAGGTTAAACGCATGTTTTAACAGGCAAAGCCTCACATACAAACCTATACTCTCAATTTTCATTTCAGATGCGTAATTTAGTTCAGTCTTAAGACATCACAAAAGAAAACCCATTTTTGCTCCCTGCTTTGTGGTGAGTTTTTTTGTTACCTGATTGTTACTTCAGGCTAAAATCTACACTGAAAAATGAGGTTAATTAATGGTTATATTGTTTAATGTGACACTGCTAAGCCTAGATTAATTGATTCACCCTTCTTGTTACTGGTATAACAAATCAAAGAAATAAAGGCTGGTCCCTTCTAATTGTAGGCAAGTGGAATGCTCTGTGCCAGCCCTCCTCTGCCTTCCACAAGCCTGGAATCCATCTTCTCTCACCCAGCCCTCATAGAGAGCAAACAAGGAAAGTAAACACCTTGGCTACAACCATTGTTACTCATCCAGCTGAAATGGGCTGTCGTGGTTTGACACGGAAAAAGAATCTTCTCTGAAGGAAGAGGTCAATTTGGATATTGACACTTGGGGTGACCAATGGAGGGTGGACACGCCTCTGAGAATACAGAGGGGTTAAAAGCAGAATTCCCAGGGGAACTCGCTCTCTCTGGTTCCCATCAGGGTGCAGTGCAGGACTCTCCCCTGCCCGGCCAGTGGCTGGGTGGGGGAGGGGAAGGCCCTCGGCCTGGCTGAGGTAAGGCCGAAGGGTGGAGGGACTGGAACCAGGCTGGCCCCTGCAGATGGAAGGGTGGAAAAATCTGGGACGTCTCCGTTTCATCCCCCGCCCAGAGTCTCTCTCTCGAAAGAGACAGCGACGGTTTGCCAGCAGTACCGCGGGGAAGGAGGAGAGCAGGGTTGGGGTGGGGCGGGGGCAAGGCCGCAAGGTGCCCAGCTCCCAGGTGGGAGCCGGAGATCCGGGCAGAGAGCCAGCCAGGGAGTCGGGACTTTTAACCCTTCCTTGAGAAATGAAAGCTTTGTGAAATTTTACTCCTCCTCGGCTTGAAAGAGAGGAAGAGAGACAGCCTAGGACCTGAGATGTTAGAAGGAGAAATTCTGGGTGGAAGGAGATGATGGAGTGGCTTCTGGCTGGACTTTTTCTTTTTAGCCATAGTCTGAACTGATTTTCTCCTCCAAGAGAGAGATTGCATTTTAGGAGGATGCTGGTGAGCCAAGAGACCTGCTTCAGCAGCTGAGGAAAACGCAGGAGTGGAGTGAACAGAGAAAAGTTGGGGAGGTTTGTGGTGGTGCCCCCTGTCTTCAGAGAAGAAGAAGAGAAGATCTCTGTTCCTGAGACCCTCGGCCCCAGGGGAGGAAGAAAATGGGGGGAACTGTGATCCCAAAAAAAAAAAGAGAAAAACTGAACTGTTGTTTTTTCCCCTCTTGGCAGAGCATCCTTGAAAGGAAAAATCCTAAAAGCAGTCTGTCCATCCATGCATTGGTGGTGAGAGCACTGTGCATGGAAAGGAGAGGGTCACACTGGCAAACTTTTTTTCTCCGGGCGGTGCCATGTGTGACATGGAAACACAAGGAGTGGATGCTGTGTTTCCTGGGGGTCTGTGGTGCAAGGGAGACTCCTCTCTCCCCTGATGGACTTAGTATTGATTATATTGAAGGGTCCAAATGTGTCTCACTGTGGTTTGTTGGAGTTGGGTGGTGGGAGGAGGAATGTTTTGGAAGGTTTTCATTTTGGATCTTGTGTGTGCTTTTCTTTCTTTTTTTCCTTATATAGTAGTGATAGTGGTAGTAGCTTAATAAAGTTCTTTGCCTTTGTTATTAAGTTTGGGCCTGCTTTGCTCTGTTCTTGATCACATTTCACAGCATTCAACTGAGAGGTTGCATTTTCATGGGGGCACTGGCATTGTGTCAGTGTCAAACCATGACAGGGCAAAATCCATCACTGAAACAGCCTGATTCTAACAATTTGAAGCAAAATAAAATGTCCACAATAATCAAAACCCTTCAAAATCAATGTCCAAGAACATTTTTCACAGTGCTGTCTGGGACAAGCTTCCAGTGTAAATTTAACAGCAAAAATCCTTTGCCACCAGATTAAGCCCTTGCTCAAATTGTTTTTACTTTGGAAAAGGTTAAGCAAAGCTGAGATGGAGGGTGGAGAGAATTTGAAAGAATCCCAGCCAGGTTGCATACAAAAGGGGGATCTGAGTATTTTCAACATAGGTTTGTAGGGGGAAGCCAAACAATGCATATAGTTTAAGTATCAGCAAATTAGAACTGGAGCAAGCTTGAGAGCTGGTTAATGACTCCAGTATGAGTCCTCTGGTGCAGAGAGTTGTGTATGGATCAAGCGAAATTGCCATCTGGTAGAGACAGACAAAATGCCAGTGTGAAATCTTGTATGCCACTGAAATCCCAAGTCCTGCCCTCTGCCACTTTTCAGGTCTCTCTTGGGCACATTTCTTCCTGTTGCATCTTGGGAACTCTTCAAGATTTTCTGTCTGGAGCAGATCAATGAAGAGCACAAGATGTTTATAAGTACCTAACAGAATTTCATGGCAGGATAGATCCTTCAGAGCTTCCAGCTGTGTCTTGGAATAAAATTTATCTTTCCTTGTCAGAATTATTACTAATAAGCCCCCTGCCTCAGTAAATCCACAAATTCACCAGATTTTGAAGATTTCAGCTATTTTCTGGGGTTTGCATTGTTGCTGCAAGCCATTACTCTGTCATTCTTTTTGACAATTACAGTATGTCTGATGGAGCAAGGAAATGAAGTGATAAAGAGACATTTCTTTCTGCTAGTGTGAAGTGTGTGAAGTGTGTGAAGTCTTTCCTTCAATCAGAAAATTTACAATAAAAAAAGATTTCTGCTAGTCATCTTGGGTTAGTGATCTTCTGTGTTTGGCCATTTGTCTGTGAAAGTCACCTGGCTGGAAATTGTGCCTATTTCAGATATATCAACTACTGCTTTTGCTGACCTATGTTGTAGAGAAAAGTTTGGGAAAAGGAAATCAAGTCATGATTTCATTCTTCCACATAAATGCCAACAACACAACTAACACTCTGAGCACTGTTCATTTCAGAAAGGCACTGGGAAGAAGAAAACTATTTGGGAATGTGGGGTGGGAAAAATGAGATAGACTGCAGGTCCACAACTATTATAATGCTGGTTTATGGCTGTTTCTTGTGTACATTCAATATTAGTTTGCTGTCCATCTCTCAGGTTTGATCCACGACTGGTTAGACAGGTTCCCTCCACTGGTCTGCACTTTGGCTCCAGGGCCTGCTGTGCTCCCAGTGATGGAGGCTTTGATGTGACCCTGCCTCCCCCCACTCCTGGACAGAACCCCCAGCCACCACTGGGGTCTCATGCTGCTGCCTGAGGGTGTTCCCACAGCTCTCCCCAGTCCCACCAGCTCTCTTTGAGTGAAGTCAGCACATGGAGGATGAGCTCTCCCATTCCAAGGAGCTCATGCCAGGGATGCCAGGGAAAGGAGCACCTAACACTGACCCCCCCTCTATTTTCTCCCTGCTTAGGACATGTTGGCTGGCCACTGTCTAGGTAGCATTAAAATCCTATCTTTTCTGCAGCATCCATCCATCCATCCATCCATCCATCCATCCATCCATCCATCCATCCATCCATCTTCAAATCCAGGCTATGGCAAAGAAATGAATAATGTGTATTTAACCATACCTCCTCAAGTGCCTTTCCTGTAGAAAAATGCTTTTTTTTGTCTCTCTGAATGTTTCCAGGAAGCCCATAAAATTTTAGCAGTGTCAAAGGATCCAATATTAGGACATTTTGATGGATTTTCATCACAGATACTTTATTTCACTCATTTTTATATCATTCTTTAATCCTTCCTCTGGCAGCATAATTTATTCCTCTCTCTTTTAAAGTTGACTCAAAGATGCTGTCCAAGATTAAAAAAAACGTTTTCCTATTTACCATCTAAGCAGGAGTTGCCTTGGGGCAGTCTTCCTTATCTGCTGTTAATAGCCCCATCAATGCTTTACCACATGAACCAGAGATAACACTGTCCAGGAGCAGGTGATTAAGGACACACCTTGAGACTCATAATGACCCATTGTGAGATGCTCTGCCCAGGGGGGAGGAGCTAGGCATTCCAACCTGGATAAACTGGGGATTTCTAGACAGAAGAGTCAGCCTTTTCACAGGTTCTCCGAGAGGCCACAGCGACTACATCTGCCATCCCAAGAGGACTGCAGCTACTCCAATTTGGACTGCTGCCAGCACGCTGGCCAGGTTGCGTTCTGACTTTGTCGGTGGTCTTTCCCTTTGTATTGTTGCATGTATTTTTGTCCTTTTCCCCTTTTCCCAATAAATTGTATTTCTGACTTGGAGTCTCTCACTGGTTTTGCTTTCAAACCAGAACAGATGCATATAAGCAGTCCCTGCTCACTGCACATGAAAGGTTTCTCATTTTCCCCTCTGCCTAGCATGGGACCATCATCAAACGTAGGTTTTGTTTATCATTTCCTTGTGCTACCAAAACACAATGCTTTTACTATCTGATATTGGTAGTAAATGCTTGGTGGGTCCTGTGGATATTTCTGCTTTTTGTGTTGTTTTTTTTTCCAATAGATGTTCCTCTAAATATGAAATGTGCCTTTAGTGCAATCTCAGTTCCTTTTCCTTATGCTCTACACACATTTTAGACCCTTCCAAGTTGCCTTTGGAGCTTTCTATGCCTTCATTGGTGCTTGTGAAAAAAATTGGCTGTAACCTTCATATGTAATATATGGTTTATCTCACCTGGTCCTGGTGACTCCCCACTGAACCCACACCCAGATCAGGACATTGCTGTTTCTGGTTATCTGCTGTTTGCAACATCCAGACAATTCCTAGATTTTGGTGTTTTTATCCAAGCTAGGATTTCAATTTCACTTCTGCAGTACAATTTTGTGGGGCAAGATATCAAACACTGACAAAAAGGCATTTTCTCTACTACATTCCTTCCATTGTAATTAGATTTTTTAAACCATCAGTGTTGATGCCAGCTATAATTTGATTTCTGGAAACATAGTCAGAGAGTAGTGTGATCTGAAATGAGCTTTGAATGAAGTGCCAGTAACTCTTACATGCTAATACCCATTCTTGCAAGTTACTCAACCTCCCTACCTCTCTTCCGCTAAATGTGAAGAAAGAGGAATTAAACTGTAAAATAAGAACTGGGTACTGTGTTTACTTGTTTCTTAAAGGTGCTAAGAGATAATTAACACTCAAGAAATATGTAACCTGTTATTTTAATTCCTCAGCTTCTCTTGGAGTCAAAGTCCTTAATTGAATGAATACATTCACACTTAAATTTCAGTCTTCAACAGTGCTGAAGGTTTCAGACCATGGTCCTCTCAGCATTCTCATCATAAACCCAACATGATTAGTGAAAATTAAACTAAACTTTGAAGAATATCTCCAGCCTCACTACTTTACTTTTTCCCTAAAAGCAATCCTGACTCTCATTTCAATTTCTATTGGTAGTTCAAGGCCTCTTTGAATCTGTGTACATATCTACTCAAGGTTCAGTGTAAGTTCAACATGTTCCCTAAAACTTTGAAAATGTTTCAACTTAGCTCACTGATCTGTGGAGCTATAATTTTTCATGATACTCCTACAATTGTTTTTTCTCCACAGTTTCATAGGTAATTGCTTACCCGAAATCTGCTGGGGTAAAAACACAGTTTTTCATGACAGTTTTCTGGAGTGCAGTGATGATAAATTTGTGACACATGTGACTGAGGAGCAATCACAAGGGGACAAGGGGAGATAGGCCTTGTACCTAGAAACCATTATGAAGGGTGTGAAGGTTTGGGACAGGCTTGACTGCAGTGATCATGCAATGGTGGGGTTCAGGATTCTGAGAAGAGGCAGCAGAATCAAAAGAGCAACAGGATCATCACCCTTGGCTTTAAGAGAAGACACTTTGGCCTCTTCAGGGATCTGCTTGGAGAAAGCCCATGGGAGACAGCACTGGAGAGGAGAGAGGTCCAAGGGATCTGATTGATTTTCAAGCATGATCTCCTCAAGACTCAGGAACTCAGGTCCACAGTAGTGAACTGAGTAGAAAATCAGACAAATATGGCAGGAGATCTGCACGGATGGCCAAGACGCTCCTGACAAAAATTGAGACACAAAAAGGAACTGCACAAGATGTAGAAGCAGAATCAGGTGACCCAACAGGAATACAGAGAGGCTGTGTATGTAGCGGTTGGATTAGAACAGCCAAGGACCATGTGGAATTGAATGTGGTGAGGTACATGAAACAATATAAGACTTCTGTATAAAATATAAAACTTATAAAATATAAGCTTCTGTAGATACATTGTCACAAAAGGAAAAGGCCAACATCATAAAGCCAATCTTGACTGCCTTTGAACTTCCCTGGGTGGATGGGGAGATTCCAAATGTTGGGAAGAAGCCAAATGTCACTCAAAGAAGGGTAAGGAGAAGGTCCTTGAGACACTAATGGATGGTCAATCTTACCTTGATCCCTGAGAAGTTGATGAAGTGAATAGTCTTGGAAGTAATTTTCAAATATTAAGGACAAGTAGGTGACTAAGAGTGGTTAACACAAATTTGGAACAGGGAAACTGTGTTTGGCCAATGTAATAGCCTTCTCTGATGAGAGGACTGGCTTAGTGGGTGAGGTAAGAATGGTCAAAGTTGTTTATCTTGACCTCAGTAAGGTTTTCAACACTTACAGCTGTAAAACTCTCAGAAAAAAAAAAAACCTGGTGAAATATGGGCTAGATAAATGGAGAGTGAGGTGAATTGAGAAGTGGCTGAATTGCTTGGCTCAGCAGGCTGTTATCAGTGGCATGAAGTACTACTGGAGGCCATACATCAGTGGTGTAAATACAGAGTGATCCTAGGACCTCTCAGGCTGTTCAGCCTGGAGAAGAAAAGGCTCAGAGGGGTGATCCTATCAATGTGCATAGATATCTGAGGGGAGGAGTAAATAAGGAGCCAGATTTCTCAGTGATATCTAGTGATGGCACAAGAGGTAATGGACAAACTGACATCATGCAAATTTCATTTAAATGTAAGAAGAAGTTTTCATAGTATAGTCAAACCATGTCACAGGTTGACCAGGGAGGTTTTGCAATCTGCATTCTTGGACATATGAAAAATGTGACAGGATTCAGTCCTCATAACCTGCTCTAGCTGGCTGATTTGAGTAGAGGGTGAGATTAGGCAGTCTCCATGAGTCCCTTCTCACTTTCAGCTGTTCTATGTTTTTCTGTGAAATATGTTTGTAGGGTTCATTCACAAGAACTATTGCAAAGTGACAAGGGTTATATCTTTACTTAGGAAGCACCTCTGTATCTATTATGGCTACTTGTACTCTACTTTGATTTTGTCTTAGCATCACATCTTCCCAGTGCTAAATGTGAATGTCCACAGAACTTTGGTCACCAATGAATTCTTGATTCCACTAAGTTGCTCACCCTTTGTGGCCTTAAAAGGAAAGAGATTCCTCTGCATTAGGTCAGGCAAAATTAAAAAACAAAACAAAACAAAACCTTTACTGCTGACCTAATTTTAGTTTGCTCTTGTAATTCTCATATTTGCAAAAATCACAACCCAACTTATGCAAGCACTTTGATTGATTTGAATTGTGCTCCTTATATAAATATATGTCATTGCTGCCCCAGGAGACACCTTGAGGCATTTGCTGCTGCTTCTGCTCTCTGTCTTCTCTGGTGTTTTGATATGGCCTTGGAAGGTTAGCAAAGAAACAAAGCATCCTCTACCTTTAGTGTACTATTTCCTATACTCAGCTAAACAAACTGGTGTAGTGGAATAAATTACCCAGTTAGTACCAGTGGTGAGGTCGATGCTTAAGCTGCACCATACTGTGACAGGCAAGCTGAAGAGCTGATGAAGGCTGACACTGAAACTCCTGACTTGGAGGCAGTGCAGCTGGCATTTGTGAGAGGTTTGCAGTTAAGGAGGACACTGACATCTGGGTTCAGCAGCTTCTGAGTGAGAGCCTTGCTGTGGTAAAGTGGGGTAAATACCACTGGTCCACAGCTGTGAGCTTGTGCATAGCAAGCTGAGACCTGCCTTGGCCTCACACCCATCCCTCCCAGGTCCAGAAAACTTCAGAAGTCCTTTGTGACCCTCCTCTTGCACTCTGCTTAGTAAGTAATGTTAGAGACCATAACTGTGAACAGGACAGCCAGACTCTGTCATGTGCAGTTAGAAAGTTGATTGGCATCAGGATGGAGGGAGGGTAGGTTTTGCTCTTTTTAAATTCTCAGAAACACTCCAGGAGTTATGACTGGAGAGACCTCGAAGGGAGTTTCAGCTCTACCATAAATAGAGTCAGGTTCAAGTCAGGCTGGTGCCAAAGCTCCATGAAAAGTTAAGAATGAATCTAAATGCTGTGAAAATCATGCACTCCCTTCCATTGTATACTGACATGCATTTTCTCCTCTGTTTCCCACTGGAGTTTAGAATTTTACAAGCATTGGAATACAAGAGAGTACAGGGGAAAACCAGCTCCTGCTGTGTCACTGGCTGCTGTCCTGGCATTCATATGTGTGCTGGTTCTTGTTTGGCATGTGGGACACTTTCCACTCCCTGGTATTTTTTGACTCATGAGCTTCAATTTTAGAAATAACTTTTTAAATGTGTTGATATATTTTATGAAGCATATCAGCATTCCACATCTAAAATATGCCTGTGAGGGATTTTATGCTGCTCCCCTTTGACAGGGTGTTGAGACAGAGAACAGACTGGTTGTGGCACAGTCAGGTGTGCTGCAGGGAGCTAGGAGCAGGGCAGAATGCCCCCCAAGTGTCTAAGAGGAAGTGCATTACTGAGGGGTGACACACTGCTGTAGTCTGAGTAATTGTGACTTTGACACTGAAAAGCAAATAAGCCTTCTGAAGAAACATTAATGGTTTTCAGTAGCCATCACTTCCTCTTGAGTAAGATGCAGCCTCGAAATTCTGTTACAGCTTGTCAGGATTAGGTAAACCACATAGGTGGGCTTGACATTAGTTTCAACCAAGCACCTACTTTTCTAGCTAGGACTCTGCAAGAGGTTTGCGGCAACTCACCTCTTCCTAGAGGAGTTTCTAAGGTATGTTAGATGAGTAGCTCTGTACAAAAGCATGTTTCCATCCTTTGACAGTAAAAAGAGTGACTGCTCTTGGAGGAAAATGGGCTGTCTGGAGTGAGATAGCATGATGCCCTCGTGTGAGATCAGAGAACAGCATGGTACTTTGCAAGTTCAAACTGCAGTTCTCCTCCAGCCATGCCCTCCCTGAACTCCTGCTCAGGTGTCTGTCAGAGAAGAAGAAGAAGACAGTGGTCCTTGTGAATATTTAGGTGTCAAGGCTCTCAGCAGTGCAGCAATCTTCTCTTTTGTTGTTCTCTCTTTACCTTATTAGGGGGCCCTAACTTGTGCACTCCTCCATCCCCACGAGACACTGGGAATCCCCAAGTAAAATCAGAAATTCTCATGGCTTGACTGTGTATCTAAGCCTGGTGGAAAATTTGAAGTGTAACAAATCACTG
Source organism: Chloebia gouldiae (assembly GCA_003676055.1). Taxonomy (NCBI): domain Eukaryota; kingdom Metazoa; phylum Chordata; class Aves; order Passeriformes; family Passeridae; genus Chloebia; species Chloebia gouldiae. Next base: position 2,756,465 of record QUSF01000040.1, read on the forward strand.
AAAGAACTGAGTGGAAAAGTGTTCCCATAAACAGCCTGGCTGAGAGATCTGAGGCTGGCAGTAGTCCCTGACAAGAGAGAGGCAGCAAGTTTCCCTAGAGGAGTTTGCATCTTGCTTAGCTGGGTTGGGAAGAGGCCATGAACCTGTGGGTCCAGAGATGCAGCAGAGGGGTGTAGGGAAGGTCATGTCCACCTCTTCTCTTTCTCTCCTCTCAGAAATGGCTTCTGAGTGGGCAGGAGGGTGTTTGGTGCCACCTGGGACAGGACAGAAATGAAATCTAAGGAAACTCCAGTGTCCTGTTTTGTAGCAGCAAGGTGCATCTGTGCAATATCCTACCTAGAGTGGTGCATCCACAACTAACCCCTCTGTGCCCTTTCCCTCGCAGCCAGTGCACGAGCCCCTGAGAGGAGTCTCCATCAGTGGCCTTGGGGGGATGCACCGGGGAGTTTGGCTTGCAGCAGAGGGCAGGAGCACGAAGGAGCTGCCATCTGCTAACACTCTGAGGATAAACAGACAGTTTTTCCATTTCCACACTGTTTGTGTTACGGAAGTACCAGAGGACACATTTCCAGTCTACAGCCTGCTCTGTTTACTTGCTCTGAAGGAGCTTGAAGCAGGAGCAAAGGCAGCGTGACCTGATGATCCAACGTGTTATCTGCTGTCATTAGCTTCTACCTCATTAGCTCCCAGAGGGAGGTGACAGTTCTGGGGGCCACCAAAATGGCTCTGGAGCTGTACAGAGGGACCAGGCAGGACACATTCTATGTAGGTCCAGATGTGACAGCTGACAATAAAAAAAAAAAAGAGAGAATAAAAGAATAAAAATATAAAAATTAAGCTCTTTGATATAAATACAAAATCCTCGAACATATTAGAGCTTCCCAGGCCATGTAGGAAGCTTTTGTTCCCATTACTTAATTTGCTGCATTATTATTACATAAGCCTGATGTGGGGTGGGAAAAGAAAGTGTTTGCAATGCAAATAAGTTTTGGGGATTAGTAAATAGATGCCACAAAAGTCTGGCAGTAAGCAACCTCTCCTCCAAAGCACATCCCTACCTTTTATCATAGATGCTTTTAAATCAGGTAGGAATTGTTTAGCTTTTTCTTACTGCATTTATTTCCCTTAGGTGGGTGACATGGATTTGAGGGATTTAAAGGATGTCAGAAAATCAAAGTGTGAAGCAATAAATTCTATTTATTTTACCAATGCAGAAAATCAAATGTTAAAGTGTGTGTTGATATTGAATTCCAGTGGTTATTTTGCTAAAGGTTTGAGGTAAATCAGCTTTAAATTATTTTGGTCTTTAAAAGAGGCCTTATTATGACTTTCTACAACTTCTTCCAAGAAATCTGACCCTGGGCTGGAAGTCTTGAAGAAGAGACAGTTGTTAGCACTGAAAAGGAGAGAAAGGGCTGCAGTGTAAAAAGATTTCAAGATGAACTTTGGAAAAATGTGTAGAGTCAGGGAGGAGAAAAAGAAAGGAAAGTGTTCTAGCTGTTGACAGCCATTTGAACTGTTTCTGTCAATAACCAGTAGGGTTGGGTTTTTTTTTTCCTCCCTCTCCTCCAAACTGACAGAGCTAAAACCTGGAAGAGGAAGGTCTCACTATTTTTTCTTACCAAAAATATCTCCACTGACACAACACTCAAGTGCAGCTGGAGGGATAAAGGAAGCTGCTTCTGTGTCTGCTCCCAGAAAGATAGAAAGGGAAATTTCATAGGACTTTTAAGGATCAGTTGATGCCAGAACTACTCTTCTTAGGAGTCACTCAGCCCTGGTCACTCACTGTGGATGGTGGTTGCATCACACACATGACCACAGGGAAGGGAACAGCATCTCTGTTTGAACCATTTACTCTCTGTGAACACTGAAGTGTTCCCTCAGAGGCTTTTTATCAGTGGAACAAATAGAAGCAGGATAGTCCAAGATGATCTTTCAGAAGATGGAGTTTTCTGTTCTCTCCTGCACCACCACCATTGGATTATTCAATGCTGATCAGCAGACTCAGGATAAACCAACCACAGTGGAGCAATCTCTTCCTGTTCACAGTACCACAGGAAGATTCAATCTCTTGGTTTAGGAGATGGGAGTTCAGTGACTCTTAGCTTGCCTAGGTGTGCTACTGAGCAGGAGGAGATCCCTGATGTAGCAGGGTGGGATACGGTATTTTTACATGCACACATAGAGTGCAATATCACAGAGCATGACCATCTTGGTTTGCAACAGCAGGATGTACTGGGTTGTTGCCCTCCCAACTGAGCATCCTTCCTTCTCACCCTGCTTTTGGTTCTGGAGCAAACTCACTCAGAAATGGCTCAGGGATTATGAATTTGGTGGTCAAGATGTGCCAGCTTTTCATTCAGCTATCAGTAAAAATGTATACATTGTTAATGGACCTAATGAAACCTCACACTTGCTTTTTGTCTACGTCAGAATTCTGCTTTTAATTGGTAATTGTTTGATCTGTGTCACTTGATTATTAAGAAAAGGCTGGATTTATTTACTTGGCAAGCTAAACCAGTCTTATTAAGACAAGGCTTGGATGTAAACAATCATTATAGTCCATCTAAATACCAGTTTATCATTAAAAACATATTCATTTCAGATTAATGCTTGTGTGGGACCCAACAATACAACTTCTTTGTCATATAGATAAATTAACTCATACATGTAGGCTCAATTAATTCAATGGGTCTACTCACATCAGTAAGGACTGCTCAAATAAGTAAGAGCTGAGGGATCTGGCCCTTAGGGAAACATATTTATGACTTTGTTGTTAATGTTAATGACTTATGTTTTCAATAAGCAAATGGTATTAATTCAGCTCACAATAGTTTCTTAATTAACCTCTATACATCAGAGGCATATTCAGGAATCTTAATTTAAAGCAATACTATCTAAGCATGTCATCATCTGTCCCATTCCTCAGGGTAACAATTGACTCTGTGCACATGGCAAACACTAATAGTGGGTTGACACAGTTCAAAGAGCTTCATAAGATGAGTGGGAAAGACTTGGGCATGGTCTACATGGAAATATTGTATCCAACTGGTTACTTTTCTTGAAAATGTTCTGTGTCCGCACAGAACACTTGCTATTGAAATAAGTGCTTTATCACCACAAACTGTAGTAAGTAATTCTCCCTATGGTGGGAATAGCTCCAGTTTTAGACAGTTTGTCAGCTTTGGGATTTAGGTGGTCTTTTTTCTATTAGTCTCCCACCCTCCCTATCAAGACCCAGAGAGCCTCAGTTGGTTTTGCTGTGTGCCATCCCACTCTTTTGACACAGGGTGGGTGTCCTCAGGGTACCCCAAGATCATGATCCCTCCCAGCTTGTTTTAACCTGATTGATACCCAAAACCACATAGAGACCAGAGAGTCCAGCCAGAGAAGATTCATGACAAAAACCATGTGATCTAGACAGGTACCCTGAAAAACAATCAGTTCCTCCTAAAACTAGACATAAGAAATTGGCTAAATCATCTGAAGAAAAATAGTTGCAGTTCAGTAGTGACAAAGGCAAGTAATTGTTATTTGAAAGGAACTTTCTGTACAAATACAAGCTGAAAGGAAAACATCTCTACAGTAAAAGACTGTACACAGTCCTGACTTATACAGTGTTGAGTGTTGGAGACTGGACTTCAAGAAAGATGTCAACCATCTAAAAACAGTCCAAAAAAACCCAAGGAGACCATTGGTGTGCAATGTTGTCTAGCAGAAAAGATCAGTCAAAATGAGGTGAGACTCAGAAAACACAAATATATAAAAGTTGAGAAGACACAAATATACAAAAGGCTGACATGGAGGAAATAATGTGTGTTTTGCAATACAGATGATAAGAAATAATGAGGGTACATTACAGAAAAGAGATTTGCATTCAGAAAAAGTCTTCAAATGTAAGGACAGAGAATTGCCACAAGCTGTTGCAAAGGCAGAACAATATATCTAATTGAAACTATTGATTTATGACACTCAGAGTGCCTATGCATATTTATGTACATGCAAGACACACACAATGCAATTTAGTACCATGATTTTAGGAAAAGAACAAGAGACAGGTTTTTGTTTACACCAGGAGATAAAGTGAAAAGATTTTCTAGTATAATTCTTTCTGAGTAAAGGGATCAATTCCAAGAAACAAAATTGGTAACAAGAAGAAACAAATGAAAAGCAGTCTTACTGTTTGAAATAATGATCTCACCACCTAGGAATATTCAAAAATTTTCTCTGCATTTGTGAAGCCCTTAAAAAATTCACTTCAAATATAGGGGAAAAGATGGGAGACAGAATGCTGTATTTGGTATTTTTATTATAAAATGCAATTTGAAAATAGTATTGAGTTGATAACTGGATTATTCATCCCTCAAAGAAGAGAGTCACCCCCACAAGTCTGGCATAATGAAGCGGAACTGCCAGGTTCTCAGTCACCCCACACAAAGCTGGCAGTCACTGTGGCATAGTTTTCCTTTCACCCCTTTATAGCTGGCTGTCCCATGGAGTGCTGGGCTCCTGAGAGAGCAAACACAGAATACTCGTCCTGATCATGTGGGAGTTGTAACTGAGACAGGGCACAGCTAAAGGTGGCCACACACAGTGCCATGGGTTCAGAGCTTTCCAGGGCAGGACCAAATACTGTTATGAGATCCCAGAGGTACTCTGGGGTATTATGTTTGCTTGCTCCATTAAATGTGTGATTTGAGAGGCAGATGGGGAGACAAATGCTCGCCTACCTTAGTGTTACTTACACATGGATGTACTGCAGCTCAGAAGCAGAAACTATGCCATGTGACTTACGTTATTTATCAACCCTATGAATTGCAAATATATTCAAATTGCAATTGACAGCTTGTAAACAATCTGCAAACCAAGAATTAGCCTCTCCAGGGCATCACATCTCTTTCAGGGTAACAGATAAATATGAATATTTTACAATCTGGTTGAACCAATTCATGAGCAGTCGAAACAGTGACATGCATGAAAACCATCAAATAATGATGTATTTATTTTTGCTAATTATATGTTTGTCTTTCTTTACAAGCAATCACCCGCTTCTTCCCCTCCCATCTTTTCTGGTTGTCTTCTCTGAAAAGGAAAAGAAAAACAAAAAAGAACATTCAAAAAAACCACCCAGTTGGCCTTAGATGTCTTTTCAGGCCAGAGAAGAGAGCTCTGGCTACATGCAATTGGCAGATGTCAAAAAAGAATAAACTCCTGCAAAGATAAATTAGAAAGTGAGCCTTAATGACAAATAGAAACAAAACTTTTAAGAAAACAAAAGCAAAACAAAAAAAAAACCCCAACAATACCAGGCTCCCATCACACCAAACAATAAGTAAGCCTTACTGTATTTGTTTGCATATAAGCTGTGCCCACTGAGCTAAAAGAAGTGTTCAGAAAATGCCAGCAAAATCTGGTAGGGGGCAGACCCAGAGCCATGAGAGCTTTCTTGCTCCCATCATCACCTAATTAATCGGTTCCCTCCTAGAATGAACACACGTACTCACCAGCCTTGTGTGCAAATGAGAGCAGCTTGAAGAGATTCAGATGGCTGTCCTTCTCTCTTGGTTGGGCTGGAGCTGCTGGCCAGGCTGTGAGGGCTCTTGGTGCTTAGGTGAGAGCATTGCTAGGTTGGAGTGGGGCTGCAGCTCTGGTGCTGCTGCTGCTGAGACCATGAGAGCTCAGGCCAAGCCCCTGCAGACCAGCCACCTTTCACCTCTGCATGGCAGTCAACACTGGCCACGCTGGCTTGCAGAGCAAAGGAAAAAGGCAGGAGTGTTGGGGAAGCACAGAAGGCTGCAAAATATAGAGGAGACTGGAAGAGGAACCTCCATAAGTGCTGGTGAGTGGGAGGGGCACTTTTCATGCAACAGAAATGAAGATCCATGAAACAGTGTAGTTACATGAGCTTCTGAGATGCTGTTTCTGGTGTGTCCTCACTGACCCCCCTATGAGAGGTCTGTGAGGACAGACTGGCAGCCTGTGCATGCTGGACAGGCCCATGCCCAGAATGGGTGTTAGCTGTGGACATTTGTACAGAGAGTAGGGCAGGGGGAAATCACTCTCTGCAGTGATAGCGGTAGCATGAGCTGCCTGGCAACAGCTGCTTCTGCTAAAGGCCCTGAGTCATGGCACCCAGCAAATGTGGACACACTCATTGCATGAGTCCCTGCACCTCCCGGCTCAGACCTGGGCCCTGGCTCACAGCAGCCCATGGTGCCAGGATGTTCTTGGTGTCCTTGAGGCAGGAAAGGGCTCAAATGTAAAGCATAGGTTCTGCACAGAGAAAGAAAATCCTACTGCAGTTTTCCACCAGCACATGAACTCAGTCCAAATCTTCCCAGAGAGAAAAATATTCCTGTTTTCCCATCCATGTTGTCAGGTATAGCATACTGAATATTTATTGGCCTAGGAGATGCTGCATATTTTACATGTGTAGGTGACATGCATCAGTGAGAGCTGCTTTTGATTTTTTGTCACAAAATATTTACATGTATTTTTCTTTCTTCCTTTCTCACTTTTTTCATTTCCATCCTCTCCTCTCCTCTCCTCTCCTCTCCTCTCCTCTCCCTCTCCCTCTCCCTCTCCCTCTCCCTCTCCCTCTCCCTCT
>QUSF01000040.1:2771792-2814275 GCA_003676055.1 Chloebia gouldiae
ACACACACACACACACACACACACACACACACACACACACACACACAAATAGAAGAAAAAGGAAGAGCCCTCATAATAAAGTGCATAAGACACCTTCATATTAAAGAGGGATGAAGTAATTTCAAATTTAGGTCAGAAAGCAAGCACCTGTCAGCAGTGCTTAAATCTGTATTATTTTATGCAGCTTTGCAGCCACATCCTCTTGCCTGTCTGTAAGTACTTGTGTCATGAAGTCTCAATACTGAGGATCACAAACTCTTGGAATGTGATAGCAACAACTTCACTCCAATGCCTGTAAGAAGCAGGGCATCACACTGGGAAGAAATTACCTGAAGATTTGATTCCTCAAGGGCTGGGGAAGGTGATATGTACTTATAAGCCTGGCACATGTGCAAGAGGAAGGGGTAAGCCTGGCCAGAGGTGACACCTGGCTGCATCAGCTGTTGTAACTCGGAGGAGGGTGAGTAACTCTTGCCATACTGGAGCACGGCCATTTCCAGCTCAGGCAGCATCCTGCCAGTGACCAGAGCTGGTGGCGGATGCTTCAGAGGAAGGTGACACCCTCCCCTCTCACCTCGGATGATGAACACGGATGATGATTGCACAATCCTACTCGGAGGAAGAGGGGGCAGACAGTGACTTCAGCCCATGATGAACTTCCAGCCTGGAACATGGAGGTTAATGGCTGCTGCAGTATCTGTCCCAGTCAGCATAACTGGAAAGTGCCTTTTAACTGCATGAACATTTAACCTTTTCCTGAATCTCATCACAATTATTATCTCATGAGAACAGAAGATCCCTCCACCAAGTCAGGGGCTCAGCAATGATGTAGGGTGTCAGAGTTACCACAGTGCATCACACCAGAGGATGATTGATGGGCCACTGCCCAAAGACACATGTCAAGTGTGTCCAAGTGCAGTGGACCCCAAGTGCAGTGCCAGTTGCACCTGGAGTGCCTGGTTTCAATGTGGGCAGGAGAGAGGGCTGGCTGTGTTGGGAACTTGGCACTTTGGGTCATCCAGCCCAAGCTGTGGGCAGCTCCAGTCTCTGTGATCAATCTTTTAACATGTTGTATTGGTTGAGGAGCAAACAGAGAAGAGAAGAAGAAGGTGAAAGATCAGTATGATTCATGAAATAAGAAGCAGTGCCTTATAAGCTCTGCCCTACAGTGCCAGGTAGCTTTCTCCTGTTTCTGGTTCAGCACCTTGTGTTGTCCTAAAAATATATATAAAGTACTAAACTGGGCAACATATTTTCCAGCGCAATTGTTACCTTTGTGCCTCTTTTAGGAGAGTAAGAAATCAATATGCAGCATCTTCTCTGCCTACCTGCTCCCAAATGCCAGTTATTTGCTTTTCCTCTAGGGAGTAACAATGTGAAATATAAGTACTTGGCAACCAGGGCTGCACCCAGAACAGTTTATCATTTATTTGCCACAGATTACACATTGTAAAAGGATGGAACCAAGCCCCATGTTAACGTTTAACCAGATGTTAACTCCACCCTGGCAGCACTTAAATATACCTCTTGAACAGATGTGCAAGTGCACAGAATGCCTGAACAGCTTTTGTATTCCCATAATAGTGCATGAATATCCAGGAAGAGAAAGGAATGCATTCACCTATGCAAGGCACAGGATTAAGTGTTTAAAAAATATAATAATAACACCAAAGTGCACTTTCAAAACTAAATATTAAATTCAACACTAAAAATGTAATAGTATCCCCTACAGGAAGACTGTTGCTAATTTTCAAAAAAGTTTCACACCAATATAGATTACAATAGAAGCTTCTTTTTCAGAAGCTGAACTGCCCTGCTCACCAACAGCACCAGCCCAGCTGGTCAGCACCAAGTCCAGGTCAGCATCAACCCAACCTGAGAGGGACTTCTGCTTCAGTATTTTTAGTGTCCAACCACACAGGAGCTACTAACCTGGGTTACAGACAATAGTGGAAACCAAATAAGCTTGTGTGAGAGGCTGTTCTCCAGGTATTTTTTAAGTCCTGACTTCAAGCAAGGTGTACAAGTTCATAAAGTTGACTGCTGTGATTTCTGGTGCAATCTCATAGATTTAAGTATCCAATTGCTGATTGAATAATTCAGTAATGTTTAGTCCACTGCACCCGGGTGCTCATCCTCTGAGAATATGAATCTCTATATTTCCTCCCTAACTGGGACACCTGGACTTTCCCAAGCATAGAAAGCAGAAGCAACCTGACCAAGTCCTTGGCACAATAAGATGGAGGAGGGGAAGAGCAACTGTCCCACTTCCTATGAGTGACAGATGTATATATAGATAGATATTTACTACCACGGTGGCTTGTGGGGGATTGCTTAGGGGAGCAAAGAGATGAATGAGACCTGTGACCAAGTGGGAGGGGGAACTGCAGTGGTGGCAGCCCCTCTTGAGGGCAGATTGTAACAGGTGATTCAGAAACCAGTTGTGCTTTCAGCAGATGCTCTGCCTGCTGTACCAAGCACAGCCCTGAAACTGTACAGCTTTTGTGCCTGAGACATGCAAAGAGCTCTGCAGCTTCAACAAAACAGGATGGGGTGAGTGGGTGTACATTGAATGTGTCCAGGAGGTGAGCTCTCCATGGAGATGCAGCTCCTGCCTCAGCCCTGCGCAGGGGGCTGGGGGCAGACGGGAGCCCAGGGGAGTGACAACTCTCTCTCCCAGTGTGATATCTCTTTATTGGTGCCAGCTGAGTCCTGATATCTCTGCTTTGGAGAGATGAAACACATGCTCATATATTGAGAGGGGACGGCTCTAGGGCACAGCCACACTTGGCTCTGTTTATTTAATTGTCTTTAATTTATTCCTTGGTGTTCACCCTACCAGAAATACAATAATAATCAGAAAGATAGATTAAACAAACAAGAGACTCTGCCTAAAGTTTCCATTAAAATTGAGCTTAACTATCTACTAAGATCAAACAAAAAAAAAAAAGCCTTTTAATTAATTTTCCTTTCTGTCTTCTATTTAATTTAATTAAAATATTATAGGTCCAGAAGCAGAGCCTTCAAAATCCTTTGGAAAAGATGTGCATTTCCAGCTCAGCTAGAGAGATGTTTGCAGTCTTCTGTGGGGACTCATGTTTCTATGGCTTGCAACCTGTTTTTGCAGTTACAGAGCAGAGAGGTGTCAGCATCTTGATACCAAGTGCTTGAATCAGCAGAATTTCTGAAGCATCCAAAATTTTTTTATTCCTGTGGGTTTGTTTTTGTTTAAAATCCTCCAAAATCCAATAAAATTAAACAGTGAAAGCAGAAGTGGCAGAGCCATTCCTCCAAAAAGGGATTCAGGAGACCCCTGAGTCCTAGCATGTCCTGGCATGTCAATCTGTTGTTAAACTGTGCACCCATTCCTGTCCAATGAGTTTGTTTAGTGAGTCTCCATCCTTGCCCAGTAAAACGTATGAAAGCAAATGTATTTGCATCACCACCACTGCAAAATAAGACATGCCTGACAACAAACAGCAGCAGCAGAAATTTGTCCAGCAAAATTAATTTGCTCCTGTGGCAACCTCCACACAAAGTCAGAAATTAGTGGTCAGAGGAGAGGTAGAGCCATGCCATGCTTTCTCAGCATCATGTACTTGTGTCATTTATCCCATCCCAGTCACTTGGACATCCCAGCCTTTACTTTCTGCAGTACTGATGTCCTTCAGGAAGATGGCTGTTGAAGGATAATATGACATCATGAACAATCAAAGATCTTCTTGTGTCCATCCTCCACTGCTTAAATCCTGTTGTTATAGTTGTTCTAGTTAATTCAAATAAAGACCTTAACTGCTCAAAGCTGTATTCACATTTTCCATTACTGAGATGCTATGGGGCAGTGAAAAGCATTTATAGGAATGCAATACCCTGGAATATCTCTAGGCAATAAATTATCCTCTCCCCACTCCCCCTCCCCACTCATTCAAAAGTGAAGGGTGCTGAGTTTTATTAGGCCCCCTCTTGTCATCACGGCCTGTGATTTGCAGTCCCAGGGTGCAAACTTCTCTTCCCTTTTTTCTCCCAAGCACCATGAGATCATGTTACATTAGTCTGCGAGGTCTGCCAGGTCACAGCCCCGGTCACTGTCACCCACTTCCCATTTCCTGCAAGATCCACACATGGGAGCATTTTACCTTCATCTTTGTGAACAAAGAAAAAAAATTTAAAACAAATAGTCTGAAGGTTTGCCTGTGCAAAGGTGGGTAAACAAACACACTTGCTGTATTCATGTGTGCACTGATGTACACAGCTCCACCTATGAGCCAGATGGAAGGAAAACCTGAAAAAGAAAGGAGGGAAAGTGGTTAAATCTGGGTATCTGGAAAACACATTTCCCACTCTTGTACCACTTGTCACCGCCTCTCAAGCAAGCCATCACCCTGACAGAAATGTATCTCTGTTCAGCAGCATGCCCCTCACTGCCTGGGTGCACAGCAAGTCGGCCCAGCTGCCTCTCAAGGATTTGCCAATTATTAAGCTCAAAGCAAAGTAAAACAAACAATGATACAAGCATCAGTGTCAGCACGGAAGCAGAGTACATGCTTTCCCAAAAGATTTATGATGTGAGACCCGTAGGGTTCCAGGATGATTCTTAGAAGGTAGCATTTATGTCCATGTCCTTGCATGCAAATGAGTTAATATTGTAATTATTTACGCTGTCAGATGGAACATGCACCCAAACCTTCAACCTGTGCATTCCAGCACAGCTGGGCAGTCAAAGAGCCAGGAGCTACCCTGGCTTTTATGCCTGTCCCTGGAGGAGCACCTTGTGGGGCTAAACGGGGTCTTTGCCTCCTTCCCTGAGCAAACACCTATGGTTGTGGAAACTCTGGTGAGGGACAAAAAAAATCTGGCCAGAAGAATCTGAAATCTTAAACACTTAAGACTTAACCAGCAAGTTACAAGCTACAACCACTGCAGGGGGATTGTCAAGGATATCACTGCAGGTTTAGTTCTGGAAAACAAAGACAGTTCCCCTCAGGGGAGTAGGAGAGCCAAATAATTTTCTTTCTTCTGTGTCTCTTGCATTAAACTTTCCTGAGTTGCCTGTCTTCTGTGCTAACATAGCCCACAAAACAAAGCTGAAATACAGGGCGGACTTTATCAGACCCTGCAGGTTACCTCCTTCTCTTTTATGGAATCAGTAACAGGAAGGCATTTCCTTTCTTATCTAGGAAGTGAACCTGAAATTGCTTTTCCTCAGGCTCCTGGTTTAGCTGAATGGTATTTGCCAGTAATAAACAGTAATTGTTAGCTGTAGGAGAGTGGGGCCCCTCACCCTGGTAGAGCAATGGATATGACTGGGCTAGCATCTGGAGTAAAGGGATGGGAGGCACAGCTATCTTTATTTTATGAATTATTAGCAGCACCAAGTGGGGTTACAGTGGAGATTGAACCATGTGTTTACCCAGTGTCGGAGACCAAACCAAACCATTGTGGATCTTCAATACAGCAGTGCTGTAGTTTTGAATGTTTGGCATTTACAGTGAAAGTCATACCATATAATGTATTTTCCTAAAAGATTAATCTTCCTTAAACATGCCTTTCCTGAAGCAGAGACACCAGACTTCTTCTTGAAGGTAAGCTTCCAAGCTGTAAGACCAAAAAGAAATTTGAATACATCAATCTGGAAGGTTCTTTAAGTATATCAAGTATAGAAGAGTGCATGCGGACAGCCATGAGAAATCCTGAGGTTTTCAAAAAGGACAAGGACTGAGACAAAGCAAAAACAAGGAAGTTGCCTGGATGGAAGCTATGTGGAGCTTCAAGGAGAAAGACAAAAGAGACTCAACCTAGCCCCATGGTGCCAGTGGGAGTCTGGGAGATTCACATGGGAAGTGATATCTGAGGAACAGATGGTGCTGGTAGAGACAATGTGTGTGAAGTACTTCCAATGCTGATAGGAAAAAATGGTGAAGAGAAAAGCAAGAGTTAATGGATTTCTGAGCTAGGGACATCACAGTAAGCACAGGAAGGAAAGCAAATAAAGAGTTGGAAAGGAAGAAAATACCCAACAGTTTCCAGTAGCAAGTCAGGGTGATGAAAAGGGAGGAGAGAGAGGAATAACATCTGACAATGGAGATGCAAAAGGAAGTGGCAGGGAAGTTAAACACCAGTGAGAGAGGCAAGTGGAGCATTACAGTGGAGAGCACCCAGTGTCTGTCATTCTGGCTCTGCACAGCTCAAATGAGAGGCAAAGGAGCAGCCAGAAATGTTGAGCTCAATACAGATAGAGAAACTCTGATAGGGAAGTAAGTTGGACACCAAAGTGTTGTGCCTTATGGAAGGTAGGGCAATAAAATAGAATCATGAGCCAAGTTGAAAATAAACACAAAAAGCAGAAGCAAAGATGGTGTCAATCAAGAAGCAGATAAAAGATGATGTGATCCCAGAAAATGTAAAGAGATCGTGAGGTGAAACCCTGGTGTCTAGAAATGAAATACTGAGATTAATGGCAAAAAAAATGTCTTTATTTCAGGCATATCTGTTGCACAATACCAGAGAAGTCTCCTCTCACTATGTACAGTCTCTAAACCCAGTGTGTTTGGTTTCAATGACAGACACTTGGTGTGCTGCACCAGCATTAACTGCAGGGAAAAAAAATAAGTCAAAACTGATGGAAGAATTCTGGTTTGGGACTCAGCTGAGAACAAATGGTTGGCATAGTTCAATTTCACAATGTGAGGAAACTGCAGCTTCTCCATAGGGTGTGAAAAGGCAGGTAAAAGGGTGCCTGATCCCTGTCTGGAAGAGCAGGGCCTCTGTTAGCAGGACAGTTATATTTACAAGGAGTCTCAGATATCACAGCATGGCAGGTAGGAAAAAAAAAGCAAAGGTGGCCCAAGTAGACACTGAGAAAACACAGTAATACTTCAGATTATTTGGCACTCTTAAGAAACAGCAGAGTTTTATCCAGCTTCATCAATGATCATTGTGGGTCTCTTCCAACTCCAATAGTCTGTCATATGTGTGTGATAGCTTTTAGCTTTTGAATCTGTCTGCCCATGGTAAGCCACTTGTGTATGTCTAACCAAGTATCAAGTAAAGAGACCCAGCCTAGACCCTCTCTGATGAGGATGTACCAGCTACAGCTCATTCCCAGTTAGGGCAGATACAGCAGAAGGAGTTAGTGTTTTGTTTCAGCGGGTTCACCCTCACCAGCCCTGCAATGCCAGCAGCCTTGTTTGCCGCTATTTTATCATTTGGGCTTCTTTCACTCTTCTCACTTCTCCCTTCTCTGGTGTCTCAGCTCCTTTTCCTCCTATCTGAACTGGACCCCACAGGAATGCTGAGAAGCAACAGCAGAGGCTGGCTGAGAGTGAAAAGCTGCTTGGTCTGACCAGGCAGGGCAGAGCAGCAGTCTCAGAGACCAGGTTGCAGGTGGGTTACTCTTCATGTGTGACTGTCTTCTTGTTTGTCATGCCCAACAAGCTAAAGCAAGGGTGGGCCACCAGAGCTGTGTCACTGGCACATCAGGTAGCTTTGGCTTGCTGTTCTTCACGGCAAAAAGCCAGCTTGCTGTAGGACATACAACTCTCAGCAAGTTTTGCCTATCTAACTGAGAGGAGGATTTATTCCAGGGTTGTGCTGCCTTTTCTGCTGCAGTTTTCCTGCTCTGAGGGTATGAAGGTGAGGTGAGTCTGATTTCCCTGACAGTCCCAAGGGGAATGAGGGGAAGCCTCAAGGAAAGGTAGAAAATTGAAGATTTAATGACTTTTATATGCTCTGCTTAGCCTCCTGCTCTCTGGTAGGATTAAAAGCTTGACCTGCTTCCTATGTATTTCATAGCTGGATTTTTGGTTTTATTTGAGCAGAGCAATGCCAGGCTCGTAGGACCTGTGACTCTGTTTCTTCTGCTGGGAAATGCTCTGTAAGGAGCAAGAGTTCATGAGCCAGGCCTCTCTGTGGGTTAGAGGGCAAAGAAATGGGGACAAAATACTTTTAAAAGTAGACTTCAGGGTGGCACATGAAACATTAAAATCTGATTGAAAACCATGTACAGCTGTGCCTCCTCTTCCGCACAAGTTAACTCTCACTCCAAAAAGTAGGACATGGGGAAAGAGTTTAGGCTGATAAACTAGCAGCAGACATATTTTTAAACAAATTTCCCCAAAATCCCTGTCAGTCTGATATGCCACAGACACCTTAGGGACACCTATTTTATTTCTTAGAATAAATTTCTCAAATATTAATCCTCCTTTAATTCTTTCCACTGCCCTGTAAAAGGCAAAGAGATTCTCTGAAAGACTAGACTGAAATCTCTGAGAGAACATTTGTGCTTAGGTTTCTTAGTCTAGAATTCATATAAGACACCAGAACAACCTAAGTTGGCAAAATTTCTGGCCTCAAAACACGAAACTCTCTGACAGAGCACCCTCAAACGTACTGTGCACATTTGGACCGGTTGTGGACATCCTCCTGTCTCATGCAAAGGCCTCTTATTGTGGCTTAAACTTCTATTAAGTAAGTGAAGTTTAAATTCCTTCACATATGACTACCCCTGAAGTGAAAGCACATTTATAAAATTATAGGAGATCAAACTTGTAAAAGTTCACAAATGCATGAGTATTTAAAAGCCGTTCATAAAGGCTTCTAAAAACTATTGAAGATAATTTCTTCTCCTAAAATTAAATTTTAGTTTCTTACAGCAAACAGGGCAGAATTTTACCACAAGGAAAGAGTTTTGTGTGTTATAGACTTTCACCCCAGATCAAACTGGGTTAATAAACTTCTGAAATATGTAATGAACCTGTCCCAAGTTTACAGTTTATATTATCTGATATTAGCAAAATTAAACCCATCTTCATTGGGAAATGTAGCCTGAGGTTTAATTTTTAAGCTGACCATACAGCAGTAGGCAGCAAAGTTGATGATATTACACAGAAACTGAGCCACATGCTCATGATTCAAAACATGCTAGGCCATTCACCTCTGAATTTAAAGTGAATTTTAAGCACTTCTTTGGTGATTAAAGAGCAAAGAAAGAGCACCAAAGAGATCACATATATGTTTTAAGTTACACATGCTTTAGTCAGTTGTTGGACTTTGGATCAAGTTAGAGAGTCTCCATCCTTGCCCAGTAAAACGTATGAAAGCAAATGTATTTGCATCACCACCACTGCAAAATAAGACATGCCTGACAACAAACAGCAGCAGCAGAAATTTGTCCAGCAAAATTAATTTGCTCCTGTGGCAACCTCCACACAAAGTCAGAAATTAGTGGTCAGAGGAGAGGTAGAGCCATGCCATGCTTTCTCAGCATCATGTACTTGTGTCATTTATCCCATCCCAGTCATTTGGACATCCCAGCCTTTACTTTCTGCAGTACTGATGTCCTTCAGGAAGATGGCTGTTGAAGGATAATATGACATCATGAACAATCAAAGATCTTCTTGTGTCCATCCTCCACTGCTTAAATCCTGTTGTTATAGTTGTTCTAGTTAATTCAAATAAAGACCTTAACTGCTCAAAGCTGTATTCACTGCTTCATGGCAGAGTATAAAATCCAGTTGGGAAGATCTCTGTAAACACTTCAGCATCTTCTGTCTATTTTGGTGGCATTTAAAATGTTTAGGTATAGATATAAGTATAAATATACATGAAAGAATTAGATTTTTGCATTTAGGTTGAATCTAGTAATAACTTGTGTCTTATCTAGAGAAGCCTGCAGAAAACTTTTTTATCTTTCCTACTCAAAAAAAATCTCCTCTGGTACATGAGATAAAACAGGTTTAGACTCTCATGAGGCCTCTTGGACACAGACAAGTCTTTACCAATTACCTGACTCATTATGAACTGGTTAAAAGGCAACTGATCTTCCCAGCTCTTTGATCTCTTTGCACAAGTGACTGGAGTAAGGGTTTAAATGAGGATGTGGTGCTGGATGCCTGGGCTGTGCTTGTAGCTGTGAGAGCAGGGGAAGGCAGAGCTGTATTCACACATATACATGCCATTTAGGCAAAAAAAAATTAAAGCAGAACTAGAACAATTATTCAACTCCAAGCAGCCTTTAAGGGTAAAATATAGTTTAGACCCTTCAGGTAGCAAGCAGAAAGGTGTTTTGTCATTAATGTCTAAAACTATAAAAGTGGGAATTTTTTCCACCAGTGCTGCAATAACCCATGGTGCAAGGTAGGGTTATTTTTTTTCTTTCATTACAAGCCAGTCACTTGAAGTGTTGCTAATGTCTGAAATAAAATCTGAATGTCTCCTCAGACAGTGTGATGCTCTGGGCTTCTCTTTTCTCTTTGGGTCCCCATCCCACTGGACATGTCATCACATTAAATATGTATTATTTAAGTTGGCTCATGGGAGAAGGCATGATTATGTCATGTACTAATGGCCATATTTTTAGGATTACCTACCAGGATTGTACCTTGGCCACTGGCATATTGTCTGAGAGCATAAAGATAATTAGCAGACTTGCACTTACCTCTGTAAAATTTTGTTATTAATTTGCTAATTTTTTTACTCTTCTTAATGCCCCTCTACCCTTACCTGGTTTATTGCAGGATGCTCTAAGGCTTCTTTGATTTCAGTTAATATATATGGAGAGAGAAATAACGTTTCCTTGCCCCAGAGAGGTGTCAGGACCTGTAACTCCAGTGAGATGTGGATGCTTCTAAACAGTGTGTGGACATAATGAAACAGAATGGAAAACACCAATAATGGGAGAAACACTGGTGCTAATGCTTAGAATTTCATGACAATATTTAGACATTGAAGTCAATGGACAAATGAAGTTCTCATCACATTGGTGTAAGAGAGAATTTACTGACATGCCACACAAGAGATAAAGATTTTAGTGTCTGTGTTTCAAAATGCTGGCCTTGGCCATGAGCAATTTGTTGTGTTATATCTACTTTTTTTTTTTAGCACAGGGAGATTCTCTCATTAGCTCTGGCTGCAATTATCTATGACTGTTGCTTTGCAACTTATTGTCCTTACAAAAAATATTCTTACAAAAAAATTGATTTTCCAAGTGAATTGAAGAAACTAG
This sequence comes from Chloebia gouldiae, assembly GCA_003676055.1. Lineage (NCBI taxonomy): Eukaryota > Metazoa > Chordata > Aves > Passeriformes > Passeridae > Chloebia > Chloebia gouldiae. The sequence continues at coordinate 2,782,795 of QUSF01000040.1, forward strand.
CTATTTTTACTTGGCAAAACAATGGCTGAGAAGGGAGGTGACTGCTGAGTGCAAATACATCAAGGAGCAGTAAACCTGAGGGAGGTGAAAAAAGCAATTTAAGCTAAAAAGTAACTTGGCACATGAACAAACAAATGCTAAGTGGCCATGAATAAAATTAGAAAAAGTAGAAGCAGGTTGTCAATGATCCAAACAATGAGGAAAGACCTTTCCAAAAGAAGAAATGCAAGCACAATAGTGAAGTATTTTTAGGACTTAGTTTAACTAGTTCCTGAAAGAGAATAAGGAGATTCAGCTTGTTGCTATGGCTAAGCAGAAGGGCCTGAGACCACTTCCATGTCAGGAGGGTATTTGAGTGAATAATCTCTTTCCCCCCACCATCTCCTTACAGCCTATTTAACACCAATAAAGACTGCAGATCCAGTAGTGGAAAGCAAAGCAAAGAGGTGCCATAACATGACTCAGTCAGGTCGCTTTCCTGGAAATAAAGAAAGCTGAGAATTTGGTGAATTATACAGAGTGAACTCTCATTCAGGTCCCTCTTGAGATGCTAGACGACTGGAGTAATGTCCAAGATTCACATCAGGAGGCAGCTATTTGTTTTTACCAGTTAATACTTTCCTATTTTCTATATTTAAAAGCTATTTAAAGAAAAACAAAACCATTCTTCATATATGCAAAACTGTGAGATGTCCTAAGCACACAAAGCCAGACACTCTGGAAAGAGATGATCATTCCAACACCTAAATAACTACTCTTTAGTTAAAATACTGTTAAACTGAACACCTGTCTGTAAGCCTTACAAGTGTCTGTAGGACCACTGATCCTTTGATTAGCATGCTAACTTTCTATCTTTGAAGAGTACTTCCCTTTAACAGATTCCATAATATTGCTGAAGTGTTCGTTCTATTTCCTGACCTGATTTTTACTCTGTCACTGTCACGGCTCTTTAATCACCAAATACTCTTCTGTTACATGTAAAGAAGACATCAATAGCTTCTACTGTGTCAAGTGAAAATGTACCAGGCAAAAATCAAAAATCTTCTTAAACATAGAGTTTGACTATTGATATTTAATGTGACACATCCCTTATTCAGCTGCAACAATGTCCCTCCATTCTTTCCAAAATTATGGACCCACCTGCTTGTACTGATAAAATAATTAGATCTAAAATGTGAAGATCAAACTGAATATACAAAGCTATTTTCTAGCTTTTCCCAAAACCACTAGACAGATTGCTAAGTCTCAAATATTTCCTTAACCATCAATCTTCTAGCTGGACAGCTTATTAATTTTCTCACCAAGAGGTCCCACAAACCATGCTACCCATCACTTGAAGATTACACCTTGAGTTAGTCTTCTAGTTAATTTAATGACAATATTTGCATGGAAGTAGTAAATGAGGCCAAGCTGTCTTCAATTGCCTTTCCAGTTTTGATAAAAGTCATCAAGTTCTACTGTGTTGTTAAGCAGGTGCATCTTTTAAACTTCTGTTTCTTTCAGTAACTCCCTTCCTTGAAGGTAAATCTCTTGAACTAAAACTCTTCTCCTAGTACTGCAAGGAAGATCTTGACTCTGATCTGCCGCTTTTCCAATGTGCAGGAGTCTTCTCCTGGAGCAATCAGAGACTTTGTAACAGGGTGTGCTCCAAAATGTGGCCCAGTGAGGAGTGCTGGCCTTGACATTAAACTATACCTGCATCTCATTTCTGAATGACCATGACTGAGATCACCTAAACACCCTTTAACCTATCCCATTGATGTTGCAAATCCCAACCATTTATCCCACATCACAAAACATAACAGAAAGGAAAGCAGAAACTATAGAGTTGCTTTTCTTACTGTACTCATGTGCCTGTTATTTCTTACCAACAAAAGCTTACTGCCTCAGCATATTAGAGTAGCTTATTTTCTTAATTGAATAAATTTCTGTCTTTTATTTCCAGAAATAAAGAATATATATATATTTCTATATATAAAGAAAACTTTCATTTTAAATCATCTGCATGAAGTACAGATTTGGAGAATGAAGGTGAAAGAATTTATCTTGTGGTCAGCCAAGCACATGGAAGGAAATTCACAGTTTAAAAAGACAACAGGGAGCCTTAGTAGTGTTTATTTTTTGTATGTGTGGTGTTTACCAAAAAGTTTCATTTTCAGTGAGATGTTTAGAGGATCCTTTGGGCCAGTGCTTCTGTCACAGCTTCACTTTTGCCATACCATTACTCTTATGAACCTTTCAGTAATAAACACTGAGATTTCATCAGTGTATTGTAAAGGATTCTTTGCAATAAGTCTTTTAGTTTCATTTGTACAATTTTGATTTGCATCAGGTTACACAATTCAGTCTCCATCTGTAAGATGACATCTGAAATGCCTGGATGCCAGACATTGAATATTTGCTTAGAATGTCCTCCTTTTCCAGTTTTACTTTAATCTACAAATAACAAGTCAAAAAAAAAAGCCATTATTACTTGTACTGGGGCAGATTGTTTCATCAGGTCAGATGATATCAATAATTTCACCATGTGAATATCATCAACCATAGTCTATAAAGAGTCATGTGTGCAGGCACACACAAGTACATAGGTGTGCACATAAATACACACTGTGAGGAGCAGGAAATACAGCGAGAGTTTTAGAAAAATCTTCTGCATTTTGCCTTAAAAATCCCCAGGTGTGGATATCTAAGAGAGCTTATCCTTGGTAACAAGAAAATTTCTTTTCTCAGCATAGAATCCTGATGGTAGCCAGAGGCCTGAGGAGTTTGGAGTACAAAGGAAGGGCCAGGACAATATCTGACCACCCATCACAGGCCACTCCTGACACCAGCTCACCTCTAGAAACAAACCTGAGACACACTGTCCTGAGAACCACTTGCCCTCTGTCTTTCACTGCCAAGTCAAAGAGGGAGAAAAATCTCACTTTCAGCTCATGGAAATAGAGCTGTAGAGAACACACACAATCATCTTGTAAATAACTACCTATTGTGAGCAACACATCATTTGGAAATTGAAAAGGCTGTGATGCATGTTTGACTCCTGACAAAACCACAAGAGGAACATTTTGGGGTGAAGAGTGAAAATCTGCCAAGCCACACTATGTGAAATCTCTGAAAGATTAACTTGTTGGCCTAAGTGTCTGTGTACCCCAGCTTCCCTATTTATCCAAAGTTGTAAAGTAGGATTTCAATACACCACCTACCCTGTGTATCTCTCCTTGATAAAAGCTTGATTTCTCTTTAGGAGTTAGAAAATCATTCACTTCAGTGAGAACCTGTTCAAGGAGTAGTGCTGGGCTACACAGGGCTCTTTTTTTTATACAGACAGATAGAAGACTAAATCAACAGTTTTGATTGCCCTTAGCAATGAAAATATCTGTATGTGTGTCTGAGTTACCACTAATCCGACACTGTTTCAGGAAAACTACAGTAAAGCCTGTTGTGAGTGCTTTGTAAATAATTTTAGCTGCCTTTGAGTCATTGGTCGTACTGATTAACTGCAGGGATGTGGTATCCACCACCTCTCAGGGCTACCTGTTCCAGTGTTTCACCAACCACATTGCCAAAAATTTCTTCCTTGTATCTAATCTAAATCTGCCCTCCTTTATTTTGAAACCACTACCCCATGCTCCGTTGCAACAGTCTGCTGAAAAGCTTGTCCTGATCTTTCTTGCAGGGATGTTCAAGGGGAATACAGAAGTGACTCTGAAGTGCTATGTTCAGGCTCTGGGTTCTGTGATCCCCTAAGCTGGGCAGCATTCATGTCTGCACTTGGTTGTTGTAATTGTTGTGAGATTGTGAAGTCTGGGGCTGTCAACAGGTTGCAGATAGACAAGTTCACCGCACATGTGGTTAGAGATTTCTGCTGCTCTTAGAGGTCAAGTCTACCCTTAGTGAAGTGCTGCAGGGAAAGGAGTTGCCTCCAAAAGGATCAAACTTCTAAAGAAGTGAGAAACTGAGAACTGAGTCATTGCCCATTGCAAAGCCAAGTAATATCACTAAATTTTTATGAGAAGAAACACTTAAAATAATAGAATCATTTAGGATTTAAAAGACCCTTAAGATCCAACACACACTGCCTTCTTTTTTGCTTCTGAAGGATGAGGCTGACAAAACCACATTTATTTAATTGAATTAGAATAAATTGTGAGCTTCTCTAATTTTGCCAGTCAGGTATTTCGCAAGAATATTATCCAGTAAGATTTTCAAACCACTGCTCCTAGATTTGGAATTTTGGTGCTCTTGCTTCATGTGAAAAGTAGAAACACAGAGGGCTCAAAATGAGAGGGAGAATTCCAGAAAAATGGGACTCAAATGGGAACTTTCTAAAAGGCATGGTTTGATATGAGTTTGCTGATGAAATGGGCAGAACTAGCTTGTTTTTCTCAGAACCCTGTTCTGTCTGGGTCTCTGTCCATGCTGGTCTATATCCCACCAGTGGGGATGGTGTGCAGGGTTCAGTGCTGCTTCTTTACAGAGGTCCTGCGCAGGGACTCTCATTCTGCATGGGGAGAGCAGCTGTTAACAAATCTGTGAGGTCTGAGCTTCAAAGAGTTAACTCACAGCTCACCTCAGAATTCGACCCTGTGAACTAGCACAGCAGCTTGCTTCCAACCCTTCCAGTATCTCCTTGATGAAAAAGTTTTAAAACAAGATACCAGAACAAAAGTGTGGTTAAAAGACTATGTGGTTGGCAGAGAGTTTTGTCTACCCCTGAAAAACAAGAAACTCCGAGTAAATATTTGCAGTCTGCTCATTAGTACTTTAGACACAATTCTACTAGAACTATTTACCGTTTGCTGGTTAGGAGTTTAGATAGATACACACTAATATCAGCACTCAAGAATTAGTCATTCTTCCTATTCCATTATGCAATGAAGAATTTTCTTCTGTGATGTTTGGTGTGGGGAAAGTGTATTTAACCATGGGGAAGCTTGGCCAGAAATGCAGAGTTCCCACTAGAAAGGTGCCACCTCACTAGCATCCAAGGCAGTGTTATGTGAACAATCTGAATCCTTCAAAGTATCTGGCTGTGGCAGAACATCCACACCCCTTAGTAAGTTGCCTTGGACCCCTTTTTATGGGTTTACTTTCCAAAGATGGTTATATTGAGAGTGGTTTAACAGTCAGAGGCCTTCTGCATGGGCACCTGCTTTGTTCTAGGCTCTGTTTTCCATGTCATCTGTGTATGCATCAAATGTTGTCAGCTGCCTGCTCTCCAGGCTGCTCGATATCTTCAGAGAAATCAAGCAAGCAAAACAGAAGCCACAGGTAGGCTCTGTCTGCCTCTGCCCCAGAGAGAAGTACCGTGTGTCACAGCTTGTACTTCACTCCTGCACAGGCACTCGCTGCTTCACATTAACCACTGCTGATTCTGTGTGTGTTCACCAAGAACTTCCTGGGAACAGCCTCTGCGAAATACAGCTTTATGTCCTTGAAAAGGGCCTGAAATACAGCTATAAAAACAGTTGCCTTTTACTTTCCTTCCAGCATCACATATATTTATTTTTAACATGGCAGAAAACTTCTACAGGAATCACTCCACTACAGGAAAAAGAAAAAGAAGAGTGAGATTGAAATGCTGCCCAAGCAGGTGCAAGTTGCCCTCCAAAATGCTGTTTCCCTTCTTTCCCATTCCCTTCTCCTTCAACATAGCTGGAATGTTGTTTCCTTAGCACAGCTGGAAAGTGAGTTGATTGTAGTCTCAAGCAGGATACTTTTGGGCAGCCATGAGTTAAGAATTAGCTAATATTATTTAAAGTAAACCGTGCTATTAGTTTTACCTTTCCAAAATGTGATAATAAAGCAATAATGTAAGTCACCGTTTCCTGGCCTTTCTCCAGTATTCTAAAGTTTTGTTATGATTTACAGGATACAACAATGTCAGGCAAATCTATTATCTTTCAGATGGCTGTTTAGCTCAAGTCTGGTCTCCAGACCTGACTTTTTTTTTCAAGGCATGCAGCTTTATCTTGAATTCACAGAGACTGACCTGTCTGACTCCTGCTAGAATATGCTATGGTTACTTTCCAAACAATACACAAATATATACATGAAAAAACAAAAATGAAGCATATGGTGATGCCAGAATTTTAGTTACATTTTGTGTTGGGGCAAGTTCTGAGTTTATTTTACTTTTAATCTCTCTGGTGGAATGAAACTGGTGGTATACAATAGCATGCCTCCACCAAAACATTGGCAAATATATTGAGTGATAACATTTTGGTCTCTAATTCCACTGAGATAAACTCCAGAGTGGATCTCCTTCTCCTCTTGATACTCTTCACAAGTTCCACTTTTTGTTTTGTTGGATTGCTTTTTGTTTTGTTTTGCTTTGTTTTAATCTGGAATTTGAACCTATTGCATGCAATGAAATGACACATCAGTTGGATTAGCTTCAGGCCCCCATATATTAAAGGCAGGGTAATTGCAGTGTGCAATTACTTTACATAAGGTGGAGAATTACAATGTGTGGATCCTGGCCTCGTTTAGATTGGTGTTCAAATGTCTAACTGGAAAGGACTCATTGCTAGGTTTGAAAATGTTAATTGGTGTCTGTCTTCCAATCTTTCTATCAGGTCTGACTGCTCAGATGTTGTGCTTTCTTCTTCCTACTGCAGTGCCCAATAAACCCTTTATGTCCATCACACATTGTATTCTCATCAAGCACTTTAACAATGGGTGTGCTCTACAGTTAAAAGCATCACCCCAGAAGCTACAGCATGGGAGCACACTATTTTAGATGGATATTGTGTAGAAAAAGTATGTTTTGCATTCTGTGGTATAATTGCTTAGATATAAGCATTTCCATAGTTAAATAAAAAAGATGTTATTAAGCAGGAAAGCTCTTTAAAGAATTGGGTTCATGCTGTTCTCAGCATATGTTTTTGTTACTTATTAGGTATTGATTCACAAAGGGTTGACACTGCTTCCTGCAGCCCAGAGGAATCTTTGCTGCTTTCAGAACCAAAACAAGAACATGAGAGCCCAGTAACCTGTCTGCTTCTCTGTAATAACTCAGCAAACCTCCTTGCAGTCTAAAGCTGGAGTCCTGCCTTTTCATCTCCTTTGATGCACCCAGTGGCACACATAGAGGAAAAACTGTAAAATACTGTAAAACTGCAATTACATTTTTTATTTCATGACAATACACTGGTAACTGATGACATGTCTGCACATGACCACCTCATTGTCTCATTCTTGACAGTGTTAATGTGGAACAGGATGTAAAAAGACATCTACTTTGGGTTTATATTTACAATACTAAAATCAGGAGAGGAATTGTCCTGGAGAAGGTCTTGTGCTAGCTCCATGTCACACTAACACACAGAAGAACCCTGCTGAGTATGAACCTAGAATGTTGATGACAATTTCTTCTTGATAGGTTGTCAACTGATTTATTGTCAGGCAGTAAAAGTAAACACAATGTTGATGAGGTTATAACTTGCTTGTCTCAGGGAAATGTCAAAGCATTCTCAGTAGCTTTTAGGAAAGAGATGGTTGCCCTACGAATTTGTGGATGGCCCATCCGTGGAACTGTCGAAGGCCAGGTTGGATGGGGCTCTGAGCAATCTGGTCTATTGAAAGGTGTCCCTGCCCACTGCAGCAGACTTAGAACTAGGTGATCTTTAAGGCCCCTCCCAAACAAAATCATTCTTTGATTCTGATTCTATGATTCACAGCAGAGGGAGCACAGGAGCTGACCACGGGTATATCTGCTGCAGATGTTGCTCTTCCCCAGATTCTTCAATGGAGCTGCCCTTGAGCTCTGACCTGGCCAGTGGAAGAAAGAAATAGTCCACCTGCAAGGCGCATACCCAGTCATTTATCCCACCACCTGTATTGGGCCAGAAATGCAATGGAACTTGTCAATGCCATTGCCTGCTTTGCTCAGCAGGCTCCTCTGGCATGGAAGATACAAGTAATGAGACATCCCAGACTGAGGCTGAAGGCAGCGTCAGCTGCATCAGGAAGCCCAGAGACACTTCATCAAGTGCATCCTCAGACACAGCTGGGTGGTGCTGAAGACCAACCATTTGCTCTGTACACAGAATCAGAGTTATATACTGGCTTGGGTTGGAAAGGACCTCTAAGATAATCTCATTCTAAATCCCCTGTCATGGGCAGGACAGCTTTCCCTAAGACTGAATATATTCCACTAAAACCAGCAGTATATTCAAGGCAAAGTATCCTCTGATGCAGCCGTCCCTCAGCTCTTGAGTCCTGGTGCTAGGACTAGTGTCATGGGTGTGTTGGGTGATTTCTGGAGAACAAGAGCACAACATCAAGTATTTCCTCTAGAAACAGAAAGGAGCCATACATGGTATTTTGACAGGGCTCGCTCTAAGGCACTACTAGTGGACTATAAATCTGCAGGAAAATGCAAATACTTGCCAGGAAATTTGGTTGGATTTAAAAGTTTCCCCCTGTTGTCATTGCAAAAATAATTTTCTCTAGTTTTCAATAAAGCCTCTGTTACTAACCTAGCAGTTCCTGGCTTGCCTGATAGATGCAAATGGCTGCTCCTGAACTCCTGTCTGATGCCCATGTTAGAGATCATGCTGCCACATGCCTTTACAAGACAGCTGACCCAGATTCGCAGTCTTGTCTAGCTGTAAATGCTGCACACCTGGTCACAAGGTTCGGGGGCATTCCTGCTTCTGTTCCTTGAGAGGTATTAAATCTGGCCTGTTTAGCCACAAAAGATACCCCTGGCTGAGCTGCATTTGTCATGTCTTGTCTATTTTTCATTTTTTCAAACAGTGAATCTCTAAACCAGTCAACATCATCTTGGAATGGCTGCAAACCCCAACATTTTTTAATTATATGCACACATAGTAGTGAACAAAGATTTGTCAGTGATCCTCCCGTTGGCACATCTGTGCTCAAAAGAAACGTCTGTATTTTAACCATACCCCTCTAAGCCTTTCTTTTATGAGGCATCCTGTTATGCAAGACCTTGGCTGCAATCCAAACCATATTGGGTCCCTTTAAAGCATCCCTTTTACAACCTATCCTTTACAGTAACACACCAGTCCCTTGTTTCCCAACAACAACTTTCTGTACAGAAAGCTTTCAGCCCCAAAAACCTTTAGACCCAGCAGTTGTGCGATTTTCACCATAAATAACAGCTCTTATTAATCAGCAGCATTAATCTATAAAGGCATTATTCCAAAAACTAGCAGCTTTTCAGAATTTGCTTAGAATGTTACAAGAACAGTAACACATAGAAAATCCCTTGCATTTAATTAGTGTTGCATTTCTTTGGGGTTGTAATGTTCAGTGCTGTTAAGATGCTGTCTCTCAGTTGTCACTTTGATTGGCCAAGAGGACACGGTGTATATAGGATTGATCTCCTGGTCCCCAGAGGAATTCGCCTGAACTAATCACTGTTATGGGTTTATCTCACAATGACTTAAGAACTGAGAATGAGGAGATCTTGATATCCTGTTACACACCCTCTTTGCGTTACCATCTGGTTAACAAGCCACTGCCAGGGAAATAATTCATCTATCTGTAGGTTTTCATAAAGAAGGCAAAGAGAATGGATTTCTGAATGAAATTCAAAAGCAAATTGCTAGCTAGGACATGGAAGAAATAAAATAAAAAAAGAGAAGGCACTATCAATACTCAAATTTGCTGCAGATTGAAATGCGAAATTTAGCAGCTTAGTTAAGACATATTTCTGTCCTGTAGGCAGAATACTACCTGTTCATTACAGAGCTGTCCACCTCTAAATAGTGTGAATGTGTCAACTCTTAATACTTTTGTTTTAATTTGATTTTTTTTCAAGCATTATGCAGTAATAGGTACATAGAAATATTTTCCTAGGGAAATTATAGCTGCTGTCTTGCAAATTATGACCCAAACAGACTTGAAGGAAAAAGTATTTTGACAGGAGTATAAAATATCACTGGATTTTTTTCATTATCATTAAACATAAAGCTCAGAAGAGTATATTTTATGCCTGGATTAGCAAATTTTCAGGCCAATTTGAAAGCTGAATTACAACATCTAATTGAGAAAGTGCTTATTGAACCATAGTAGCCAAAATTTGGAGGTATCTGTGTTTAGAGACTGGGAAATAAACCATAATGAATTACTAACAGTAAATATGTTAGAGCAACAAGCACAATTGTAATCTGCTACCATGTCCTCAAGCCTGTGACACAAAAAAATAAAATCCTTTGCTCTGACATTTTATTGTGCTGCTGTAATTAAGAGATGACAGGTTTTATGGGAAAGAAGAATCAAAATTAAACCTGACCTTCCTGCTGCATACATGGACACCTGTAGAAGTTGGCTATGAATCACATAGATGTACACATGCCTTTCACAGAATCACAGAATAGGTCAGGCTGGAAGGGACCACAGGGGGTCATCTGGTCCAAGCTCCCTGCTCAAGCAAGGCCATCCTAGAGCACATGGCACAGGATTGTGTCCAGATGATTCTTTAGTATCTCCAGTGAGGGAGACTCCACAACCTCTCTGGACAATCTGTTCCAGTGCTTGGTCACCTGCACAGTAACGAAGTTCTTCCTCATATCCAGGTGGAACTTCTTGTGCATTGGTATCTGCCCATTGCCTCTCGTCCTATTGCTTGGCACCACCAAGATGAGCCCAGATGAATCCTCTTCACACCCACCCGTTAGATATTTATTTACATTTATGAGGTTCCCTCTCAGTCATCTCTTCTCGAGGCTGAACAGGGCCTTTCAGCTTTTCCTCTTCAGAAGCCCAGAAAATAATGTGTATTGTTATGTTTGTAGCCAACACTGATAGTCAGATTGCTGTGAAGCCAGCCAAGGACTGTTGGTAAAAACAGCCAAAAGTTGTTGGTAATAGGCAAGGACTGCTGGTATTAACACTGAGAAAGAACATTTCTACTTACCCTGACAACCTCTCTATATTCATTCTAAGTGGTCTGACTGCTTCCATCTCCTGTGTATTTCCTGCTTATGCTTGAGTAATGACTTTGCTGTGTCTTCAGTATTCTCCTGAGCAGAATATAATAATTTCATAGGTTTGCTTTTCCGCACTGAACTTAGAACCTGGTCTCTCCACACACTGGGCCAAGGGCAACTGGTAAAGTAGAACCTGCATTATCTTCAAAATGCACAACTTGCTGGTAAATCCAGCTGGCATCATTGATGCACCTTTTGGGATTACTTCAGGAGAGTGAGATCCACAGATTTGCCTAATGAGAAAAACTAGGCACTGTTTTTAATGCAGTGCAGAACTTCAGGACATGTAGCAGTCCTCTCCAAACTCTTCCCAGCCTTACCAACAATGTGAAGTTTCATTAATTTGTGAGGCTAGCCTGGTCAGGCTAATATATTTGGAGAGAATTTAAGTTAGATTATTAAATACATTTTTGGAGTAGAGTGGGACTAGGATCAGGGGAAGAGCATTTTCCCCATTACTTCTTCACCTGAAGCTATCATTGTGCAAACATGGTTGGAAACAAAACAAGAATAAATGAATACATGACTTCAGCAGGACCTTAATTCATTTGCTGTCAGGTATTAATTTAAGCCGCAACTAAAACAATGGGCTGTAGGGTGGGTGCCATTGGTGCAGCTGAAAGCCTGGTGCACATGACTTTTCCACTGGAATGCTTTCAAGGTCTTTTTCCTCTTCCTATCCTAGCTGTGAAACTTTTATGCAAACGGTCTTAGTCACAATTAGATTACATCAAAGAATGTTCATCTTGGTTTCAAGCCTGCTTGGGCTAAAACCAAGATAAATTGCAAATTGGCTAAACCCACCAACAAACACCCACTTTTTCTGGTCATTACAGATGAGGAACGTACAGTGCCTTTAGGTCTTATATTTCCACCGCCCTATCCTGTCCTTAGTCAGCAATTTGTCAGGTAATTGGAAAACAAAGTTCAATAGACTGTCTCAGAGTGGGTGGGGATTTTTTTTTTCTCCTTTTGGCTTTTGTGCGTCAGAGAGTACTTACAAAGGAATGAACTCACAACCTGACCTGTGTAAAAGCAGGCACATGTGAAACACAAAGAGAGGAGGCAATCCTCAATTCATAATCCTCAGAGACAAGTAAAACTTAACATGACAAATTACAAGGGAAGGTAACACTTTTCTGTCTTGTCCTCTCCCTCCACAGTGACAACTGAGGAAAATAAAGAGGTACCGATTGAGCTTATCGTCTGTTGCTAATGTAAAGCCTCTGCCCTCAAAATTGTCTATGGGCTAAAAAATGTAGATGAGGATCATTTTGGCAGTCACTTAAACAGCCTCTGGATGGCCACACCAGGACATGGTACAGCAAAGCTGTGGGAGCAGAGTTAAACACTCTGTAACCAGCCAAGGAGGGATTTGATGAACAGCTTTGCATTAACTCAAGTGTTTCTCTCAGGTCTTGCCATGATATAGCAAGTGGGAATGAAGAAATATATGTGAAAGCGGGAGGCATGCCTGAGTTTGTCTTCCACAGACATGGGAGGCATGGAAATGCCTTGTTTACACCAACAGCGAATTTTCATTTCATAGAAATGGAGAGTCACTTCATGTGTGAATGAAGATTTTGTCTCTGGTGGCTGAGAGGGCTGTGAGATCTCACTACCTCAGAGTTGTGCTGCTCAGCACAATGCAATTTCTACTACTTTTAAATCAGTATAGCTCAGTAGACACATATGGATTAATTCTGGACTTATACCATTATATTTTAATAGAGGTGGACAGAAAAAAAAAAAGAAAAATAGTTAAAGTACAAAAATACTACTGTCTAGATATAAACCATGAGAAATATTTACTCCTTGACATTTGAATTGGCCAGTCAGCTCAAAATATATTTTCTCAGTAAGCAATTCCATGAAGGTACATTTTTAGGGACATTTTTTCAGATTCTTTCCCTTAAATATTCCTGCCAAGGCTGAAGGTGGCTGCCATGGCTGCTAATGCCATGCTGAAATCTCTATTATTTAATCACAGGATGGCACATAGGTGATGCAGAAAATTTTAACAGCTGAATGTTCAGGATGTTAGACAGCAGATTCAGCTGTGTGCTGCCATATGCAGATGATTAATGTACTCTTCCAGGATGCAGTACAACTGTAATCATCTCTCAGTCCAAACTGCATAAGGAGTGTTGATGTTCATCTCCCCAGGTACCTGCAATTGTCTGCATCCTTACCTTCCTTTTCCAGCCATTCTTCACCTCACTTCCATGTCCTTCACATCAGAAGTTCCTCTGGATTTTGATTTTTTACACATCACCATTCATTAAATAATAACAAGATTATTTTAAGAATAACAGAATCCGTTACAGTCAGAGCAGAGATATAAAGACAGGTCCTTAAGCTACAATGGAAACTGCAGTTTTAAACATGAAATAAAGAGACACAGCTTTTAGCAGGTAAATGTGTTAGTACACTTTAATTTTGCATGAGTGGTAACTGATGCTCTAGATGTCACTTTGGACATTTCATGGTTCATTTTTTCTAAGAAGTTGTGGTTTAGAAGGTGAAGTGATGCTGAGTTCAGAGAGATAGAATATGGCTCAGACTGCTCCCAGGATTACATTGCTGATATTGGCATACAGTATGGTCTGGTCTGGAACAGTTGCAAGAACTTCAAGTTAATGTTTTCATTTTCATAGCCACTGAAGCTGTGAATTGGCCAGAGACCAATCAAAAATTCAGTACTTTTCAGTCAAAAAAAATCCCCTAAACCACTTTGCGAACAAGCCCATGAAATATAAATCCATCAGATTGACTAGACATATGAGTAATTTACAATGAATTTATCTATATTGTCCCTTTCAGATCTACTGCTCAACATGCAGCACAATATGCCCTAGTGTCTTGGCCATCTCCAGCTATGCAAGGGATGCAGTGGCAAAAAAACCTGTCAGAGGAGGACAGCTAGTGCCCAAATCTCAACCAGGAAAGAGTCTTTGAGTGGGCTTAGTGCTGCACTGAGGCTGGGAGACAGTCTCCCAGGTATGAAAACACAGATATGGTCTAGGATATAATGTCTACACTACTTGATGTGATATGGCAGTTAAGTGCAAGCTGATAGATAACCAATCCCCTTGCACTATTTTTTTGACAGAAGAAAAGATTTTCAAGTTAATTCAGTGACTTCCACAGATGTTGAATGCCTTCATGATTTACTAATCATGTAGGCATTTTCTCCAAAGCTTTGAAGTACTAAAAAAATGAAAAGTATCACTCTAAAAATACAATTAATATATAAGAAAGAAATTTTTGCTATTATGAAATGTACTGTTTCTGAGGAGACTGGCAAATGCTTTTTTGATGCTTTGATAATGAAGTAGAAATTTATATTTTCAAAAAGTATGGGTGGTTTGGGGTTAATTGTGCCTGTGTGTTAAATCAGTGTCTGATTTCAGGCCTGATTTACAGAAATGCTGAGAAATGCATCTTTGGAAAACAACCCATCTAACGCTGCTGAAAATCACAGTGAGAGTTCAGATCCAAACATTGCTGCAAAATTCAGGAGTGATTAAGTCACTGGTGGTCTGGTTTTTATCCCTTACAATTATTGTGATAACTTATGAGGTTGGGATCTGTTTCCAGATTTCCCGAAAGCATGTGACAGTTCTGATTTGGCATATTCTAGGGTCAAGTGCCTGTGTAAATAACTGACTTGACTGAAAAGCATGGATTAAAATAATATACTAGCTTTTGAAGAAAAAGGCATTGGCAAGCTACTGCAGCCTACATACATAAGCAATTGCCAACCAGCAAAATGTTTTCAGACTCACTGACAAGGCAGTCTGAAAATTTTCATATGATCATTTAGTAAGAAATTTTAGAGAACTCTCCAGGGTGAAAAGTTTTCACATTATTGGATTGGACACACAGCTTCTGTTGTATATGTGTTTCCTGATGCCTGTGTGCCATTAAGTGATTTTATGGTTATTCCAAGGACCTTGTGGACAAGGGTTTTATGGTTCTCTGCTTTGCAGTGCTGCACTCACATTCCACATGCCATGTAGCAGGGTCTGCCTTCCCATCCCATGTCTGCAGCACACAGCAGTCTTCTGTGAATTACTGAGGATAAAAGACAAATTAATGTCTGGTAAGAACTAATGTTATGGAATGCTAATAAATGGAGTCATTGATCTCATCTGACAAAGCAGCTCGGGTCAGGTGACAATACAGCATTTCCCATTCTGGAGCTGCTCAGCCAGCCTGGTTTAGGCTGGTTGGTCAGAGGAAGGCTGGTGGTGGTTGGGTCTCCTACAAGATCATCTTGTCAAGGGGTTTCTGGATGTTACTCTTGTCTGGAAATGCCTTGATGGACTTAAAACAAACTCTCCTTGTCCTCTCTTGAGACAGTAATCCAAAACTCACTGCAATGACAAGATTTCTTCTGAACTCGATGTCAGACAAATGTTACATTACACATATAAACCATGAGTTTTTGAAGTATTCTTGTGAGAAAATTCTTAACTCTAGGATATCCCTGACTGCAAAAACACAACTAATCTCAGTAAGAAATGGATATACTCAGTGAAGCAAATAAAACAAAACATATCTAGTGAATACAGAACACATCATATCAGAGACAAAAACATAAGCCAGGAAAAAAATTCCATTCAAACAGTTGAACCAGAAAATTTCTGAAACATTGTACTTTTAGTGTACCTGATTTCTCAGGTATTTCAGGATTTCTCCTGTTTGAGGGCATTGTGGGAGAACTTGGCATTATTTGCTTTTGTAAAGAAACATTAATCTTTCTTACATCAAGCCAATAGTGTTTGTTGTCAGAGGTAGAACAAACTATACCTGGGAGCATTTGCAGGGCTCCCAGATCCTCTATATCCTGAGTGTGTGACCTGCATGCTATTGCATGTTGCAACCCAGGAAAGATAAAAAAATTATCAAACTACTTTCCCTCCCACCTCTGTGTTGCATCCAGCATCCAGAGATG
Source organism: Chloebia gouldiae (assembly GCA_003676055.1). Lineage (NCBI taxonomy): Eukaryota > Metazoa > Chordata > Aves > Passeriformes > Passeridae > Chloebia > Chloebia gouldiae. Next base: position 2,798,719 of record QUSF01000040.1, read on the forward strand.
TAACAGCAGCAAAAGAGGCAGCTGCTGTTAGTACTACACTGAGTGGTCTGAGCAGAAAGGGAGAGGTGATGGGAAAGTGCTGACTGTATGAAGGCATCCAAGATTGAATTCCTGGCAGACTTGGGGTGTTTTTATAATTGACTTGCAGATTGCCAGGGTTTGTTTCCTTTTTTTTTTTTTTTTTAATTCACATTCCTCAGAGTGATTTTTTCATTCCTCTCCGTTACTTCTCTGCACAGTCATGCATCACTGCACAATTTTTCTGCCTTGCTTGGTGGTGTAATCGGGAGGGAATGTAGGGGCAGCACAGAAGTCACCGCTTGTGACCCGACAGTGTGACTGCCATTGTGGCTGGCAGGGAGCAGAGGGAAGGTTCTCAACAGAGCCATTGCCAGAGCCAATCAACTTAATTGTTAATGTTCTGGGGAGAGACGAGAGATGGAGGAAGCAGACCACAGACTAACACAGTGGGGTTAATGGAAATAGAAGTGATAAAATATAACCTTACAGCCTGCTCTGCAGCAAGTCTCTGAGAGATTAAAAAGTTATCAAGCGAGAGAACAATTAAAATGATCTGTAATTAACTCTGCAGAGAGTAAAACCAGCAGAGTTAATGGAAGGCAAAATGCTGCTTGCTGAGTTTGTCCCTAAAAACTGTTCCAGTCCCTAACTCTTTTTTCTCAGCAATGTCAAAGGGCTGGAAATGAGTCTCGGGGTGGCCTTGCCCTGGGTGGGTGCATGTTGGTGCTGCTGGACTTGCTGCAACCCCATGGCAGTGTTCGCCCTGTCACTGCTGGCCAGTGCTAAAGATAATCCATGAAGAGAGGAAGGCAAGTATCCCTGATGGTTTAGGCAGCTGCACAAATACCCACCATAGTCATGGCAGGTGCCAGCCATGGCTGCAGGTGAGAGCAGGGAGGAGGCAGCAAGCCCTAGCCCCACACTGGTGTGTGTGAGCAGAGCTGCTCCTCCTCTGAGCAGCCACTGCACAGAGCTGGGCTGACAAACAGCACTGCCCTGCTAATGACCCACAGGGACTGTAGGGACATGGGCAATGTAAGGCAGACGGATGGGTAGCAGCTGCTGAGGATGGCTGTCTTAGCTCCAGCCCTGGAAATGTTTCTTGCTGCTCCCTTGTCTTCACAGTCATGTTCCCCAGGCCTTATGCTCATGGCTAAGTTTGTTGGCGCGGCAATGTCCTGATTGCTTATGTTTTTGTGGCTTAATGGGGATTTTAAAATAATCTTGCTCAGAGAGCAATGCCTCCTCTTGGAGATCCATATTTCGGGACAAACTCTGACTTACTTTAACCCAGCTCCCATCCATGCCCAAAATCCTCTAACCCAAGGCTACTAGTGCATTTAACTAAGACAGTCATCCTGTCTTTGGTTATAGACTAAAACATCACTCAAAGCATGTTTACTTTGTAGTGTGGTTATAACCTAAACCCCAAAATGCTGCCAGCATGTTCCTGCCTTGTCATAATTAGCAGGGTGAAGTCACTTCAACCACACGGTGGTTCTGCGGCGTGACTCTCCTGCCCAGGCACCATGTGTGTGATGCTAACCATAGCCATCTGCAGGGAAGATGTGCCATTCATTCAAGTTTCCCCTCTTCTGTCTGTGCTCATGGCTACATGGCTGCTTGGGCCACAGAGGTGGGGGAAAGTAACCAGGTTGGGGCACAAGTGGGACAGATGAGGTCGCCTCCAGTGATTCAGGTGGATGAGAGACAGTCCCACCTAACTGACAACTTTGCTCAGCAGCCCTATATTTCTGCAGGGTGCATACCTGTGCTTCGCTGTGTTTGCGGCACAGTGTGTTTTTTAGTTGCAGCTTATTGCTCTAAAGTTGCAAGTAGCCTAAGAAACTACAGGGCGAGTCTTATTTTACTGTCTGCAATAATAATGCAGCATGGAAGGAAACAAGGGAAGAAACACAGGAGAAGAGACGAAGCAAGGAGACAGTTAAAATAAATAGAGAGGAGAAGGGGGAAGTTAATGAACTTGCTCCATCTAATAAACAGTTTCCTTCTCTCTCCCCATGAATGCTTTTGTTTCACCAGTCTGTGCCAGTTTCCTGGTGCTGCCTGCCCCCACCACCATAGAGGGAGTCCATCCACCACACAGCGCTTAAGCTTTCTCCCTGCCTCAGCAATGCCGCAGGCAGAGTAGCTACCTTGAAGGAGGGAGTCGGGAAGCTGATCTTCATGGCCCAGACAAACCCCAATTTCTTTTCTCAGTGTGCCAACAGGGCTGGCAATTAATGCCGGGGGAGGGGGGGGGGTGTGGTGGCTTTAATGATGTGGACACCTGTTCCCTGAGAAATGGCCTCAGTTCTCTTTGGCACGAGTCACTGCTGAGGCTCCTCAGCCACAAATTGCTTTTCCATAAAGGCAAAGCAGCTTTGTTTATAAACTGCTGTAGATAGGCTGGAGTTTTCATGATGAGAGCACAGAAGCAACAGTCATTACAGCGATATAAATGAGTTTATTTATTCAGCAAGAGCACATCTGCCAGGCTGTCATGAGGTAATCTGCTGCCACTATAGCCCACAATTAATGGCTGCTGGGGACAAATGAGATAGGAGAGCAACTTGTGTGTGGGGAAGGAAGAGCTCCATCAGTTTCATAGAGAACCCCATGCCACCTGTCCCAGCACTAGCACCTCACGGTGGTGAGGGACTTGCCAGGAAACACCCGAGGAGCTGGGGTGGCAGACCTGATCCCAACCTCGATTCAGGCATGCACAACAGGAGCGTGCTTGAAAGAGGAAGATGCTGGGAGTGCAGCCATAGCAGCTCTACTCCAAAATAAGCAATCCAGAGGCTAGGGCTGTCCCTGCTTATTCCTCTGGATGTTAAAACAAGAAGTAAGAAAAAATCCAGGCTGGAAACAGAGGGTGGATTCAAGACTAAGATTTCATATCCAGACTGTAAAAATTGTATCCTTTAGGGGCTGTTAGGATTCAGAGCTTTGACTTGATTCACCAAAAACTTTGGAACAGTTTCTTGACTCTGTATCACTTTCTTGGCTCTGATTTTGAGGTGGGGGTGAGTGCAAAAGAGGTGTTAATCCAAGGGTTTGGCTTGGCCTCTTGCTCAGCTGGAAATAAATACAATGCCTGTGGCACAGCTTGTGCGGGCAAGTTGCAGGAGATTAGTCGGCTGTCATCTATTTGACCCAATGAGGCCTGAAGAATTTGCTTGCAATGGCACTAAACAGGTCAAATGCTGAAACATGAAGGACAGATGGAAATAACTGTAAAATGCTGTAACCTGGCAGGTCACCAACACTTCACAGCTTTCATACTGACTGCCAGCAGTGGCAGAAAAAGACATTAAGAGGAAAAATGAAAACCTAGAAGACCTCTGTTACAGTAGGCAATGCTGAGAGAGGTTGTGAATTTTTCTGCACAGCCGGGCCCATAATTTTCTGAATCACTGGAGAAACATGGCAAAATAAGAAGGTGTCACATGCAAAGACCAGACTGAATTTCCCCATCCTTTGCTTTCCACCTCCAGGGGAAGGTAGAAGTGACTGGCAGTCCCAGCTGACACTGCTGCTGCTTGTCTGGTCCCATCCAATGGTCCTGACAGATGTTTTAATCTACTGTTTGAAGAATTACTTCTGCACAGCTCTGCTATTCAAACATCTGTTTCTGTTTAGATAGACAGAGGCATTTCAAACTGCACTGGTCATGCCACACACTGGGAATTGTTTAAAAGGCAACCCAAGTTGCTTACATTACTCAGTTACAGCATAAGGAGGATTTACTGCAGCAAACCTTGACATATTTTTAAGCTCTGTAAAATAGATCATTCATGGAAAGGGAACCGGTTTGCTTCCTATATACATCCTATATAAAAGGGGGTATTTACAGTTATAAATCCATAGAGGCATTGCTTGAAAAGCCAGGGCTTTTCTACTTGCATCCTTGTTCCCATGTCAGGGGGAGAAATGCTTGTTTAATCATTATTTCACTGTCCTTGGCTTTCCCAGCTTTTGTAGTTGAGTATGTGTGTTTTTGCTGTATCACTTCTTGCCCTACTGCTATCAACACCCGCTGATTACTCCTGCTCCAAACAGCCCATGACACATAGGATGATAAAAGATTTCTATGCTGAGCTTCCCAGCTTCTCAGTGGAAGGAAACACGAAATAGCTACATTTCAGACAATGGTGAGAGCTCAGTATCACTAAGCCAGTTACACTTAAATTACTTTTTGCATTCTTAGGTTCTGTGTACCTACCTTGAAATTAAAGAATATGTTATCATTGCTCTTCTTTTCCTCTGACTTGCTTAGTTGTTCAAGCCTCAAAATACAAAGCAGATGGCAAGATTTTCAGCTGGTCAAAAATCATGGTATATCACATGTAAGGAATATCCTGATTGCTAACCATCAAATGAGAGCTGCCATGATCCAGCCCTTTGCCTGCATTCTTGTAACAGGTGGAGCACTTTGTTAATGCATTTGGCTGATTTTCAATGGTGAAATATTCCCCTAGGGTTCTGGTTTTAAAAATAGCAGAAATTGGAGCTCTGTCTACAAAGGGATAGAAGGAGCACACTGTGAGATCTCGCCTCTTTTGTCCTACTGGGAATTCCTGGGCTAAAATGACACGTTGAAGGATCACACTGCTTGTTTTCTTTAGCATCCTTCCCCCTTGTCTGCGACTTTTCAGATTTGTGAGCCAAGGAGGTGAGGAAGAAGTCTCCCTGGTTAGCTTTTCTTTTCCAGTTACAGGCTCCACTGACAAGCACCTCTCAAAATCAAACATATAACAATACTTTTGTCCTTAGACACTGTTTCTATTCTCTGTGAACAAAAGAATAGGTTAAAAGGAAGCCCTTGCATAAACATGAACACACTGGGTTGTGACTGTCTGTGTTTCTGTGCACCAATGGTACTTCTATGCTATGCAATACTCAAGGGATTTATTTTACTTTAGAGGTTTGGTTATAAGACAGCTTCATCAAAGTCCTTAACTTGTGTAACTCTAAGCCTGTAAATAATACCAAGCTGGATGAGCAACTCACCTTCTTTAAATTAGACTTGTTCAAATATGTTCCTCATTTGGACCCTGCAGTAATTAGCCTGGAAACAGCAAACAGACAATTGCATTGAGCTGAACTTTTCTTTCAAAGAAGTGCCAAAAACAATTGAAAGATACTAATGATATTTCCTGAGATCCACCTGTTGCTCAGTTCCCCTTCAATTAAGCAACAAAGGGGAGGTGCAGGAACCACCTCTTGTTATAAACACAAGTTAGTATTTGGACAAATGAAGCTGGGAAGAGAAAGGCAAAGGCAAGGAGAAACAATGATAGAAAAGCAGCTTCAGCTTTATCATGGGCTGGCCACGCGCAGGAGCACTCAGGAAGAGGCACATTCCGATGCAATGCAAAGGCTGGAAGAACAATGCAGTCCTTCCTCAATAAGGCATTTGAACACGCTAAATTATCCCTCTGGACATTATATGGAAGTGAAATACATCAAAATAAGAAAGAAGGAAGAAACACATTTTTGCCTTGATGAGGCACAGCCCACGATTTGCTGAGATGTGACAATGGACTTCTAGTAAAAACACCGAACAGCAGATGAAGGTCTTTTGGGGGAAGTATAATTGCTTGCCTGTGCTCTGCCACTATGTGAATATGCTTTGGGGGCTCCAAGTTTTTGGACAGCTGTCTCTGCTCCTGCTGCACTCCTGACTGCCTCCACATCCCTGTCCTCTGTCATGCAGTTCCTTGACAGTACTCTCCACTCCATTCTAAAACCTTCATTGACACCTATGATCACAACACAGATTTAAGGAGCTACAATAACACTGCAGCACTATCACTTTAATGCCTACAAGCACAAAGTAGAACAGAAGATGACTAATTCATTAGTCTTTGGGAACTACCCAGCACCCAAGAGCACCTGCACACTGTCCTGGCCTCCAAGATGCCCCTTCTACAGAGTTACTGCTCCATTAAGCGGTGACTGTGCCTCTTCTCACCATATCTGAGGAACCAAATATTTACTCATAGCTGTCAATGGGAGTCAAATGCCCTGTTCCAGCAAGAACAGTTGCCCTTCCTACTCCATCTGTCCTGCCTGTGATCAAGGATAATGATTATGATTATGATTATGGGAAAGACCCTAGCCATCTCTCTGGTGAACCAAGATGAGTTGCCTCTGGTTCAGTGGCCCTTGTTTTGCTGTTTATAAGTTGTCCAGCTCTGGTCTCAGACTCTGTAGACAAAGGCACCTCTTGGTTTCCCTGTTGCCATGTGAGATATTCCAAGGCTCCTCCAAGAAAAGTTAGGAGTCAGGAGGGATTTCTCAGGTATCCAGGACATCAGGAAAGAAGAAAATAAGTCCTTAAAGAGGCTGTCCTTTAGCTCCTCCATTGCTGAACAACACCTGGGCTTTGCAGAAGGCTTGGCCCTTTAGTTTTGACACTATGCTATTTTCCTTAAGCTCCCTGATAACACTTTGACATTGCTGCCAAAAGGTCACCGAGGAGCATTGTGGATGTGTCCTGAACAGTGGAGACCTGTGTCTGCAGAGGGCGCAGGTTACTCTGCCGTCCTCCCCTCGGGTGCCACATGCAGGATTCTCTCATCCCTAACCTTGCATGTCCTTATCTACTCTGGAAGGAAGCCTAGGTCTATGCTCCCCACTGCCTGACATCTGAGGGACCACTCCTCTACTACGCTCCACAAAGCCCATCAGTCCCACCTTGTCAGCACAGCCCGGAAAAGCCACTCCAACACTTCTCCAGAGGTGTTACTTAGGACATATTTCATACCTATTAGTCATAAGTCTTCCAGACCCAGGTGACAGACAGACACTGTTATGGGAACTCAGCAGAGACTGGTGAAAAGACCACTTATGACCTTCGTCTGGAAACCTTGACAGCGCTTGTTAGTGCTCTCCTCAAGAAGTTCACTTATTCCTGAATGGTTTGTAAATTCAGATAACTCATGTATTGCCCAAAATATCCCTTCCTTCTCTCCAGAGATCTCATTGTCCCAACACTGGGAGACACCACAGCCAAGTACTTTCCCAACAGATCACGTAAGAGCAAGTAACTGACTCTTCAGGACGAGGCTATTCAGCTTTCAATTAAGAAGATCTGTGATGAAATTACACTGGTGCCTATGCTTGTGAAGCATTTAGTCTTATTTAGCAGATGTCATCCCTGGTGGTGTCCATTTTGGCAACTGTATCCTTGCTTTGACATGAAAATGGTTGCTGTCTAGGTGAATGCTCACTGAGAATGGAAGTGAAAAACCCAACCCTGTCTTTTAAAGAACTAAAAATCATGCAGGGCAGTCTAATTTGGGTGTATTAATATGGGTTTCAGTTGCATATGGAGGTGACAGGGATTCGGTGATCAGGCCTTGCTGTGGTGACAGTGAGCTGGGATAAAGTCATAGGGAACAACATCTGCTAATAACCCCAAGTAATGAGCCCATCATGTTGCCCAAGGAAAAATTTTACCATATGTGTAAATTTTGTGTTTACATCATTTGCATCTTCAAACTGCACAACCACTGTTCATACTGCCCTAAGAGCTTGCTGGCATTGTGTTTTCACAAGTCTGCAAAGTATGGGCCAATTCCTACTCTGACCTTCGAGCAATTTGTGAAGTTCTTTCTTCAGAAGCAAAGCTTCATTTAAAACTGTGGTTTCTTGACTAAATGCTCTTTGGGGTAATTCACTATTTGACATGAAGGTTGGAAGAACACAGAAATATTGCTACAGAAAAAAGATAAAGTTTTAGACTTGATCACATTCATGAGCCTGTGAAAAAATACCTCCATTAAGGAGAATGTTAATACCCTTGAAAAATGAACATCCCTCCCTTGTGTGCATGTACTAATAGCACATTGCTCAGGGAGAAAAAGCACCTACGATAGACAGTTCACTCAGCCAATAATTTCATCAATGATTTACATCACATTAGCATGGGATGACGATTACCATGTGATCAGGAACTGTCAATAAAGTCATAGCATATCACCTTCCCTTTTTTTTTTTAAATGTTGTATTGGGCACGGCAGTGAACCCTGAGCACTGGGTTGGGTTTGTCTGAGGATCTGATACCTGTTGCTCCAGTATAAAAATCTTTGTGTAGAATGTAATCTGTGTTGTCAGATAGATATCTTGCTGACCTTTGCTTGGGAAGCAATGCACATCTTTTGCCTAGATACATACACACATGTTTATTCAACGGTGTTATGGAAGATATGTATTCCATGAGATTGATGGAGACAGAGGAGAGGAGCTATCTGCTATGTGAGACTTCAAGAGGTCTGTGAGATGCACAATCCTTTGTGGAGCCACAGTAGGAAGTTCTTTACTGTGCCTCACACAGTCTTACAGCCCATTTGTACTTGCAAAACACAAAAAGGTGTGTATGTCTGGGACTGGGGAAGTGGGAATTTTCCAACCTTCCCATCTTACCTTGGCTTAGTTTGACGTTATTTCTACTTAAGTAAAAGCAACAGCTGATTATATATAATAAAGATAAATGCTACATTACAGTACTGTGTTTATTAAATCACTGCATTTGTAGGGGAGTTCCTTGGCATTGTTTGTCCGTGATATAAATATTTTAAGTCTCTGTCGGTAAGTGAGGCTGGTGTGTGTATATTACATAGTGTACTCTCTTATCCGGTTAAAAAAAGCAACAGATGCAAATTGTCCAAACAAACATTTTGTTTCTCCCCACAGCTGGCCTGATTGTCATCATTCCTTCCAGCCTCAGGCTCCTTCCCTGCTCTCAGCCAAACATGTTACATTTACAGGTGTGGACTATGCTGGTGAGGGACAGCCCGAGCCACAGATTTCCCCCTTTCCCTGCTTCTCAGACAGTCTCCTACAAATTCAGCCCAATGCTCCACAAGAAAGTCAAGTTTATATACAGCTACAGTTCCCCACTACAGCCCCTTTTTCTTTTCCAGTCCACAGTTGAGAGAATAGAGAAGAGTTTATTTCCCTCTTTGCAGCAACCACTTACATAACTTCACTTATGTTAGTGCATCTCCTCTCAGTCCAGTCTTTATTCTAAACAACCTCAGTTCTTTCAGCCTTTTTTCATAGGTTATGTTTTTAAGCTCTCTCATCACTGTTCCTGGGTTGATTCCAGTTGGTCCACATTCCTCTTGAAGTGTGGTGCCTCAGCCTGGATTCAGTACTCCAGCTGAGACCTTCAGCACAGAGGAGTTACTTTTCTTGCCTTATGATGATGAGCACTCCCATTATACTTTGTATCTCACTTTACAAAACCTGAGCAAAGTTAACCACTACCGAGTGGAAAGCTTTCTGTGTCAGAAATGAAAATTTCCTCACAGAAAGCTGAAGGAAGATCACCCCAGTTGCATCTGAACTAAATTGTAGTGCTCTTCTATGTCTTCATAGTTCTGAGGACTTCACAACTCTTAGCAAGCTGCTTTCTGATTAAACTGGGATTTAAGTTTGGTAGCTGGGTCTTATCCTGCTCCACAGTGACCAAGGCAATGTTTATGAATCCCCCCTCAGTTTAGATAGGGGCACCAATGATAGATCTGGAATGTAAAATCAAGGCTACCAAAATGACTGGCAAGTTCAGCAGAGAGGAAGGAGATCACTGTGGGCAGTGAACAGTGGGGTCATAGCAGCTACCAGCCAAGAACATCCAGTTTCTGAAATGGACCCAAAAGAAATTGACTTGAGGAAAGGTAAATTTCACTTGGCATCAAAACAAATACCTAAGAAAGGGTTATTTCTGATCTAGCTGACCTTGCATTGCACAGATGTCATCACACAAAATAAATATGGCAGAACAAGAACACCCCATCAGAGACTGACGTAGACTCCAGCAGCACTGATGGATCCTTGTGCTCCCACATCCCAGTTGTGTTAAATTCCACAGAATAGATTTTAGGTTAACAAAAGAATTTAAAATTAGTGAAATGCATGTAGGTGCAGTCAAATAAAGTGGATGGAACCACATTTTTTAATGGCTCAGAAAAGGTGAATGAAATTGATTGTTACCATGAGACAGTGAAAAAAATACACTTGAAAAGCAAAGCTAACTTGGGGGCCATAAGACCTGGACTTTCCCTGGTGAGTAGCAGTGGGGGCTTGGGGTGTAGGATGTAGGTACTCACAGGTGGGTCAGTTCATCTCAGAATCATCTTCCACATCATCCCCAGCACCTCTCCACACCCAGTACATATGGTGTTGCTTCATTTGAAAAGTGATATTTGTTTTACAAAAGAAAAAGCACCATAAATATTTTGGTGCAAAGATGAGGAAGTGAATATTATTTAAAATTAAAAAGGTAGCTGCTTCTCTAGCTGCTGAAAATGTATTTTCTCCTTCACAATCCAAGCAATTGAGAAGGTTCCTTGTAAAAATTTAGAACCTTAATTGCATCATTTTTCATTGTTTTATATGAATGAAAAGTGGATTACTTTGTCAAAAAGTCAGATGATACATGAATTTCTAAACCAGAACTGTTTTCTGCTTCAAAGGTGATTATGAAATCTATTCAGCAATAGATACTACAGTAAGAAGCCCAGATAGATTCAAGTGTTGTCAGAGGAGTGACCCAAGATCACTTAATTCACCATGATTTTTATAAAATAATCTTGATGCACTGGTGATGCTCTGATGAATTGGGAAAGAATTTCATTACATTATGAATTTCTTTATTATTTTCATTATTTCTACATAAAAAAATCTAAATTGGATAACCTGGTGCCAGATAATGGAATGGTTCATATGAGATGCAAGCAAGAGTTGAAACTTCATTATGTCATTAACACAATCAACATATAGGAGGTTTTACCTAACTAATCAACTTTTAGACCTCAAAGTTTAGGTAGCCAACTTTTTAAGCAGCCATCCAGATTTAACAACAAGGGCTAAAGTGTTGACGAAATTAATTTCCTTATTTTATGGTGTCATTTTGACTGAAAAAATCACTGCAGAACATACTGAAGGGTTTAAGTCTATTGCCTTTTTCATGCTACCAACTCCTCTTATTTTACAGCCAGCAGGAGGCCCTGCTTTGTTTCTTTGGCTGAGTTATAGACTGGAAAATCCAGCTGGGGTATAGATGCTCAAACTTTTCTTCCTGCCTCATGACGACATTATAGCTCTATTTGGAATGTATCTTTGAGGTTTTCTAGGTAAAAGCTTCCAAAGTACACACACCACTGGTATCTCCAACCAGCCCTGACTCCTTGAAGACAGCAATGTGGGAAGGTGGTGACATGTATCCTGTGCATACAACAGTTCCTGCTAAACTTCTGGGGCCAGTATCCTAGAAACAAAGAATTAAAAATACCAAAACAAACCATAAAATGTTAGCAAAACCAGGATGCTAAGATAGGTCACCCATTTCCACAGTGTCACCCATTTCCTTAATCAGGAGATTAAGGAAAGCAAGGCTAAAAATAAACTTGAAAATAAATATTTTCTTGGAAGGGGTAAATAAGCTAATCCATCATCTCACACTTTCTTTTGAAAGTGACAAAACCACCAGTGACTAATAACTGAGCACAAGTTCACATGACAGAATCTCTTACAGTAGCAATTGCCATATGTATAATAGCATGTAGCCATTTGTCAGCCCCTGAGATTACCTGAAGGCGGCACTTTTGTTTAGTAAATAATTTTTCTATAGAAAGTCAGTTTATGCTTAAGATGACTGAGTTCTCTGGTGTTGTTTCTCAGCCCATGATACATTTCCCATTGATATTGCTGGTAAAACTATTCTTTATTTAATAGAAAATACAATGTTTAACACTCATTTTGTATATTTACTACTATTCTTCAGCTAACTTCCCCCCCCCAACCTACATCAAGCCAAAAGAGATAGCTGAGTTTAGATTCACAAATGACATTTGAAAATCCAGCATGTGTGAATTCCCTTATGCTGTACTTATTTCCTGGTATGCCCCCTGTGGAATGGGCTGGAAAACATAGCCCAGCCCATGTCCATGCCATGCCTATGGCACAAGAGATGGAGGGTTTGCCCTCAGCCCCACCTTGAGCAGGATTTAGTGTGGTGTGACATTGTGGTCATTTGCCAGAAGACTGGAGAAGGGGTATTCCATGTGCAGCTTAGCAGGGAGGTGAAGGAAGTCCCTTGCAGCTCTCAGTCCTCCAATATTTCCCTTAAGCCCTTTAGGGCAGGGATGGCGCTGAGCAGGAAAGCTCCACTCTTGAACAAGAGCGTTAGCAGGCAATATAATTCACCTGTTTTTGATTTGCATTCTCTATATATTTTGCACACATTATGGTATTCCTAGCACTGTCTTAAATATATGCAAATGTTGCTTGTAGAATATTTATATAATTTTAAACTCTTTTAGTCAACCACAGTTCCTGAACCCATTTGAACACCTCCTGTACTTGTGCCATTCTGTGGGGTTTGCAGGCTTTTTGCTGAAAAAGAAAGCCAGACCAAAGGTAGGATATAATCAGGCTTTTGCACAAAGCTGCAACAGAGGGAAACAGAGGGAAATAATTAGCTTCTAGTTTCCTTCTCTGAGCAGTGTTGGGTGTTGCTCAAACAGGTTGTGTATGCTGGAAATGTCTTAAAGATAGTTTTATTCCAATTTGTGTCTCACTGAGATGCCTACCTGGGGGACACTAACTACCACACAGAACTATATATTTTCCTCAGTGGAAAATGACTGCAGTGAGCAACAACTGCGTTTCTTGTTCCCAAGAAATTTTAGCATTAGAAGCATCCAGTGTAGCAAGCAATGCACATCTTACTGGGAGTTTTCCAAGGATGGATTTTGTACTCAGAGGATGGCTTATTAACAAGCAGAAAGCAGCCCGACAAATTTTGCATTCACATAAATAGACACAGGATTGCAACAGATGGGGTCTGTTTAGGTTTGGCTTTTTTCTTAACAGCACGAGGAAGGGTTCTCAACTAAACTGCATTAGATGATCTATCGGCAAGAGGGTTCAGTCGAAAGGACTGAAAGGGAAAAAAACGTCCCATTCATTTACAACTACAGCCATCCAAGTTAAAGCCTCTCTCGCCTGACAGCAGCAAGTGGCAAACTTAGGGAAGCAATGGGTCATGGGAAAGGTCCCATTAGATCAGTGGGAGCACACACTAAACAAATACAGTCACATGGATGCACACATTTAAATACTGCCCAAGGGAATATGTGGACATATGTTCAGTGTGGCAGCCTCTAGGCCCCAAGAAAGCTATGTTAAAAAAAAAAAAAAAAGAAAAAAGAAAAAAAAGAATTCCATCAATCAGTCCCTAGGTCCTGTGAAGTATGAAGATGAAAACTGCAAAAGAAACATGTGCTCAGCTCTTTCTACCAGCTGCCCCATTAAGCAGCACTGCTCTGCAATACTGCCCTGGAGACCCTGCAATTTCAATTCCAGTCTCCCTTTAAGCCCAGATGAGAGAGAGAGAGAGAAAGGGAGGGACGGAGGAAAGGAGGGAGAAAAAAAGAAAGAATTGTAGACTAGCATCATTTAGCTTTTTCTGTGACCCAGTCTTTTTGCCAGTGATAATGAAATTTACTTTTTATGTTGGTCTCTGTCCTTTTGAAGGAGCTGACTGAAGCCTATATGGCAATAGAAATGCTATTAGCACAGCAAAGAAGGGTAAAAAGAAAAGACAGACACAAACTGGAACATGATAATTTGACTGTGCCAACTCAGTTGGTGCCAGCCAGGGCTTTGTGATGCCATCTGCAGCGATATTGTCACTGGGGCACTTCCCTGCCTAGGAAAATGAGATCAAATCAAAGTAAAAGAAATGGGTCTTCATCCCTTAGCACTGTACCACTTGCAGATGATAATTTAACAGTTGGATGTGCTTCTCAAGGCCCAGGCACGTTGCCATAGTGTGTGCACAAACCCTCCTCCAGGATCTGTGCAGAGGCAGGCACGTCAGAGTAGCCATGTCCAGAGGGGCTGTGCTCAGGGGGAAGGCAGAGCAGGGTGGCTGAGCCCAGCAGTGGCAGGACAGGCTGGCACTGTCTGTGGAGTGGCAGTATCCAGGCTGCTGCCTTGCTGTGGGGTGCAGATCTTTGTCATTCCTGTGATGAGGTGTCAGAGTTGCTTGGTTTGGATAGCCCTGAACAGCTGGATCATCCAGTTCTGTATCCCCACTGATGCCTTTGGAAAAGCTGTAGAAAGGACTTGGGATGCATCAGCATCAGCTGTTAGCAGTAGTTTCGATAGACCTTTTCCTTACCTAGCCAAACTGAGCCCAGGATTTGGTTTCTCATCTTGTACCAGGCAGCAACACCACCACTGCAGCAGCACTGGCAGGACGTCATCTGGAATGCGCTTCAGCCACCAGGCTGCCCCCAGCAAGCAAAGGGACACTTTGAAGGCTATCCCCTTGCTTAAGGGATCATCTGCTCCCATGTGCCTGAAGATACCTTTCCTAGGAAAAGGAGCACTCTGCCCTCTGTTTCCAGACCAGCCCTCCTGGTGGCCTTGAAGTATTTATCTCAAGAGTCATTCTCCCCATCAGAGTGGGGATTGGATACAGGCAAAGGTGGCTTTTGGAACACTACAGTGTTTGAAGCAGCAATGTAACCATGGATCTGCTGCTCCATTTGTACCTCCAGAGTCTGCTGGACCTGAGGGTACTGGGAAAAAGCAGAATACCTGCTGGTGCAGAACTGCAGGGAAATCTCCTTTTTATGGCATGTTGGAGGAGAAAACCCTAACCTTATGTGAATATCCTGCAACCCTTCAACCCACTTAGAAAGCTGTGGTGAGCTATGCTGTAAGGGGCTTGCGACAGCGTGCAGTGCTGCCATGGGACCTTTTCTTGCTGACAGAATTTGCTCTCAATTTGGGAGCACTGGGTATAAGGGCCAGGTCCCTAGCTTTGCTAGGTAGGAGCTTGTAAGGGTTGTGGGAAGTGAGAAGGCATTTTGAATGATAGAAGAAATGCTATACCATAGAGACTGGTGCAGGTTTTCCACCTTCCTGTGCTCAGTGCTCCCTGCCAAAACCTCTTCCTGGGAGCAGCGGCTGGGAGCTGCTCAGAGGGTGGGGAAGAGAGGTGTGTGGTAGGCAAGGCTTGGGCAGGTTAACATTTGTCCCTCAGCTTTATACTGATGTCCCAAAAGATTTCATCCCCTCCATCCCCAGATCAGCCCCATTAATCCATGGTGGGAAACCTCCAGAAGTGCAACCACTCTGGGTTGCTGACTGGACTGGGAGTGGACACAGGGAGAGACAGCCCCAGTCCCTGCTACAGCACTGGCTATCCATCTGCTCACTTTGGGACAGTCTAAAACACAGCCTAAGAGTTCCAATAGCTTGACATTTTACTTCTGAAAGACAAAATCTTCTATTTTGAGGAGAAATACACAGGTTTCCTTCAGACTGTAAGCTGAAATATACAGCTCACCTCCATTACAGACTTGCTGAAAATTTAAAATATATCAACAATTTTAAATCTATCTATCTATCTATCTATCTATCTATCTATCTATCTATCTATCAATCATCTATCTATCTATCTATCTATCTATCTATCTATCTATCTATCTATCTATCTATCTATC
>QUSF01000040.1:2814285-2874938 GCA_003676055.1 Chloebia gouldiae
ATCTATCTATCTATCTATCTATCTATCTATCTATCTATCTATCTATCCATCCCAATATATGCTTGGAAAACTGCTCACAGATAATTATCACTCCCAGTACAGATATGAGTGCTCCCCCCTCCTACCCTCCCCATACACAGACCCCTTCATATACAACAAAGAGGGAGGCAGAAGCCTGCATTTTATGTCCCTTTTGACCTACAACATGGATCTGTTCCAATCTAGCAGGTAATTAAGTGATGAGGCATCCTTTTAATCCACATTTTATGTTCACAATCAGGTCTTTGGGGTATTGATATAATTAAATCATGTGATCCCCTATAATGAAATCCTTAATTAGGGAAAATATAATTAGACTGGGTTTCTTAAAAACTGAATGTAACAGTGCCTAAGTGAGTTTTTCCTTTAAACAGACAGAGCATTTTCTTTTAAACACACACAGCAATCAGACTAAATCTCCCACTGATTTTTTTAGTTAATTTTCTGTTCAAAATACCACTATATTTAATAAGCTTAAATAGCGCAAAAGGATTTGAAACTAATTTTCAAATATATTTTTTTAAATAAGCCCAATGCAAGATTACCAGATTCCAGATATTTTTCTTTGTATAACAGGAAAAAAAATCTACTCAACCTGTGTTTGGCAAATCTCATGCTCATAATGTTTAAGATTTCAGTAAGGAAATACTGAAAACGAGACACATTTTTGGCTTCTTTGTTTGCTTTTTAGCATTAAAACATTTCTTTATAAAAGTAGCCATGCAGAGAGATGCTGAAGACCCTGAGGAACTATTCCTTCCCTGGTCTCTAAACTCTCACTGGAACATTATTCAGCTAGTTTTGGTGGGGACAGAGGAGGGGAAGACAGAGCGGGGGACATGGCTCACCTTTAGTCCCTCTGTGTCTGTCCCTTTTGTTCTACTCCCTGTTGGAGTTTGAATTTTCTGGGGGTAGAGGTGGCCCTTTTGTCCTCTGTTGGTCCAGCCCATGGCACAGTGCCACCCTGCTTTGTACTTAGACTTTGTGGTTTTTCAGGTGGTGGAATCAGTGACATTCAGAAAGAATGAGGGGCAACAGTCCCCACAAGAGTGGGCAGGAATTTTTGTGGAGTGCACACCTGGTACACAGGGGATGTGTATTTAAAACTTGGGTGCTGCAGAGACCAGAGGATGAGCTTCCCAAGACAAATTTGTGCGTACAGAGACAGCCCTTCATCCCTTCATGATACCTGGCACATTCATCTACTGTACTTTCCTGAGCGAAGAGCAGGAGCAGATCCCTTCTTTTTTATTTCCCCATTTGTGCTAATAGATGGCAGATTGGTTACAAAAAAGCTTTGAGAATCAAAGACCCTAAGCTGACAATGTATCAGCATCTTCTAGCTGCTCAGGGCTGCAGGCTTGGCTCAGGGTCACAGAGGACAGGAAAGGACTTGGGTACCACCTCAGCAATGGGCAAATGAAATGGCTGGCTCTGCTCTCTGCATCCTGCCCTGGATGCCATCAAGCCTCTGCTGCCAGTCCTACTTGTGGGGACTCTGGGCTGGTAGTGGTGCTGTGGTTCACTTTGAGTTGAGCAATATGTCTTGTACTGGCTTAGGCAGGAATGAAAAGGGGATGGAGGGATGGAGAAGGCAGCATGTCTGAAATTTCTGTAAAACAGTCTTTGAAATAAGAAATATAATTTAATGTATGGTTGTTCAGAAAGCAAAATAAGTTCTCTCTGTTTCTATTGCAGTAAGATCAGAAGAAGCAGCTTTGGTAGCATATGACATAAAACAAATCTAACCTGCTTTATCTTGACAGACAGTGGAAATGCTGTCTCTTTTAAAATAATTTCATTATAGCTGTAAATACTTAACCACTTGAAAGCACTGTCTGCTTAGCTGTCTGACTGCAATTCCATCTGTGAGAAGATGAACACCGCATCTTAGATTTGCCATTGACATTTCCCGAGGAACTGAACTAGAAGCTTTTAATTACTGACAGGTTTTCAGGGTCTACATTAATTCTGACCCCTGAAGACAAGCATATAAAATGTTTGCACTATTTCTGTAAATAAATAGTTCCTTAAGAGAGCACAAGCTTCTGCTAAGTCTCCTGAAAGAAGTGGTGAATCCAAAACTGGTGCTTTGGTAAACACAAAAATGGTGATTGATGTTGACACCCCAAGAAAGATTATGCATTTTAGGATTCATTTTTCAGGAAAATATCAGCAATTATGAAAAATCACAAACTTTGTAGGACATGTGATTTTACCTGTAGTTAGTTTCTTACTGAAAATGGCAGTGATATTGGCATTTCTATGTCTCCCTTATCCCACAGATAGGATGCTTGGTTCTCCACTGGCCTTCTCCAAAACCTTGTACTACATATCACTTTCTGTTTCTTTGGCCACTGTTCGTGTTTCTTGAAGAGCATTTGCTAACAGGCAGTGTTGAAGCACACTCCTAACACCTTTCTAAGGTAACTGTAATGAGTCAGGTGTCCCAGCTTCTGTCTGAGCCTCAGCTTCTCCTGGGCAAAGCAAATATATAAAAGAGCCAACCTAAAGTGTTCTCATTTGTGTTTCCATTCTGCAGTGCAATTCTGAATTTTGTCCTAGTCCTTCCTTACTGTGCTTCAGCTTGCACCAGAGAGCAGTTTCAAAGATCCCAAACTGGATATTTTCTGTGCAGAACTAAGCTAAAACACATGCGGCAAGACCCCAACCCGATTTGCTCTGGCCACACACATTAAATCCTGGGATTGGATGAGGGTGAGAATCAAGAGAAGCTGCAGAATGCACCCAGAGAGTCAACACTGTTGTGGGCTGCATCAAAAGAGGTGTGACCAGCAGGTAGAAAGAGGTGATTCTACCCCTCTACTCCATTTTTCTGAGTATGGATACCATATTTACCTTGAGTACTGTTTCCAGCTCTGGGTTCCCCAATGTAAGAAGGGCACAGAACTGCTGGAGTGAGTCCAGAGGAGGTCCACAAAGATGATCAGAAGGCTGGAGCACATCTCTTATGAAGACAGGCTGAGAGAGCTGGGATTTTTCAACCTTAAGAAGCGAAGCTTCCCAGGAGACCTTACAGCAGTCTTCTAGTACCTGAAAAAGTCTACAAGAAAGCAGGAGAGGGAGATTTTTCAGGAGCATGAAGAAATAGGACAAGAGGGAGTAGTTTTAAACTGAAAGGGAATGAGTTTAGATTAGATATTAGGAAGAAATTCTTTACTATTGGGGAGGTGTGGCACTGGAACAGGTTGCCCAGAGAAACTGTGCTTACCCCATCTCTCGAAGTCTTGAAAACCAGGCTGGATGAGGTCTTGAGCAACCTGGTCTCCTGGAAGGTGTCCCTGCCCATGGCAAGGGATTTAGAACTATGTGGTTTTCAGGGTCCCTTCCAACCCAAGCCAGCCTATAACTCCATACCTCTGTGTACAGGGTAGAGGTTCCTCAGCAGCAACCAGCTGTGTCTGATGGTGCACTTGACAAGGTGCCTCTGGGGTTCCTGGCCAGGCTGAAACTGCAGCCAGAGCTTTCTCCCAGCCCTAAAACTCTGAGTCATTGCTGCATCAGGACTGACTGGCTGGGACAGAGCTGGCTCTGAAACTTCTGCAGTAGTGACAGACGTGGCACAAAGGTGTCCAGAACTGGGGAGGGAGCCACACTAAAGGAATCTTGGCAATATGTTCCTAGAAAACTTGAGTGAGGAGGCTGGGGTGCAAGCCCAATATTGTGGCATAATCTCCTGCCTGGCAATTACTGTACTTGCAGCAAAACCACTGGCAACTGTGGTTTAATCTCTGGACCACAGGAAAAAATTTCACTTGTGGTTATATCTGCCTTTTAACACATTGTGTCATGTCTGTGGTGCAGAATGAGAGAGAAATGTGGCTTCCCTGAACATGCCAATGCAGCCACCAGTGTGGAAACCGAGCAGTGGTGTCCTTAGCAGCATCTCGGAATGGAGGCAAACAGCACACAGCAACACAACGAGGAGAAAGCCAAGCATTACGGGGCCAGTACAGCCAAATACCTACTGCACACAGTGCCCACACAGCCTTTGGGCTCCTGGACAGGATCTGGAGGCAGGGGGAAGCAGGGGGCCAACACCCTGCTCCAGGGCTACAGGACACCAGAGGCTTTCTGAATCTTTGGCTCCTGCTGTACTGAGTGTCAGTAAGAGCTGGAAACCACCACCACAGGCCAGGCAACCCACACAGCCCTCCCCATGTGGCAGCCCTGATTTCACCGTGACACCAGAGCTGCTGCACTGCGTCATTGCTGCTGGTGTCATGGGACACCAGGATGCAAAATGCAGAGATTAAGAGGAGGTGAGAGCCAGTTCACTTCAGCTCACATGAGCCACGTGTCAGCTCCTCCCATGACAGTCTTGTCATGTTGTCTGCTGGAAACAGGGAAGAAAATGATTCAAATGTGCAGACTGGGTAAGCAGGAGCTGAAAACACCTGGTAATCACAGCACACCTCAAACTGAGCAAGCAGCACCATGTCACCTTTCACAATTTTTTTGCAAAAAGGGAGAAAACACAACCTTGACAGGACAACACTTTTGTCCTATGACGGCCATTGAAATTGTTTATTTCAAACACTTCTGAGGTCTCAGCTGGGGCAGTGAGCCTGGCTATGGGCTCTGATACTAGAAGGCAGGCCAAAATTACAAAGTTAAGGCACCACAAAAGGCTTCAAGGAGTGATTGACAGAAATAGGTTTGCCTTCACAGGGAGGAGGGAGAATAAAAAGTGCTACAAGGAGAACATCCCTTTATATAAAGGGATTGTTGTTTTAACGAGTAAGATCAGCCATTCTTCATCACCTCTGGCACTGTGACAAGATTAACTGCATTATGAGGCAACAAAGGAGATAAAAGCAATGCAGAGAGAAAAACATCATAACTAAAAAGGTATAATAGACTTGTTTGGTACAGTCATTGCATACATCATTGGAGCAGGGTAGTTTGTGAGACCAAAATCCCACCCACTAATATTTAAGCACAGGATCAGGGAAACCCACAGCCTCAGGGGACCTCCAGGGGTTTTGGAGGTCCTTCCAGCCAATATTTCAAGAGTACCCATGAAAAATAGCAGTGAACCAACAATATCTTCAGGGTTTTTTTGTCATGGAATATGGCGTTGAGACAGCCATCTTTGATAGATTGTGTACACCATAATGTTTTAAATTAAACTACTTTCATACATACACTGTTATTTGTCTATCTTACTGTAATTGCTTGTGTTTAGCAAGAGGCAATTTGAAGGCTGTTTATCTCCAGCTCTGATTTGCAGCCTAAAAAGAAGCAGAAAGGAAGACTTCCTATGGCTTTATATCAGCTTAGACAATTGAATATAAAAGATTGTAAGTTAAGTAAATTATTCAGCATGTTTCTCTGCTCCATAAAGAGCATTTTTAGCTGATATGACAAAAGAGAAATTGTTCCAGTGCTTCTCTTCTCATTCTGCCTTCCTTGGAAAACAAGTTTTCCCCAACATTAGGGACATTGCTGTATGTCCCAGCAACATGGTTGACTATGGTTTTGCTAAGGTGCTTCACCCGAACATAGTGGCTGTTTAGTTGGTTTGGAGTTTGGTTTTGGGTGGATGGTGGTTTGCAAGTAACATCTCTTAACAACTTGTTTTTGTTGTTGACTGTTTCACGTTTTTTCACATTTTTGAGGAGGATTTTAAGCTTCCTTAATTTTGAGATGTTTTATATGGTTGTCTCAAAGTAAGAAAATCAGCTTTATTGTCCTCACTCTTGTGCACATGCTGTGCTAATTTCAGGTTAATGAGCCACCATGTCAGAGCTAGGCTCAGACCACATGCAAGTTTCACAACAGTATCCTTTCTGTACAGAGATCCACATGGAGCCTCTTGTTTGTACATTTGAAGATGGTACAGAAATGAGCAATCTTGTTTTCCCCTCCGCAGTCTGCATTGTCTGCCTTTAGAACCATGAGATGAAAAGTGCATGAAAGACCGAACAAGCTTAAATTAACATGACTCCTAACATTAGCTTTTATGGTACTGAATTGCTCCTGATATGCATGCCTTTCCCAGAGAGCATGTATCTCCCTGGATTTCAACAGCAGGCCTCAAACTGATGTTTTGACAGAATCAGCACTTTAGACATTTGAGTGCAGCTTCTATACTTAAATTTTGTGCAAAACATTAACTGCTAAAGTGCTCCCAATGCCAAGTGTCCTGCTCTACCCTCCACTTCTTCAGCAACCAGAGAATAATGGAAACTTTGCAAAGTGTCAACTATTTGTTTGATAACTGTCATATGCTTCAGGAAGATGTATTGTCAAATAGTTGTCATCTCAGGAGAAGTGTTTAACAGAATACATGTTTGTTTAGCAAAGCTAATGAAGACTTGGAAATCGAGACTTCTCATAACACACATCACACTTGGAGTCCCCCAGGACCTCACACACTGGATTTGCTTCACTGTACATACATCTCAAGCTCAGCACTCTCAAGTTTTATGAAGATTTTTCTCAGGGCTTAATTTGATGCAACTAGCAGCTATTTTTCTTTTAACTATCCAAAAATTGCTTGCTTTACAATTTTCTTCACTGTTAAAATGTTTGTGGCTTGAAATCATAATATCCACACTGTTCCTTTACATCTAACATTTGCTTCCAGCTCTGCACTCTGTGTGATGCTCTTTAGTGGCTTCTTCACATGTTCAATTCTCACAAAACAACTTTGCATTTAATTAAACGTACATCTTTTTTGCATCTAAACATCAGGCTTTTATTGACAAGTTTGTTTTGGCAGAGAGGGAGCGTGGTAGAGGAA
Organism: Chloebia gouldiae; assembly: GCA_003676055.1. NCBI lineage: Eukaryota > Metazoa > Chordata > Aves > Passeriformes > Passeridae > Chloebia > Chloebia gouldiae. The sequence continues at coordinate 2,821,094 of QUSF01000040.1, forward strand.
AGCTAATTACAAATTGCTTCTTAATATAGAAAAAAGCCACCACAGTGAAACTTCTAACAAGGAAGAATGGATGGGGAAGGGATTGCTTCAATGGGCAATACAGAAAAGGTTTATGCTGGGTAGTGTTTATATGGGTTTCTCTCCTGGAGCACCCAGAGAAATAGACTGCATTACAGCATGCTCAAGTCATTTTATCTTGTCAATAGCTCTCACCCCTAAGCAGTGGGAAAACACTAAGAACTAAAGAACTAAACGGGCTCTTTACTGGCTACAGAGAAGGGAAAACAAATTATTTGAAAATTTCAGGAAGTATGTCCTTTCTGTTCTCTATTTTCCCATTTTCAAAGTGCATCCTCTTTTCCACTGTTTCTTTTATCTTATACACTTTTTTATTTCAGGGGAGAAACACTAGTTAAAATTTGGCTCAGAGCTATCTCTGTCAAGACATCTCTGTCATTTGTGCTGCAAACCCCCCAGATATCTTCCAAAACTCAAACAAACTCTACTTTTAAGACTCACTTCTTTTCTTTTTTTTTTCTTTTTTTTTTCTTTTTTTTTTTTTCGTTTTCAAGATCCCTGCAAATAACTCATTTCTATTCCTTGGCAAGCTTGCAAACTCTGGTTCTACAGCCTCTACCCTCCCTAAATCTTCACTATGCAGTATAGTCCTCAAGCACACAGACTTCTTTCCTTATTACTGAAGCCAAGAACCTTGTTCTCCTGATTGCATGAAGATAATGTCACAGATGAAAGCAGGCGTGTTTTTTTCAGCTGCAGCACTGCCCTCCCCAGCACAGAACCCTTATCTCTCCCAAAGACAGGACAGCCCTCTGTCCTCTATTTACCTCCACCTGTCTGATTCTGATCTCACTGGGAACACACCTGCAGTGTCTTTACTTCCACCCACCTCACTGGAACCAGTAGCTCTCTGTGATATGTTACAACAACAGCATAATCTGCTTCAAAGCCACTGGCACTTTTTCTTGATGGCTTTTAGCTGTTAATTGAGAAATTAGTGTGAGACACACACTATAAAAATACATTGTAACTTGAATTCACACCTGAGCCACACTGGAAAATTCGTGCTTGTGCCCTTCTGGCACTGTGGGCTGTTTTGTGAACTGCGTGTCTAGAACACAACCCACTCTACTGCCATGTTGCTGGAAAAGAAAGAGTGATGCCACATAGAGGACAAAGATACAGGCACATCTAGGAAGAGTAATGCGAAATTTCTTTTCCTTTGAAATATTTTCTAGGAGACGCAGTATTTTAAATTCACAGACAATTGGAAAGGAGAGCTGTTCTGTATGATTAATGTCACAGGCAAAAGATAATTAAGATATTCTCTCTGTACTGTTAAGAACATGTAAGTAGAGTTGTCTCTGATCTTTACTTTGTTTTATGTTATTTTCTTTTTTTTTTCTGCTATAGCCTCTGAGAGGCAACAGCCAAGGGAATTCATAGTAGTCAAACCTATGCCAGATCACATCACAGCTGACATCGTACCTCCAGCAGTGACCTCCGACTGGATGCTTCAGGCAAAGACAACAACAGAAAGTGCCAAACCAAACCTTGCTCCCTGTGGGCAGTCCCTTGTCCTTTAGCTGCAAAAATACCAGGATCACAAAGAAATCAAGGGCACCACTATATAAAACTGTATGAGTACTCAACTGATTGAAATTCTTAACAAAACTCTTGATGTCTTTCAAAAAGCAGACATTGGCTAAGCTCCCAGTGACCTAAACTGGGCTTCTCCTGCTTCTCAAGGAATTAGAACACATCATTCTTCCTAAGATACCTACGGGAAAAATTTCTATTAAACCTTCTAGCAATTGATCTCTGCCCTAAGGCAAGTTCAGTTTATTGTGCAGATGAACACAGGATTTTCTGCTCTTCCTTTATTAGGCTCTATTCCCAAAAAGTTAACTGTCTATTTGCTTGTTTTGCCCACAATGTAGAGAATTTTGCAGGTTGACCACCAGTGTATTAATGAGCCTCTTCTTATATTTGGCCTAATTTTTATCTTAATTTATTTAATATAATATTATGATTGCCCAAGAAATATCTCTAAAAGGAGTGAATTAGTTTTCCCTCCATATTTTTTTAGGTATCCATTAATTATTTTATGATAAATCAAAATGAAATAAGCTTAAGATTTTTAGGAGTTTGTCTTCTCTTAAAATTGTTTTATGATCAAATATATTAGATTATATAATGTCAGATTATAAAGCCAACACTACTGTGGCCATCCTGCCTGATCTTCCCTGTAACATAGTACCTAAAAGTCCTCCAAATCAAGTAAATGATTTTTTTTTTTTTTTTTTTTTGGAGAAGAGATGAGAAAAGCATGCGCTTTGAGAGTCTTGGGTAATGAAGAATCCCTCACATCTCTCAGTAAGTAATTTCAGTGGTTCATTGTCCTCTGTTGCAAATCTGCCCTTTAACTTGCATCTGCCTAATTTCAATTCCTTGCTCTAGGTTTTGTTGTCCTCTGGCAGACTGAGGCTGCTGCATTGCCAGATTTCCTTTCCCAGGGAAGGTGCTTGGGCAGGGCAGGAGCCCTTGCTGCTGCACTGGAGATAGACATTTCCTTATTTTTCGCTCACGACTGTAGCTCTGTCCAGTTCCCTGCCCTGAAGCCTGCTCTCCATTGCAGACTTTGCTTTCTGACAATCTTTGTATATAACACGGCTTTTATTTTTCTTCCAGATCACTGATAAAAGTGTTAGTGACCTTGATTCAAGAAGACATCAGTTGAGAGTAACTAGAAAGATATTTTCTGCTTTCTGTTAACTTTGGAGATGCATCAGCTGGTTTCTGTCCAATCCATCTAATGTATTTTATATCTTTCTAGCCTCTTCATTAACAAATCTTGCATGACCAAGCTTCCATACACAGTCCAAGTTTCTCAGTCACCCAAATACATAAATTCACTAAAAAGAAGAGAGAAATCACATTGTTTGGATAAAATCTATTTCCTTTACATCCTAATTTGCTGGCAGAACCGAAACTATACAACTGCCTTCTAATTCCCCATTAAGTAAATCTTACATACATTAGCTATTGATTCAACATTATTTGTTTGTTGTCACAAGAAAGGAACAAAAAAAAAAAAAGCAGGTTTAATGTAGGTAGGAGGCTGTGTGGAGGAACATCTGTTCTCACTAAAAGCATCAGTTTATTGCATAGCATTAATTGCCAGTACCAGGACTATGCAGTAGTGCTAAAGAGTGAAACCATCCAAGGTTCCCACATTCTAACATCAGCACAGGCCTTCTAAACAGCTGTGAGCAAAATAAAAGTGCTCTTTCCCTGTGTGAATAACAGTTCCCAGCAATGCATCTAATGTGGAAAGCAAGGGTGGCTTCTCTAGGAAATTGATGGAAAAAAAAGCCTTGTCCAAAAAAAACCACCCATCATGGCTTTTTTTTTTCCCCCCTTTGTTTTCTATTAAGGGGAGGGGGAAGCTCTGAGAAGGCTCAGGGAGAGACAAAAGATGAGATTTGTCTTCAAATAGCAGCACTTAAATGCTAAACCCCAGCCACGGCAGGTGTTTCAATCCCTGATGAGCAGGTGCAGCAAACTGGCTATTTGGTCTTGCAATGCCCTCCAGCCAGATTAGACCATTCATTCATGGAAAGAAAAGGAATGTGTAAAGCCATTGGGGATCTGGCCAAACGCTGGGTGACTCTCAGACCGCCAAACTCCGAAAGTGCCCAAGGCCAAAATAATGGGAGCCTCCACTCCTAGTGCCTGCCCTGCATCTGTTGCTCTGTCTCCTTGATTGAGCGCGGCAGAGCGGCTGCCACCACGCTGAGCCTGTGCCACGCGTGGTCTCATCCTGCACATTGCCCCTTGCCAGCCCTGCTGCCTCCTCCTGTCCCAGGGAGGCAAACTTGGGCAGGAGGGCAATGAAGGGGCATCACTGGGATGCCTTCTTTCCCCCTTTGGGGTTGAGGCATGGGATCTGAGAGACACAAAGGGTACCTCACATCCCTTGCCCCATGGGTGGGGTGTATGGGCAGGAAGAGGAGCTGTACTGCTGGCACAGGTTGCAAGGATGTGTGCAGGGCTGCACACGCAGCATGGGCTTAGCCTCTGCAACTTGTGCCTCTGGGTTCACCTGGAAGTTTAAAGGCCAAGGATTTATCTTTATTTGCTTCAAGCCTATAGTTTGAGCTGGAAAAGCATCATGACAATGAGTGATGCCCTCAAGGCACCCCTGATACATGGGCAGACAGGGTGACAAGGGGAGAGGGACTCCTTAGCAGCAGCCCCTCACCAGGCAGCTGGGTCCCACACCCCATGTGGTTGGTTGTGCCTGTGTGGAATGGGGCCCATGGGGAAGACACGTGTTCCTCCTAAAATGCTGCAAAATGTGAAACAGCTGTGTGGGGCAGCCATGCTGCCAGCAGCTGGCTGTGCCCCACACAACTCCACCGCTGCCAGTGAAGGGGCAGCGTGCCACATGCATTCCTAGTGGGGGGCACAGTGTGCCTGCACAGGCTGGGGGACCTGCTGGGTGAGCATCACTCCTCTCACTGCTTTTGGTTATCTCTATGGGTCAAACCTTTCATCTCTTTACCTCCTCCTCAGCCACACACAACCTTCTGTTTCCCCACACCCTGCAAAAATGAGATGACAGCAGGTGTGTTTGAGGCAGACCCCACAATCCTACATATATGGCAGCCCAAAAGCCAGCAAAAAAATCATATGTATTGGCAAAGGGCAGGCTTCTTCCAGCTTATTAGCTCCACAACTACCATTAAAACAGACACCTCATTAATGGCTTGTAATGAGCACCAAGAAAGCACCAATAAAGCAAATAATAAATATATGTGGTTATTTGAGATGGCAATTACAAGTGTAGCTGATGTTATTGGATGACTCAGTTCTGAAATATTATGGTTGGGCAGGATTGCATCAGCTAGTCACAGCTTGGTAACAAGGAGCTGGCAGATTGACCAGGCCTTCCTTCCCCTTGGAGGGTGCTGCTTGCTTTCCTTCCATTCTCTCAGGCAGCTCAGTGGGTATAAAGAGCACATTCTCTGATGCATATTTGTGCAGAAAATATCTTCCTGCCTGTAACAGTGCCAACACATACCTGTAGAAATAATTTCTCAAAGATTCAAGCTATGTGGCCAGGATCTGGGAAATCTCTTAGAAGCATGATGAATTGTAAGCATCACTTGCTCCACTAGAAGGGGTATAGAAGTAGAGTAGGTGTTTGTGGAATAGTCTGAGAGTCCAGAAACATTTTGCAAAGCCCAAATTATGGTCCTGAACCCTTACATAGATATGTAAAGACAGTGCTATTATTCAGGGAATTAACTTAGGGAACTTGAGGAAGTGAAGATCTAAAAAACCATATAACATAATCACAAGGTACCTCAGCAGGATGAGTATGGCAACTGGCAATAGGGAGGAGGCAGGCAGCAGGATGGCTACTCCCTGTGCTCAGGAGCCAGCATGCTGATGTTATCTATTCCCTGCTCATTTCTTGCCCTTATGGTGTAGCTCCTGGAGGTTTTTTAAAAATTCAACCTAAACTCCCATAGTGGAAAGTGCCAAGGGTTATTCTGACTTTGACTACATGGGAGCTGAAACCCAAAAGACAAGTCTGTTATTCAGGTAAGGGCACTCTCATGAGCACTTTGCAAAACAGTCACCAGCTGGGTCTGCCCTGATGTCACAAGTTTCAGGTCCATTGGCTTCACTGGGGACCAGAGCATCCTGTGAAGCCTGCACAGTTGGAGAGGTGCAGAGCTCACTCAGGGCAGGGCAGGCTCAGAGGTGGCTTTGGACATATGCTTTTCCCCAGGTTTTAAGTAGCAGCATGGGAAGACTACTACAAACTCACATCTGGAGCCATCAGGACAGGCATCAGGACAGGCACCTCCATGAAGGAGTGTCTTACTTAGACTCCACTGCCTCCAAGCATCCGTGTGATGCAGAGGCTGCCCATGGACGATGGATGTGGGAGAGACACCCCGTATATAGCCTTCAAGTAACCAAGACTGTGCCTCCACCTGATTAAATTACACCTGTTCTGTCACCCATGAGCTTACTGGCTTAGAAAGGAGGGATGAATTTGTCCCAGATAACCAAAATACTACTAAAAAGGCTATTTCAGTAATTTGCCTGACAAGTAAGTGCTATAAACCCTTACAAGAGTTTAAACAACTGCAGTTTTGTGAGGCTGGCTCATTACAGAAAAGTCTTTAAAAATTAATCACGGGCAAAGTAGCCTGCCTTATTCCCTCACAAGAAGGGACAGGAGACAAGGAACACTGGTTATTCCTGCAGCTGTCCCCTCAGACTGACCCCCAAGGTTAGATGACACCCTGGGAGAGTGGGAGAGCATGGGGCAGGGACATTTTAAGTTGGCATACATGGCAGAGCAGTGATTTTACTCTGCAGTCATAATAAGCACTAGGGTAGAGAGGAAAGGGAAGATCAACAAGCTTCTGTATTGCAAACATACATCCCGGTCTGGCAGCAATGTATCACAGCCATCCTCTCTCAGGCTCTTTGGGTGGGCATGTTTACAGCACAGAACATAGAGCACTAGCAGGGGCATGAGGAAAGCATCACAGCTGCAGCAAAGAAAAGTTTGGTTAGACCTCCTGAGTTCATCAGAGCATTTCTGATTCTGGGAGGCAGATGACACCTATCTGCAGCAGGCAATCCCTTGCACACAGAGTATAGCAGAGTGTGGTCCTCCCTGTGTTCTGCATACACCAGCACCACCAAGCACGCAACCCTGATCTGCTGGCTCTTCTTCTGTCTTCTGTCTAGATACTTGGTCTAATGCATGTCTCAAGAAACTTTTCAAACAAGATGCCTTGTGTACCCCCAACTTCTGATGCAGTAATGAATGAAGGGTGCAAAGTGCCATGTTTGCCCTTGATTTTTCAGGTTCTGTAGATAACTCATGGTTTAACTTTTGGAGGCATCTTTAGCATGTTTATCACCTCTTTTACCTACACAGCCTTTCATCTGTAATAAACTCCTGTAGCATCAAGGAGGTAGGACCCCAGGGGCAGATGAACCCTCTCCTGTGTATCTACAACATGCTGGCAGGCTGCAGGTTCAGGCACACAATGTTGTGTGTCATCTTGCACAATCAAAATGTAGCTGCTGAGAGTGAGTGTGGATTCTTATGGGGCAGGCTTGAATACTTCCAAGTCGATCCCTTGCAAGCATTTTTTTACCTCCAAAGCACTGTGTCTAGAAATTGAGACCAAAGAAGCCTGGGGCCTGAAAAATCCTGAGACACTATCATTTTCACTGCCAGTGCTGCAAATGCCTGCTTTGATACGTTCCAGACAGATGCATTATTTGTGCTGTAATTTGGCATGGATTTTGCTCCCCTATCTGTATAGTGTGCCAGGTGCCTTGCTGTTTATGAACCCAACCCCACTGCTACTAAGGAGCCAGGAAAGCAAACAAGCATTTGTGACATGCCAGTGGTACAAAACTCTCTAATCTCTGGAGGCCAGCAGTGAGGGCAGGCGTGTAAGGCATGAGCTAATACCCGAATGGCAGCCAAGAGGTTGAATGTGCCTTCTCATTTCCTCTGCTTCAGGAGGTTAAAGGTGGGCCTTTCATGTTCCTTAAGTGTAGCTTTGGTTTTGATGACTCAAACTAATCACACATGGTTGGACACCTATATTTATAGTAGATTGTGCCTCCTGGTAGCTCTCCCACCACTATGGAGCTTTCTACCCTTTTATAAGGAGGAGCTAGGAGTTATCAGGTAGTTGAAATTAATATTGAATTTTATACTCATTTCAAATGCTTCATCCTTTTTTTCTCCATGTTTTGCTTGCCTCAAGCCCATGATTACTTGTTTCCTTATCTAGCGTGCCCCCCTCACTTGCATGCTGTCCCCAGCTTATTTGGCAGCAAGCTTTGCAGACACAGGACTTGTCCAAGTCCTCCTCCCAGCTCTCCTAGTAACCTTTGCAGGAAGAAGTTTCCCATTAAATGTGAGGTGTTAACTGTTATCCTGCCTACATATTCCAAGATGTTTCCTGCTCATGTTTCAGGAGTGGTCTGCGATGTTGCAACCCCCACTGGGGCCGTTCTGTCAGTCCAAGCATTTAATTAGCTAATTACAACCTGCTGACATGAATACACAGAATATGGTGTTCGAAGAGCAATTTTTTTTTCAATTCATTTATTATTAACCCCCAGTAAACATCTGATATGCTCTTCCCCGAGGGGACAGAGTGGTAATTGGTCCCTTGAACACTGAGTTCCCTTTCTAATCTGCCTGAGCTGGAGCCGAGTGTCACCATCTGTCAGTGTTTGCATATACAGCCCACTGTGCGTTTCACGTGGTGAAAGGGGAGAAAGAGAAAAAGGAAGCAGGAAAATCTCAGGGAAGGATTTTCAATGTAGTCATGTCCCAGCTCCTCTGCCTGTCCCTCACCACTCGCACATCTGCACCCGTCCCAGCAGGGCCCAGATGAAATACCCTGCCCAGGGTGCTGCGCTAATTGGGGTGGCTATCGTTAGCCCTGCTTTCTTCCCTGCTTCATCAGGCATCTGTATCATGTCTGAGGTAATGGTGGAAATTACTCTCCCCTCCATCATTCTGACCAAAGTGCCACAAAGCAGTGATAGCTGGGAGAATTTTTTGGAGGGGACAAGGTTGTCTTACAAATACAAAATGGTACAGGCACCTGATCCTGGGGAAGCACTAAACCTGGAGACTCTCTGGTGAGCATAGATCTACCAAATGAGTCTTGGCTGATTGACTCAGTGCTACTGAAAGGAAAGAAACTGATGTTTGCGTTAAAATAACTCCTACTTGGTCCCCTTGGTGCTGTTCCATTTTGAGCTGTGGAAGTGTGAGTCAGCATGGAGACAATCCCTGCTCCAAAGAGCCAGGAAAAGCACAGGCAGCAGCAGGGGAGTGGCAAGTGGGAGCAAGGAGCAGGGGATCACAGCAGGGCAGGGTGGCTGCTGCAGTGTGCCAAATATGCACAGCTCAGCTTTCCTCTCCAGCTCAGATGCCCTATTCCCACCACACAAATCTTCCTCCCCAGCAGTATCAGAAAGGCTTAAACCAAACTCCTAAGTATTGACATAAAAAAACCCGAGCAACTCAGGAAACTTCCACAAGAATTCTTTATGGTATTTTAAAGCATCTAGACATCAATGGTATTAATGTTGCTCCAGCACCTGCTTTCTGTGAATGTATTGCCAAAATGTAGTAAATGCTAGAAAATATCTAGAAAAATCAAGATTTTAGACTTTGATTGCGCCCATAGAGACATTTCTGCTTTATATGGTGAGGAGTGTCCCCAATGGTCTTCAGTATTGTCACAGTGGTACATGTGAGTGTACAGTCAGACAGAAAAGGCAGAGTAGAAACACAGAAAGAAGCAGGTGAATCTGGAAAAACAAAGAGGTAAGGGAACTTCAGTTACAAGTAACAAAAACTAGCTTATAGTCTCATCAAATGTTTTCAAGATCTCAACAACAAAAATACACAACTGTCTTTGAATTTATGAAAATGCAATTTGCCCTCATCTGCCTCAGAGGAAAACACAATAATCCAGAGGTAACAGAAAATTAAAAAAAAAGAGAAAAAAAATAAAATTTGTGTCAAGGGGGAATGGGGGGAATACCAAATACATTGAGCTAGTTAGTTTAAAGGCAGATGACTGTAGACACTTTGTCTCTCTGCCACTGCACAGATGGGGAAAGCTGGTGGTTATCCAGAACTCACCCTGTAAGAGAGAATCAAACATGGGCAGATAACATCACTGAGCCAAAGACTCACATGTTCAACCCTTGGAGGAGGAAAAGATCCTTATAGTGCAGTGGCTGGGTGGTTTAAATAGAGGCTAACTTCTGGCTAGACTTCTTCAGCTCCAGAAATTGATGTTATCAGGGCTCTGGCTCTGACCCCAGCATGGCTTTTTTGTATGCACACATAGCAATGAACCCATCACAAAGCCAGTTAACAGCATTCTCTACATCAATGTATCAATTTCTAATTATTTCTGATATAAAGCACAGCAAAAAAAATCTGCTTTAAGAGACCTTGAAGAGCTGTTGTTTTTTTAGAAAGCCTTGACTTGCAGTTCAAATACAGGCTAGTGATATTTTGTCATCCTGAAAGATCATTCAAAGATGCTAAGGGAAAAACCTCTGCTGTGCACAGATGCGAATCAGAAGGCCAGAAATGTTGGGTTTACAGAGTTCATTCATCTCAGCCTTCAGATCTGGGAACCAAGCATGAACTTCATCTTACTTCAGAGATATTTGGTTGTTGGATCTGGTCTCTCTCCTCCTGCAAAAGAAAGGTTCCATTTTGATATAACTTTTGTGTGTGTGGTCCGGTACACCAAAGGTGTGTGCCTGTCTCCTTCTGGGAAATGTTTTCTCTCCAGGTCCCTGTGGATAGGTGGAATGAGACTCAGCAAGCAGACTGACAGCAGCACGTCCTGAGAGGAACCCTGTAAATCAACATGCAGGTATCAGGGCATCCCCATGCACATATCTGCAGGTGCCTATTTTGCTCTCCAGCAGGGTCTGGAGACACCATTCCACGGGAAGAGAGAAAGCTGCTTGTTTCTGCCTTGAAAGAGGTGGCACAGCTGTAATAGTGGGTAAGGGCAGAAAGTTGCTGGTGGTGATGCTCCAGAAAACAGCTGCTTTTGGTAATTCATCTAAAGCTTCTCAGGGTGTGGAGGCATCCCCGACACAGCTCCAAGACCCTGCTGCTGCTTTTCCCTATGTGCAGCTCCCCTGGTACCTTCACCATCCTCAAAGCAAGGCTCAGGCATGCACCAGACATTCCCAGCTCACAGTTTTAAGCATGTCTTCCATGGATAGGGGATTTCCATGCACAGCCCTGGCTGTTCTGAATGAGCAGAGGACAGGGCCCTTGTCACAGGCCTTGGTGCATTTGGGTTAAGCAGGTTTTGAGTAGATGCCATGTGCAGATGGATATAGAGCATTTCAGCTGTTCCCTTGTTGTTTGCTTCAACAAAAGGACACAATAATTTCACTGAATCCTGCTCAAAATGCAGTGCAGAAAATGTTTCTCTTCTCTTTTAGCTGCCCTGGATTTTTTTGGCCTTTTTTTTCTTTAATGTGGTATTATTCAAACAGGTTGGCTACTAACAACTGAGATCATGATGGCAAAGACAGTTTAAAAAAAATCATTAATTAATTGTTTTCTCCCATGCCTGGCTGTATCACTTATCAGGTCTTCAATGGGAGCACTGGCCCAGTTCCCTTACCACGTGCACACTAATGGCTTGCTCCTCTATTATCCCTTTTGATCAGACACAGGTGGACAACAAGGCCTCCTCCTTGTCTGTTGAAAAAGGTGCACACTGTTGTCAGGGTGATTATATCTAATTACATCCCAGTTAATTATCAGACCTGAATAATTATGGCAGAGCTACTCTCCTCCAGAGATAGGTGCATCTTCCAGATGTCACACTGCAGTCTCCACAGGGCAATTTCCCAAGACCTTTTGTTGGGATGTGCTGGCTGCAGGAAGGGGCTGTGGGGTAGCTGCTGAGACCCATCAGGGACCAAACACTCCAGTGGTCTTCACTTGTCCTCCCTGAACTCACAGCTAACTGGGCTGAGTTGCTTTTTGTTGTACTGGTAACAGAGCCCCCATTCCCCTCCTGCTGCACCATTGGGGTGGAGGACGTAGAGAAAAAGCAAGAGTGAAGTTGAGACTGGGATGAAGTGAGAAGTGGGGAGGAAAGGTTTTAAGATTTTGTTTTATATCCTACTCTAATTTGTTTGGTAATAAATTAATTTCCCCAAGTGGAGTCTGTTTTGCCCCTCACAGTAATCAGTGAGTGATCTCTCCCCACCCTTACCTTGACCCACAAGACTTTTGTTATATTTTCTGTCCCCTGCCTGGCTTAGTAGGGAGGAGTGGCTTTGGTGGACACCTGGCACTGAGCCAGGGTCAACCCACATCTCATGAGTGACGCTTATGTGCATGTCCCGATGGACTAGATCAGGTGACAGCACTCATCTCAAACCCCATGTGTTCATATTGCCTGCAGCTTCTGTATAGTCTCTTCAGTCTGGATCTAGCTGTTCTCTGAAAGTTGTGAATCTCTCTGACAACCTGAAAACAGCAATTTTTTTTAATTAATCTATTTGATTTGGTGTAATATTTGACTGCTTTCACTTCAAAGACTACTCCAGAATCTGCACAGAGGGCAAGAACAAGAAGGAAACCACAGCACAAAAACACCCTTGACATTTATCTAAGACATGCATGTTAAGCGTGCACAAGTTTATAATAGTTTGTATTAAACCCACTTGAATATTTAATTTCATGCTGTAATTGCCTCACTATGAAGACACAACAGAGACTTCTGTCATAGGTGTTTTCCTAGGTCCTTAATCCAAAATGTTGCATCTTCATTGTCACTCAGTGAAAAAAAAAAGGCATAAAATTAAATAACAACTATCATTCCAAGATTCTTTAGTATAATTATGACATTCTCTTTATCGTATAAATGTCAAGCCTTACTTTGAGTCTCAGTATGATCCTCGGCTCAGAAAATGCATGTGCATTACCATTTGAATTTGAATCAGAGATGTGATTTTTAATATTTTCTCGCTGTGGTCCTCATGGACCACACTTTGCTTGACAGGGTGATCATTTCTACCTATTACCTTTCCAGTGGATGAATATAAACCACAGTGCACATGCCAGGAGTGCAATGGATGGGCTGCTGCCACTGAATGTCTGTTCTGTGGGATCAGAGCAGATGTAAGAGTCCCAAGGGCACATGGCATGGATGGTGGGTCCCCAGCACCTGCCATTCACTCCACAAGCCCACTCCTACCCTGACAAACAACTTGCTGTTCAAGGTTTAGCAACTGATGTCTGGTGGCACAGAGGCAAATGATAAATGTGCTAAAAATGTCTAATCTTAATTAGCTCTGAAATTACTATTCTTCCAATTCGTTCACTCCTCTCCTGTGTCTGGATTGTAATACAAGTCAAATAGGTGTTCTGTTTGCTAGCAATATATCACAACCATGTTTTATGGTATTTATACAACATCAGCACTTTTTCACCTTTTTGAAAATGTAAACTGTCCAGTTTTTTCAGTCTTTTCTCAGATGGGAAATTTCACACACCCTTTTCCATTCCTGTCACCTTTCTCTGAACTCTGTCTTGCTCTCGTGCAGGCTTCCTGTGAAACTTGGGAGTATTGGGTGACCAGTCCTTCATGTTTTATTCCAAATGTGAATGCATTATCGATGTACATAATTAATTGCTTGCATTTTACACATTATTCTCTATCCTGCTCTTTTTGCAGTCTAACATCTTGCCTGACCAATAAATTAGAGCTGTGCTCTGCATCCAAATGATCACTGAGACGTCCACTGTGACACTCAGCTGCTTTTCCCAAGCCACTGCAGGTAATTGAGAGCCCTGTAAGGCATATGAGCACATCCATTTTTTTTCTCCCCTTCAGTGTGCAACGCTTTGTCTGAACAGAGTTGAACCTTGTATGACACCATGCCACCCATGCATCTAGTTAGATAAGGTGCCTCTGAAGTTGCTCACAGACTTTTCAGAATTTGACTAATTCTTTATTCTTTGAAGATTTGGTGGATTCACAACCACTTTTTTTCCAGATCTTTCCTGAGTAGCCTGGGCAAGCCAAGAGGTCATACAGATCCTTAAAAAAACCTGCAAAACAAATTTTTTAAATGATTAAATATCTATTTAAATCTATTTTCTTTTTTTCCCCTGCCACAGAATTAAATCAACTCTCACATGAGCAAACATTACGGGGATTTTTTTTCTCTCCTTTTTTTGCTGTCCCACCCATATAGGTGCAAGAAGAAAAACAAAGAGTCTGTTAAAAGTCAGCAAGGGGAGAAATCCTTCACCAAGATCACTCCAAAAGACTGAGGACAGCTCTGGTACACACTGGTATCCACTAACAGCTTTGTGCCTATCAGGAGTAATGTTCCTCTATTATTGCCACTAAAACACCACCATTTTCCTTTATTTCTGCATCAGCATGTATTTGTCTGAGGTTTCAGGAGCACTGCATGTCTGTCCCTATTTTTATTTCAGTTTTATTTTGAGGGTAGAGCAGTGCATGATATGGCATTGCCCAAGATTGGCAGACTCCAACGTGACATGGAAAAGAGGGACAGGAAATGTGCCAAGCAGGAATTAAGTCTGCATTCTGCCAGAACAATGCCGCATCATGCAGACGTATCCTGGAGCACACAGCACCCTAGTGACAATTTCACAGAATTAATTTTCCCAAAATGAAAAAAAAACAAAACAAAAAAAAAGGCAACAGCACAGAAAGGATGAGGCAAATTACCAACACTAATCAGTCTCTCTCTCTCTCTTCCCTTTCCCCTTGTATGATAATTATGATAATTAACAAGCTAACAATCTTCTAGTAAAAACAGTTCCAGAATTTCAATGTATAATTAATATTTACATCCATAACAAGTTGTCATTTATGGTGCATGCTGATTTTCTTTTTTTCAAAGAAAATTGTCCTTTATACTCAGAAAAGAAAAATCCTTCAAGAACATGCACTAAAAAGGCATCCTAAATTCAGAAATCTTGTCCTTATTTGCTATTTATTTATGCAGGGACATGCAAGTATTTTAACATTTGGGTTCAGATTATGAATGCTTATATATAAATAGATGCAGTTTAATCTTTTTCTTCACAGAAGGCCATAAATCCACTACCATACTCAAAATCACTTTTATTCCAGGTGCATCCTTGCACATAAACCTTGTATCATCTTTTAGTGACCTGTAAAACCAAGTTCAGGTGACCAGTCATTTGCAGAAATGATAGGTCCTTATGCAAAACAGCTGCTTGTTCCTGCATGTTTTCTTCAAGAAAGCTGCATCTGTAGTTTTCCATCTGCTGGGAAATATAGAGCAGGAGGCAAATACTTCACTAAAATAGGCTCAAATTTCTCAATGCTTATGCTGGGTGGTAGCCATGCTTGGATAACACAGTGATGATGGACAAGTGCTGCCTAGAGAAGTAACAGCCACTTCTCTTTGAGTATAAAACATCACCCATGGGCAGCTGGGTAACCTGGCTCCAACAAACACTGCAGCTTCTGCATTACAGTTGAAGGATGCTGTAACCTGAGATGACTGGCAGTATCTCAAGGGTAGGTTTTGATAAGAGTTCCTCTTAACTCATCTATATGTGATGGTCATTGTCTGACCTTATGGCAAACGGCTGTCCTCAGACTCTCCCAAAATGATGGCATGTCTTGGTTTGAAAAGACAGGAGTCTGCTAAGGGAGGTGGGAGCCTCCCTTGAAATGGAGCATGTAAACCCCTTCCCTCTGAATTGTTATAATTTTGAAATTAAGGGGTCTCAGGCAAAGATATGGGAGTAGGAATAACAGTTTTTTATTAGGGAAAAAATAAAAGTGAAATAAAAATGCAGTAATACCAAAAACTCTGACAGAGTCAGAATACAGTCTGACACCCTGTTGGTCAGGGTGTTGGTAGCAGTTCCGATTGAATGGTGGCTGCAGTCCTCAGGGAGTGACAGATGTGGTTCTGTTCCAGCAGTAATCCTATAGAAGGGTGTAGTTTTTCTCTGAAGGTCCAGACCACTTTCTTCTGAAGTGGTGGTGTGGATGGGCCTGGTCTTCCTTTGGGAATCCAGTGGAAAATGCTATCTCTGGTATTCCAAATCTCAGATTATATCCAGGTAGGAATGCTTGGCTCCTCCTTCTGGGCAGAGCATCACACAATGGAATGATGTAATTTTATCAGTCATGCAGTGACACCCAATGGTCCATATCTTATGTTAATAAGATATTTTCTGGAGAGAGGATTGGTTGTGAAAGAGATAAAGAAAACTGCCCTACCTGGTTTTAACAGGTGGCCAAATAAACAGAAGAGAACTGCCCCACCTCTAACCGGTGGAAATAGAATACACAAACCCAGCCACATCTTGCACTTCCAACACAAGACATGGCATTTCAAAGGAGTAACTGAAGAAGGTGGAACAATGATTTACTTGGCATCAAAAAAGAGGTTAAAGGGTGAAGAAAATCTCTAGAGATATACAGAGAAGAGAAGCATTGAAAGATACAGCCGAGAAAAATTCTGGCAAGATTTACTGTTCTTATTCATTATTTGATCCAACAATGTATGTTATTTGGGCAGTTGTTTTCAGGTGTTGTCTTCCCCACAAATTCAAACCAAAGGAAGCATGGGTGGTAGGGTGAAGGGCTGATCCAGCCCCAGGGGAAGGACAATGGCTCTGAAGGGTGGGAGCCAGCTCAGCCTACAGCTTCCTCTGGTGGAGAACACAGCCCATGCTCCTGCTGACAGGAGGGTTGGGAATAGGGAACAAGGGGAAGAAAAAAGGAAGGAATACAAGCAGGGGAAACTAGGGTGTCTTTGGGTCTCTTTAACACACAAGTATTCCAGAAAAGGAAAGACACTATAAATATCCACAGCCTAGACAGAAACTCACAGGAAGAGCCAACTTCAGAAGGGAGTCAACACTTGATATTTAAGTTGGAACCAAAGGTAGATTTATTCAAAAGTGAAACCGGACCTGAATTCTGGCATTACTTATTTGCTAGACGAGATGAAATATGTGGTCTAGATATACAGTCAAGTCCACAGAGCCTGAACTAATTAAAACACTTCATTAAATCAGTCACATCCCAGCTGTGGACCATAAGCATTCATCTATGTCAAAGTCATCATTCTGTACAATATTTCATGACAAAAAAAAAAAAAAAAGACAAAAAAAAAAGGAATAGTTATTACAATGTGCTTCTTCCAAACTACTATACAGAGAGATCCCGTAAACTTTCATAGCAAAGTCATCTTGTCACTGTTCCCTAAGTGACTGGCAAACTTTGAATTAATTGCTTACAAATATACTACATTCACCTTGCTTGGATACTTGCACAAAATTGATTACATATGCACAAAAAATCAGAACAGAAAAACTCCTAGTGTGCAAACCTAGAAAATGTCTTCTAAGCTCTGACTCCTGTAGCTGTTTCAAGCCTGGGTACTTTGCCATGATGAAATGTAGAAGTATTGCACACAGGATGCTCAACAGCTGTTGGGCCATACATTTGATTAATAAGGGCAAAATAATGACACAGGAGACTTAGGTTTCGTCCACAAAGCATTTCACCTGGTGCCATGTGGCAATTAATTAAGAAACTAGGACACTACAAGATAAAAACTCTTTGAATTTAAGATTTTTTTAATTATTAAAAATTAACTGATATTTCTCAAAGTGCAATTTGAAGTGGGACATCTTGCAATTTGAAGTGGGCTTCAATCTCCACTAAATGGGTGTAACTTTTATATATATAAAATATATTTTTATCTATTTTTATCAGTGCAGGTGGCACATGCTAACATTTCTATTTATCTATGTGCACTTCAAGAATTATGGTAGGAGTTAGGCAGTTCATATGGTCCTCTCAAGCCATAAAATATTGTGATGGAATGAAATCCCTCTTTTCTTGTGAAAACTGAAGCATTTCTCTGTTGTTGTCAGTCACTTACTAAATATGCACTGATCCAAAAGTGTGAATATTTAAAGATTGATTAGATGAGGAAACAGATCAACAGCAATACAGAGGCAAATTACCAGCAGTACTACAGTCAGTAAGAAAGGAGGATGAAAAACTGCTTTAAGGGGGATTAAATAATAAGCTTCAGGAGGTGAAAAAGAGGAAACAGGAGGGACACATTCTTGCAGAACTTTCAGTTGAATCAGGGGACCCTCTAGGGACAGAAAGAACAAATTTACCTAGCCATGATCATGAATGAAGGCTACCAGAAGGAAAAGAAGTTGAAAAACTTAGAGTTGTACCTCTTCCCAAATCTTCTGAAGGATAAGAAATAAAATTAAGACATATATATGTGTGTGTATGTGTGTATGCCTGCTTATTATTTCTTCAGATCTTTCTCTCCTGTTCTTCTAAGCAGTTTGTAATACTATGTTAGCTTGGCACAAAGCCTATCTGTGCCTTTGTATGCTTGTACTGGGTCTGCAGCTCCAGAGAACCCCAGAGGAAACAGTTTTGGAAAGGGCTGGATGTGCAGCAGTGGGAGTCCACAGCTCACGGCAAGGCCCTGAGACCCCACACTGGGCTGTGAGAGATCCCATGAAAAAAAAATTCTTGTTAAAGACAATTTTAGCTCACTTTTTGCTGACACTGAACAAACACAAAAACATTTCTCACAGGTGGGAACAATTGCTTCTTACTTGGTGGTGAACTAAAAACTTGACATGGACTTTATCACATCTATGGAGGATGCCCCAACAAAGCTTCACTTACTGAACAATAAAGCTTTGTTATTAGCACAGGGAACTCAGTTTTGTTGGGAAAAGACCATTGGCTGCTTTATTCAGCTAGGCTCTTTCTGATAGTCTGGGTTCAGACCATGGGCACAATGACTCACATCTTAAAATTAAAAACCATCAGTACACTGAGCATCCAGATTTTCTAAGGGTCCCTATTTCATTAAATGTGTTTTAAATTAGAGTAGAGAAGGAAACAAATCTGTTCACATAATAAATAAAGTACTCCACTTGGAATGCACAATGCAAGAGCTGGAGTACCAAGAAGCTGTTCACATCTCAGAACATGGCTGCAATAGGGACATAATCCAGAGTGGCTACTGTGTTAACTTCTAGCATGGATTTACTTTCTACAGAGTGCTGCCTACATTTAGGTGATTCTGGAGGTGAGTTAAGTGGAGCAACCAACAGATGTTCTTTCATGACAAGCAAAGGCATCTGTTTAAGGATTTGATTCAGAGCATTGTTTTAAATTCACCCCCTTGCACACACTCACTTATTTTGCTTCCCCATGGGGACAGGTGCTGAGCCTACAGAAATGTAGGTGCTATTGGAAATATGTTCACTGGGCAAAAATATGTAGCTTTTCAGTATGGCAGATGCACTGATGCCCGCTATTATGCTCCATTATTGAGGACATTTTATTCTGTGTGCCCTCACACAGAACTCCTTGCTATACGTTATTCTACAAAACACTTGAGCAAGAGGCAGGGCAAGCTTACTGTGACAGTCAGGGCAGGATGGCTTTGCAGACTGGTAGGAGGTAGGTGCCTTCCAGCATGCCACCCTTCACCTCCCAGAGAGACTACAGTGTGTAACTCAAAACTCCCAACTTATGCCTATGCAATCCACTGCCTCACAGCCTTGGTGGCTGGAAGCTGAAGGTGGCTGGAGCAGACTGGAAGCTGCAATATGATTTACCCAGCCATACCTAAAGGTGAGCATGGCAGAGACTCTAAGCAGTGAGGATAAGTGAATGGGCTTGATCTTCAGGTGATTTCAAATACTTCTTAATTGATTGGACAGGCTTTCGTGCCTGCTCATGGATGGCAATAGCTGTGATGGGCATGGGATGTGAATGCATCATTGCACAGCTTTCCTTCTAGATAGGATAATACAGTCTCCTTTGTGGACAATTCCCAGCATGTAGAGAGAGCTAGGGAAAGCTAGTAGCCCTTGCCAATCTTGCTCTGCATGGGACTTTAGGGCAATAACTCCCTTTTATTCCCAGGAGAAAAGCCATCGACCCCAGTTCCATCCTTTATTCTCCACCAGTGCTAACCCAAACAGAGCTTTTAAGTTAAAAGATAACACATGTAAATCTAAAAAGATTCCTTAGGAATCAACATAAGTTTTCCTATAAACATGGTCTCTGTACACAGCAAAAGAGGGAGCAATAAGGAAAAGAAGAAAGGAAGGAAAGCAAGTAAGCCCATGCCCAACACCAGGAGCTGTGACTATACTGATTATAAAATATAAGGACAGGTACAATTGTTTGCATTTTATTAATGAGAAAGTGAAGCTCTCCCTCACATATTCTTTATTTTTGTCTTCTAAATCTACTCTGTTTCAACTGATAGCCATTCCTCCTTGTCCTGTCACTACACACTCTTGTAATGCTTATATATTCACTGCATTTTACCTTATGTTGAATATTACTCTGAATTTATGAATTATGATTTTTGAATTTATGATTTACTTTTCCATGTGCCTCACTGGGAATTTGGACCTGTAGCATGCTTGCTACCCTCAAACTTAGAGATTCCAAATGCATAGGCACCATTAGAACTAATTTCCCCAAATCTGTTCCATTTTTGCACTGTGCACACATGGTTTTTAGTCATGCTTTTCATGCAAGAAAGCTCCATACAAAACAAGTGATCTCTCATCCAAAAGGGAGAACAGATAGATGCCAGGGACACAGCCACAGTCCCCAGTCCCCAGTCCCCTGGCCTCATTCCTCTGAGCGGGAGCATGGGCTCATTGCCTGCCTTTTTTCCTGGAGCAGGTTGTGCCTTCTGGCCTGTTATCTGCACTTGCATGGAAAGAAAATGCCCATCGCCTTGTCTTCTTACAGGCCATTCACATAAGGGAAATAAAGAGATTTGCCTTAGTCAGAACATGTCAGAATTTGAGTCAATGGCAAACCTGATTTATTTTTTCTCCCAGTAAGTAAGAATGTGCTTCTGTACAGAATAACAGAAGACGTCATCCACCATCCCCTCCTCACTGCCTATTTGTTTTCTCCCAGTTAAGTCTGTGAGGAAATCCTCTTGGTAAAGCCAGTTAATAAGATTAGATAAATGTCTTTGAAACCAAAATGCTGATATAAAAATCAGAACAACAGAGCACCAGCTGGCTTTTCTTTTGCTCATTCAAATGCAGCTGCAACACCACAGCCAGTAACGTGCAAACTGGGAGTGATAATCAATAAGCAGTGAAACAAGAGCAAGATGCCTCTGGAGGAATTTTCCCTTGGTGGAAGGATGGATTAACTCTACTTCTCAAGGCACATGAACAAAAAACATTTGCCTAAATTCAGACATAGTTTAAATACTGCTCTGGAGAACTGTGACAGCCTGAAATAGCAGTGAAACAAGATCCTCAGGACACAGCCAATAACGATATTTAATGTAGGCACTGGCTTTTTTTAATGCAAGGTAGCTGCTGCATTGTATAATAGGGAACATATAATAATGATGTATAATGATTAAAGGCTGTTTAGTTAAGGACACAGGGTGAGAGAATGATATTGCTGACTATTATAGCTCTGTGCATACAGAGGCATGCAGTTCTGGGCAGCATATCCAGTAGGGTGCTGTGTACACAGCGGGCTAAAGACAGAAACATTAACTAAATCACAAGTTCAGATCATTTATCTTATCATCACACAGGGGAAGAGTTTATCTTTCAAGCAGGCACACCTGCTCTCCTTGTAAAACTTTACCCTTTCCATTGCCAACTGTGTTCTTTCTTCTTGTTCAAACATGCCGCTGGAGAAGTGGGATGGAGCCTAGGGTGCGTGTCCATCTCCCCTGGAGTGAGCTCTCATCTCTGCATCTGCACATCCTGTCTCAGGTCTTAGGGAACACCTGCCCCTCCCGGGGCACTGGCCCATGGCAGCAGCACAGAGGCTCCATCGCCCACTCACGTCACCCATGACAAGGGTGCCAGGCAGAGATCAAAAACACTCTACAAGCATTTACAGAAACAACACCAACTCCTCATTTTGTGCTTCTGCTTATGGAATAAAGATATTGGAATTAAATTTGGGAATGTGATGAAATTTGAGAGTTTCATTGGGTTGTGGTAGTCTAGTGAACTGGGTTCAAAATTTCCTTAACTGGGATTTCAGATGAAACCTGTAATGTCTTTCAAGATAAAAGAGACATGAAATGTCAAACCTCTGGCCAAAGGGACAACTCTATGAGGGTGGCATCAAACCCATGTGGATGAATGATCATGTCAAAAAGTGTATTGATCATATAAATACTAGAAATTGAAATTAGGATCTGAAAAACTCATGTTAGCGTTGAAAGTATGTGCCACCAAAGCGGGAATTATTTCAGTTAGTCTGACCTCAATCTTAAGCAAGACTGGTCCTATAGATGAGGAACTAAAACAAGAGCAGGTGCAGGGAAATGTTGCTGGGCATATCCATGAAATAACAAACATATTATATTAGTGGACACTAAAAAAGCTGTGCTTGTTTAACATTAAAAAAAATGAAGTTTGAGAAAGGATATGGTTCCTTATTATAAATACATTTAAGTGATATGCAAACATTACATAGAGAGCAAAGCCACCCAACTAGGGGACAATATTGGCACAAGAGCAAATTAATATGAATGGGCTGTGAAAAGAAACTTGGATACTAGAAGAGGGTTTCTAAGCAACATGGACCGGGTTCTGGTACAACAGTATAGCAAACAGATGAGTAGGAGAGACAGATTATTTCTGGTATTTGACAGAGCTGAAAAAGATTGTGTGCAAGCTGGTTGACTGAACTAGCAGCAGACAGCACCTAGGAGGTTCCTTCTAGTCCCATCCTTGACATTTCTAAATGGTTTTCACAAACTGGAGGGGAAACTACATACACAAAGGTCAAACTTGATATCTTTGGAAAATTTGTATAAAAACACCTGAATAAATAGAACTTATATTAGGCAAGTTTGTAAAAGTCAAAAGGAAATGAAAGCTTCCTCTTGATTGCTATCAGATGCAATCCCTGCCATCCAGCAAGGCTGTTGGCAAGAGAATCCCCACGGTCACTGACCCACCGACTTATGTGGCTAGGGCACTCATGCTCACATCCTTTTTGCTCTGAGCCTGCAAAAGCCACAGCTATAGATCACCAAGATGCAGATGCCAGGCTGCAGGGCTCCCTCCATCACACATCCTGTCTTTCCCACAGACAGGACTGTTGGGGTGTGTTTTAAGTTTTCCCCACTTATGGTTGTTCCCTTTCCCCCTCTTTATATTAAATGGTCCAGCCTCCCTTCTTCTCCTCCCCCTTCCATCTGCCAGTCATCCCTCCCTCTACCCAACTGGTTAATTTATGCTGAGTCCCTCCCCTGACCCCTCCCCAGGGCCTGTCCGTTACTCTAAGGCCCCTCCCTTTCACCTAGAAAGTTCTACCCAGGGCCTCGAGTGATAGGCTGGTCCCTGGAGTCCCCTCCCTCCCTCTCACCCCATTGGATGTTTCCCCTGCCTGTCACCTCGGTTGCCACCCCCAGTTGTTATCCCATTGGCTGACTGTTGTTCCCTCTCCTTGTTACCTCCCCCATATGAAAGGCCATGCACACAGTGCTCAGGGCCTTTTGGGGCGAACCTCCCTTGGAGTTCACCTGTCACAAATAACCTCGGACTGTGGTTCACCCTAAGAGGACGGCTCCCTGCGTCTGTTCTCGTCGTGCTGCACCTCCCCCTGTCTGGCGGGTTTTGACCCACGAGCCACTACTCCAGCCGATGTCCGGCTGCCAGCAGTGTCCAAGCGACTGGGCTAGCCACCTGCAGAGGGGGCACCGTGACACAGGACAGCACCTTGCTTGAATGTTAATGAAAACCAACTCTCAAAATATCAACATCATAGATTTGACACAGTTCATATTAAATTAAACTCCATGAATCAAGTACAAGTATTTGCATATGTGTTTGCTTTTTTCTGAGATCAGTGTCCATCTTGGTTCAGTACGTTTACCTCCTTAAAAGTAAGGGATGCTAAGAAACTTTGTTGGGCACTGTCTCATATTAGCTGATATAGATAATGAAAAAAAAAAAATTCAGTCCCACAGTAACCCCTTCTCCCCACCCTCCTTCATTATATGTATGCAAATCACATGGGAGAATAAAGCAAAACAACAAAACAAAAAAAGAAACATTACAAATCAGGTTAAATTGCTCAGTATTTCTAGCATGAATAATAAATGATAAATAAACAACAATGGTGTGTGATAAAGCTTTAAAGCTCACAATGTGATTCCTCACGTCAAGTAACTACTGATTAATTTGAATAGAAATTAACAGCAAACTGGAAGATAATTGTGTGGAAGCTCTGTATCCTGGATCCAGAGCGCAGGTGCTGGGACACATCTGCCCCCAAGGGTAGCACAGAGACCATTATTCTTAATCAGAAAAAACCCTGCCCCACTTTTACCGCACAAGACTCAGGAGGACAGGGAAATGCTATCAATTTGATGGCTATCAGTTCTATAATCATTGCACAGCCATGTCCCTAGAGGTATATTTAGTATCAGATCCATTTTCAACCAAATAAATATTCCAGACTTCAGTGTTAATAACCCATTAAAATGTCACCATCATGCTACATGGAATACTATAAATTAGACTTTGAATATTAGAGGCCAGGCAGGAATAGCCATTACTCTTTCTCCTGCTCCTTTCTCCATCACTTCCTACCCTCCCAGAGAAAAGTACTTGTAAAAGAAGCAGCTTGTCACAGCGTTTGTGACTTTGAGGCACTCTTCCTCTGCTGATGCATCTTCCTAAATATCAAGAAATGAGGGCTGTGAGGGTCAGCTGAAGAACATTTTCAGTTCAGAGCATAGTGTTGAAGATGTGAGCTGGGTTTGCTTTATCTTCCCTCCTGCCTCTTTTTCTCCTCCCTCTTCCCTCACATCATCTCTCCCTACCCCTTCCCTTTGGCACTATATTAACCAGAAGGCAGGGCATCCAGCTGCTTCCACAGCAGAACAATGTTTGGGCAGAGTCCATGTTGACACAAGTGCATTATATCCTGAAGGGTCAACTGCAGCTTTTTGCCCTTTTTTTAGCACTTCTTTTTTATCAACTGTGAAGAATTAACCTTCTGCTTTTGCACAGGTGCCATTAGTGCAAAATTTATGAGCTCATCTAATTGTCTTCTCCTATCATTGTACTATCCTGCCAGTAAAGGGCAGTATTATTTTCCCATTAATACTAGAAACCCTCCCCTTCCTTAACATTTAGTAAAAGGTGCACATAGAACTGGCTAGACAACCAGGACTCCATTCTTCCATATTGGGCTTTTCTGAGCAAAGATTATTAGGAGGAACCTTACTGCTCTCTACAACTACTTGAAAGGAGATTGTAACCAGGTGGGACTTGGTCTTCTCTCCCAAGTAACAAGCAATGAGATAAGAAGAAATTGGCCTGAAGATGCACCAGGGAAGGTTTAGGCTGGATATTAGGAAAGATTTGTTCACCAAATGGCGATCAGGCATTGTAACAGGTTGTCCAGGGAAGTGATAAAATCACCATCCCTGGAGTTGTTAAAATAAAGCATGCGGATGTGGCACTTGCGGATATAGTTTAGTGTTGAACAAGGTAGTGTTGGACTCAATGATCATAGAGGTCTTTTCCAGCCTCAGTGATTCTCACACCTAAAATCCAAACACAAACCCACAGCATAGCAGCCCACAGCCTGAATATTGGCTAACTTGGCACCTCAACATCTGCCCTCTGTGCAGGGGAGTCCTGTCCACGGGCTTGGCCTGCTGTTCATATCCCCTCTCCTAAGCACACCTATGCTTCTCAGCCTTAGAGTCCTTCAGGAATGGTAACCTTGATGTGGGAGGGCCAATGTGTACAGCCCATGATTACAATGTACAGTTTGAGAAGTACCTTGGTCAATGCACCATCCTGCAGCTCTGAAGGGGCAAAACAGTTTCAGCCACCTAGAGGCAACAGCACAGCCAGAACACTCTTGACTGCTGTTTCTGGTAAAAAAGCATCATTCCTCACCATTTCAGAAAACATCCCAATTCCATAAAATGCTCTTTAAGTGAAGTTCAGCCCGTGGAGTTGCTTACAGCACAAAGAAACACATTCCCCCCCCCCCCCAAAAAAATGCACATTAATAGTTCAGTGTGCAGATACATTTTAGATACAAAACTATCAAGCAAATCAAAGATTTTTGGTCTTTTTAAGAAACTTCCACCAAGTCTTTTTTGTGTTCACTCTTCCAAAACACAACACCGTGGTATCTCAAGAGTTTCTGAAGTGGCAGTGTAGGCACTGTACTCTTATGTTTCATTGACTGTTGGTTCAAAACAGCTGTATGTTCTATATAAAACATGTTTACATAGTAAATGTACTTCCTGTAGACACAAAGAAATGTTAATGAATAACCATTCCTGCATTTCAAATTTTGCAGGGCTGTGGGAATGATCAGTGCATGACAAAATAGTTAATGTTCACCACTTTCTGGCACATTAAATCTGTTACTACAACTAATCCCTTACAAAGAAAAGAAAACATGGAAAACAAACTGGCGCTGGCTGGTTCTACTATGCTTTTTTTTTTTTTTTTTGAGAAACTGTGAGATGCATATACATGGGAGAGGAACAGAGGAGGTATTCAGTGGAGAATGCCAGAAGGCATGGACTCTTTTGGTAGGCAAGGCTGTTGGCTTTAATTGTATATATTGTCTTGGATTCTCACCTTCAGAAAAAATGCCAGTTTGATCTCACAAAGTATTCACTACCCATATTTACATCCTATTGCCTGAGACCCAGGGAAGACAAGCAACAGGCATTTTTCTTTCAATTTCTATCTGAAAATCTATATGGCTTAAAAGACTTTTTAAATAAGAGATCTCCATTCATCCTTGAAAATTTTTAAAAAGCAAATATCAGGTGCTCTAACTTACAGTGCTGCCCTGAAAAAGCCTCAAAAAGAAAACTCATTTCTACTCTAGGCGAAGTTCTTTCAGAAACACAAAGATATTAAATAATCTAGGTAGTGGCTTTGTAACTGTACAGTCCCACACATGATCCTTACTTCCCTGCAATGTATGCCACTAAATTAATGAGGTCTTGCTATGCAGCAATTTTATCTGAACTA
Organism: Chloebia gouldiae; assembly: GCA_003676055.1. Classification (NCBI taxonomy): domain Eukaryota; kingdom Metazoa; phylum Chordata; class Aves; order Passeriformes; family Passeridae; genus Chloebia; species Chloebia gouldiae. The sequence goes on from QUSF01000040.1 coordinate 2,847,810, forward strand.
TGTGACTCTTTGTTCCAGTACCCTGAAAACACACAAGCCTGAAAAAGATGTACAGCTAGAAACCAATCCCCTTCAAGGGAAACTGAAACAGTGTGGGGAGGATCCTTACCAGAGTAAAGGATCTGTCCCAAAGAAGATGGAACAGGAATAATTCACACCAGCCAGGAATCTGCTCTGCATCTGCAGAGCAACTTATGAAAAAAAGGTTATACACCACACGTGGACCAGATCCACTCATGTAGTGTAGGCAAAAAAGAGCTCTGCTGAGGATGTTCCAACGTTTCTACACAAGATTTCACAGTGTACAAAAATCACATCATGTGAATGAAAATCTTTTCTAACTGCAACCTGTCTGCATGGTTTGAAATTGCTACCATGGACAAGGTTTTCAAAGGCCACCCAACAAGCAATGCTCAACTAGCTCTCCTTCACAGGGCAGCATATGAGTAGCACATTTCAGTTACAACAGACTGAAAAATCATTACCACAGCAATAAGGCTCAGACCTTAATGGAATTCTCCCAATAAACATATTTATTGACAATAATGATTTTTATTCAAAAGTTATACATTACTTTTGAGAAAAAACATTTTGGTGCTCTCATAGCAATTAATAAATGACAATCTGAATTTTTTTCTTTTAAGAATATCAATACTTATGTTTTTTAAAAAACAATATTTTGTTAAATTATTTATTAAATTTGAATAACTCATTCCTTTAAACTACATAAGGAGAGGGGAAGCTGATGGATTTCTGACAAATTTCAAAAGTCCTCAGCAAATAGTGTGGAAAATGTGATGAACCTCTACTTAACTATGAAAATGTTTGCAAAAAAATTTTTTTCAGATGTGTTCAATTTCTCCGAAAGTGATCTGAAACAAATGAGAAAACAAATTTCTACAGAAGACATAATTAAGAAACAAATAAACAAAACTGATGAAATCAGAAGAAAATTTGATTTTTTTTATACACAGCCTAAGAAAAAAGAAGAAAGTGAATGTCAGCATGGAGTGCTATTTTGAATTAAGAAACACTGCCACCATGTGTTCACTTCAAAGGTTATCAGGCTGCTTGAAAACCGCTAGATGGGATGCATTAAAAGATGAAGTAAATCAAATTTGTTGCTCTATCTCTTACGTAAACGTTTCTGTATAATGCAGTAGTGATGAAAACCCTAAAAAGGTTTTAATTACTTTTAGTTGCTGGTGTTATGTTTGAATAAGAACACATGGTTCTGTTTCTAACCCTTCCTATCACCATTGAGGAGAGCACAAACTGGGGATTGACTCAAAGAACATAAAGAACAAGCTTTCTTTTCACATAGAGATGCCTAACCATAAAAGATATTTCATGGTACTTGTGCAATGCCCACCTCAGCGAACTTGTAGTTGATCCTGATGCTCCCTAGAAGGAATGAAAAATCACAAACATTGAAATGGGTTGAAGCTATGTCAGGAGTGGTTTAGGCTGGATATTAGAAAAATATTCTCCATCCAGAAGGTTTTTGGGTATTGGAACAGGCTCCTCAGGAAAGTGGTAACAGCAGAAGCCTGACAGAGTTCAAGAAGCTTTTGGACAGTGCTCTCAGGCACAGGGTGTGGCTCTTAGAGATGGTTCTGTGCAAGGCCAGGAGTCGGACTCAATTATCCTTGTTGGTCCCTTCCAACTTGGCGTATTCTGTGACTCTCTGATAAATTGACTAATTGAACTTGGACTAACTGACTTAAGAATCATCACTCCCTCCTTAGCATTATCTAGGTAAACAAAACAATTCAACACTTTGCCTCATGGGGTGCTGCAGCTTCAAAATCTGTGTCTATATAGATTTACTGTGTGACTACCTCAAGGAAAACACAGACCCTGGGGATCCTGGCCAACAATTAGATTAGATTCAAGTAATACTTGAAATACCACACTTGGAAGAAAACATTTTTTGGTACAATTCTAGATCTATCTAGATACATAGTTATTCCAAGCTTCTTTTGCTCTCAGGAATGCTAAAGGTTTGGAGTTTAGACTCTTATCTTAAAAGTGATTCTAAAGAGATGGTAAAGATAAGTAACTGAAGTGGAAAAGTAAGTAACTGATAAAGGACAAACTAAATTACCTCTACCACATCTCTTGCCATTTGTTCTTCAATGTGCATTGTAGGATATACACTTATTCTACTGCTCTATTCCTTAAGTCTTTTAACAGCGGGGAAAAATCCATAAGTCCTGCATGCAAATGACATGCAGGGCTGTCATAAGCCGTAAGCGCTGCATGCATAAGCCCTTCTGGTAAATGACAGCATTGAGAAAGAATAACTAACTGGATTGTCCCAGATTGTTCCAGATTTGTTTAACAATAGATGGTAGCAGTGTTCCCACCAGAGAGCTTCAGAGGTAGGAAAACAAACGGATAAAGCATTTTTGACAGAATTGCCAGAAATCTTTCATGCTTCTTACCACAAACTGAGAGAAGCAAATCACATCTGTGGCACTAATTAGGAAAGAAGAAACTGTCAATGTGCTCCATCTTAGGTAAAGCAAATGAAGCAAACTGAATGCAAGATCATTTTACCAAAATTTAAATATAGCAACGAAAGGAGAACTTATGTTGTGGAAAATACACTTCTGCAGTCTATTAGGTGCCTTTTGGTACAAGAATGCACTTTCAAAAGCAGAAAGTGTGCCACCCATTTATGTACTTTCAAAACATGACTGTGTGGTAATTTCTTGATCTTGTTCCTACAATAAATATATAAAACTTAAATGATTTGTGTCTCAGAATACTTATCACCATCAAAGCAAATGTCATCATAAATGTCACTACCAAGACACACTTAGCAGAAGTTAGTATATCTGAGCAAAGTCAGTGGGTACAAAATAAGCCTCCAAAAATATAATTAGGATCTGCTGACTCAGGCTTTAAAAAAAGCTGAACTTTTAGACTGGCTTATACACAGACTAATTAGACTAATTATTCTCTATTTCCAGATTTAATCTATTTTATCTAGTTCAAACTTCTTCATATAGTTTATTTTCATGACAACAAAAGAATTTTTGGGAAGTGACAAAGCTAAATTTCTAACACACAATAAATTTCAAGAATAACACAAAGGAAGCAATATGATCTTAGTTTATATCCATTCCCCACAATGAACAAACCAAACTAGTAATTCGCTAGCTGCCATTTCCAGTCAAGAAACACTGCAAAGAAGCTTATTAAAATGTAACTTGAATCTTTAATCCTTTGTAAAGCCAAACATTCTCCAGACATTACCCTCTGATTTTACTCTCCATAGGAGAAAGCAAATAGTGGTCTTCTGTGAATCTGTTCTTCAACCTATGCATTCCTTTGAAGTTCTACTCTTTGATGATGAAAAAGGGGAAGAATTTATTTTGAAAAACTAAAATATTCAAATTAATATTGTGTGCAATAGATAAGAGATAACTTTCTAAACCACAGTGAATACATGTCTGTAAGCATGTGCATGTGCATGCTCACATTCATTCTATATGAAATTAACGGACTAAATATGTTTTGGAGTAAGAAGATGAAATACAACAAAACAAACACCTTGAAGAAGTATCCTTCTGCAGAAGTATCCATCCTCTTCCTTTAAATCCTCATCTATACACAACTAGTTATTTTGTTACCAGCCCTGCCACAGAATTTAGAGCAAGATCAGACTGTTTGCAACTAATAACAACCACAGATGCCAATAAGCACTATTTTATGATGAAAGTTTGTAATTTCTTGCCCTGTTGATCACAGTCACTGACATAATATCTGATGTATTCCAAAGTAAAAAAATACTTTTTGGATTTAAAAATTTCCAGAGCTTTTATTCACACTTTTTTCTTAGGTATTTTTCAGTACAGTAGGAAACAAAAAAAAATTAAAAAAACAATATACAAAACACAAAGCTATATTTACGGTAGAACTTGTATCATCCTGATTTAGTTTACAGCAAATCTTTTTCAGTGGATTTGATAAACAACCCATTCTCTGGAACCCTTGGTCATTCATCTCCACTATCAGCAGCTACCTTCTGACAAAAAGAGTAAATTTTGCATCCAAAATTTGAAAATTACTTATGAAATTTGTCTTTGAATAAGATTTATCAAATATGAGGTCTCTGTAACTGTTTAGATATAACAACATGCAGACACTCGTAAGACCATTTCATTTATGTAGCTAGATGCATTAACATTAGCTTTCTGTCACTGATTTTCCTTATTTTTATCAAAGCGTTCTTTGTAAGTTCTATGGTTTCATCCCACTTGTTTTTCTCAGGGCTTGTGTATGTCACCAAGTTCTCAGTGTACTGCAAGACTGACTTCAAAAACCTACGAGAAATAACATTAGAGAAAAAAACTCCTTTAAAGATTAAGAAAAAAAAAAAGAGAAGAGAAGAATACTTCAATGCCTGACTTAAAGTTGCAAACATCTTTAAGTTTACAAATCTCCCTCAGGATTGGATGATCAATACATTAAGGTTTGCTCTACTTTTGGAGAACCACTCCTTCCCTCTCACACCAAGCTGGGAAGATCTTCAGAACTGCAATTAACACCACCATAGAAAGAATACAGTGACCAAATGTGTGACAGTTTTCCCCAATGGCTTCCTTTGCTTTCTTAGTCAAATGTTTCACAATGTATGTAATACCCAACCAGCTGTTAATTAACATAAAAGGAGTAAAGTCAGCAGCATACTGAATGCAACTTTTAAGTATTAATAGTCCCTATCTACAGGGATATTAATAGTCCGTATCTATACTTCAAGGAAGTTATTTTAGCACCTGACTGTCCAAGGTAAAGATATGACTATAATGATGAAAAATCTATACAGTACAGATCAAAATGGAATTCTAGGGCAATTCCTATTTTCATAAAGTAAATTTATATACTCACTTTAGATACTGCTGATAATCAAAAGGATTCTTCTTAGAAACTGAATGAACACTGACTAGTTCCTGAGTAATCAACACTAAGATGAGTCTCAACACTGGCGACAAACATTTAATGCTAGAAATAAAATAAAAATACTTAAATAAACAAACTAAAACCAAACTAAAATAAATCATTAATATTAAACAAATACTAAAACTTCTGCACCCAATCTAAATTGCTGGATATTGCAGAGTCGGGGGAAAAGAAAGATTATGAAATGTCCTTCAGCAAAAAGCAGCACAAATCCCAGAAAAGTAAACAGAGATTAAAAACTGAAAATGAGGGGGGGAAAGAAGGCAAATATCTAAGATTCCAAAGAAAAATTTGCATGCTCCCATTAATCCATAGATAATAAACTACAGTTCAACAGAATCACAAATGTGTATCATCAGTTGTCAGTTTAAGCTATGTTTCTTAAGCAACATGGTTAACATTTTTAAGAACAGAACCTTTCCAGTAACACAATACTTATAAAACTCTGGAAAACCCCTATGATTAGGGAAAAAACTAACAGAATATTAAAACCTCTTCTAACTATAAAGAAACTGATTCAAGTGTAAAGATAAAAAGCAGTAAAATAAAGTAGATCAAATCTTCAAATCAGTTAAACCTATTGCAGTCAGATAAAACTTGAATGGCATTTATATACCTAAATAGGAAAAGCCAGAAATTTAAAAAGATACTATCTAATATTCAAGTAATACTTCATTTGAAAGCTTGTAATTTACAGTGACATAATCTAGCAATGCCCCCCCAGTTACTCTCCAATTTGAGATTTTCTTGTTATTTCAATATTGCTACTTAATAGAAACCTGGTTGACACTTGATTCTGAAAGGTTAACAAGAAAATACGAACACTGTTGACTTTAAGCTTCCAAGTGAACCCACTGAAAGGCAGCAATAGCAGCGTGCAGCCATTCCCTCATAAACCCTAACCACTGAGTAAAGCAAAATCAGCAGCCAACCTGTTCAGCATTCGTCGATAGTTGAGCCTCTGGCGAGAACGCAGAGTCTTGTTAAGCCACTGCGTGTGTCTCAGTCTAGCGCCGGCAATAACCTGTTGGGACACTTGATGGCACTGCGAGCTTATTTTGCGGAGTACCACCACTACTTCCAGGACAGGTCGTGGGGAATACAGCGTGCAAATGCGGGTATCACAAAGTTCCACCAGCAGCCTTCAAAACAGGAAGAGTAATTTTAATGTCAATATTTTGTTAGCTGGATTTAACATCGGATACATTTCGTATAAAGTGCGGTTTGACTCATAATGTTTTAATTCAGAAAACTTAGAAACAAATTGCCCTTATCTCATGACTGAAAAAAAGCAAGGATCTGTGTAGTAGGAATAGTGATTGTGTTTTCTATCATTTTATTGAATATAAATGCAAAACTGATTATGATGAATGTGGTTCCCATTTCAGATCAAAGAAACACAACCACAATAAACAAAACTGCCTGGCTGAAATGATACACTCAACACATCAAATCACAGCAGTGCTTTGGTTGAAGCCTCTCACCATAGCTCAATTCACAATGAATTAACCTCCACCATAATAAAACTCATTGAAACAAATGCTATTAATTAGTACTCCCATTAGTGTGTGGTCTTCTGGGCAGAACAAGAAGCAGACTTAACATTGCATAAAATGCAGGTGGTGAGGCCATTTTTTTAATCAACACCCTAACAGATCATGCTTTGTTAAAGCTCACAAATATCTTCCTGCTGTCATATTTGCTACACTCATGTGTCGCACATCACTTTAAATACTCTGTTCTTACAGAAGTGTTTCTTAACCTCCCTCATGCTCAATTTATCTCTGACATAGCAAAACATTATTGACTTGAAGTGATAAGGGCAGAAAACTCTAAGAAAAGGTCTAACACATCAATAATTAGGCTTCTTTGCTCTGAAACGTAAACTTTAAGAAATTTAGAGATTTTAGAGGAGCTAAGATTTTAGTTAGAAATAAGCCTTACTAGAGTTAATTAAAATAATAATAATAAATGAGTAGGCCTTGATGAAGTTAGGAGTTAGTATACTGTCTAATAATTGATTGCTTGTCAGCATAATGTTTGGTTAGCTGGGTTTATAATGAAGAATATAGAAGCTGACAAATAGCTTTTAGGAACATAAGACAATTGTGGGCCTCCTCTGTTCTGAAACCAATTGAAGACAAGGAATGGGAGTTCTACCAAGAGTTCATTTGTCATATTTGCATTGAAAAGGTAGAAAGGTCAGAACAAGGAAGACTTCATTTACTTCCTCATTTTGGGACCCTTCCCCATGAAAGGGACCACCAACCCATTTCAAGGGACAAAGTACGCATGCTTAATAGCTTTTGGAGTGATTAGCATACGAAGCGAGAATGGGATGTACCAAAATTATGAATATGTATTTGTATTTTGGGTATTCAATACTTGTATGAATAAAAAGACTCTGTAATCATCTGGAAGGCGCGGTGTGTACTTGGGAGCTATCCCGCACACTGCCTGGCATCGAATAAACATACACTTTCTAACTTTAAGCTGTTAGAGAGTTTTTGTCCGTCACAGTTGGATATCGATACTAGATCAATACCCATATTTTTTCAATAAATCAGCTCCAAGTAATAAATTTGCAGTTTGGTGGGTGAAGCAGAAGACCCACATGTTGTATAAGTAAAACAACAGGCAGAATCATCTTTGCTCTATGCCACCCATGCCTGACGGGTTTCATTAGGAGTGTTTTGTTTCAACATATTCATTTGTCATAGGGCTCTTAAGGCTGCTCTAAGAGTGGCAATTAAAAGTCAAATTATTTTGATTATTATTCCAAATCAGATATAATTGGAATTAACATACCTACAAGTTTGACATCAAGTATAACAAGATATTTTCTCTTTCTGAATCTTGATATTAAAGCATGAAGAATAGAATTACATAGCAGCATATTGGCATTTTGAATGCCATACATTGTGACACCAAGCACATTAAAATGATTTTCTGATGCAGTTTTTAGCACAAACCAGGCTAAAACCAGTAATCTAGTAAGTACACAAATATTTAAAATATTTTGCTTTCATGGTCTGAAAAAAAAAAAGGTTATTTCTTTAGGCTAATTTCTAAGTAAAATCTCTATTGTACTTCCAAAATGTACAATGTCTCATCCTTATTTTGAAGATGATGTTCAGCTCAATCCTAAAATTTTCAGATTAAATCAGCAGCAACACTAGAAAAATGCATACAGCAATTCAAGCATTTCTCTGCAAACAGGGACAGGATAATTTAGGTTTGAGAGTTCTTTGGGCTGCAAGTAGAAGCTGACATCGGGAGCTGGGAGGGCATCAAACTCACCTCTCTGTTAGGACACCATTGATAGGATCACCTGAACTGCAGCAATTCTGGGGCATATAATGCTGCAACTGAGATATAATTTCAGATATCATCAAAATCAAACCTTCAGCATTTCCTTCCAACCTTAAAAACAAAAGAGAAAAAAAAATTGAGGCTATAACATATTTAGTACTCATTATTTCTTAAATGGCATAGATCAAGATGCAGATTTTTTTGGATAGCAGTGTATCCAGTGTCCACTCTTACACTCTCGTATAATTTCTTTTCCCTCTACCTTACAACCATGATTTTCTTTCTCCAACTAAAGCAACATTTTCTCATTGTTAGCAATCTTCAGAACCCCTCTTCATCCTCCATTCATAAAAAGCCTACAGTATACTGATTATATGTATATGATAGATTAAATTTTCTTCTTTCAGCTCTAAACAAGTACGATATCCTCCAGTGACATTAATGACTTCCTCCTTTTCAAATAACAATAGAATGCTACATTCTTTTTCTAATTAATATCTTCTATAAAGTTTCCTACTGGTTACCAAGTCCTTTTCAGAGTAAGGAATTATTTGCTTTTTTATATCTGGGGATCTTATACAGCACATACATACCCTTTAGTCTTTTGTACTTGTTCTTCAGGCACTATTGCCAATTCAGGCCATAAGTGGATACTCTTCATACATTCCAGAACCTCAAAAACATATAGTGAAAAATGTTTTGTAAAGTATAGACTTTGACATGCTTTTCTGAGTGGCCCATTTAGAAAAAAAACTGCAACAGGCACTAAGTTATTTGTTCACTAGTCGTAACTGTGTAAGCCAACTTCATTTGTTAAGGTTTAGGTTAGGACAAAAAGTAGAGGTACACTTCCACGCTAAAACATTATCTGAACAAACTAATTTAGTATTCTTTGGGTTTTTTTTTTAATATAAAAAATTAACTAACATGACTTTTGTAACACACTGTTTGCATGCTGCTGAAAAGTAAAAGAACTAGGTATGTCTACTGCAATCTCTAATCAATAGAGAAACACCCTCAAGCAGTTCATTAAACTGATTGGCAGAGAACTACTATGACACTGGAAAGCAGATTTCGCTACCATAACAGAATCTTAATCAGCTGGCCTTCATACAGTATAAAAAACTTAGTAATAGCCTAATCCTGGAGACAGGACCTAGCAGTGGTCCTGACATAAAAAAAAAAGCATATGGAGATTAAGAAAACTACAGAAAAGCAAACACTCAGGTAAGAATAAAGTTATTTCATGATCTAGAACACAAATATGGTATTAATTGCATTAACACGAGCGTGCATAATTTTATCCCATTTTAGCAACTGTGATTTCCTTTATGTTTTGAAAAATAAAGCAAAAAAAAAAAAAGAAAGTAAGCTTTGAACTTTTTTTTAGGACAATCAAAGCATGAAGAAAAGAATTAGATAATTTCGAGGATTCACAGTTTTAAGGGTCACAATGCTGTCACAGATGGAAGTACCTACCTGTTTCTTGAGTCGGGAAATTGGATGAAATCTAGATTGGTAGGAACTTGCACAGTTCATCAGTGGTTTTATGACCATGTGTTCCTGATTTACAAGATCACATACAATAAACAACAGTTTATCTAAGTTGTCCTAATCATATGCAGACTCAGACTTATATGTCATTTTATGCATGCCACCTATAGCACTGATGTCAGCAAACATTTCCAAATGTCTAAATGAAAGAAGTAACCAGCACAGTGAGTGGTTGAAGCTTAATTTCACATATTTTAACTATGAAGCCTGACAGCAGCTGACAGAAAAGCAACCAAGTATTCTCTTAATGCAGCAGTACACAGTACATCTTGAGAAACTAAGAAAGAGCTGCAACTAATAAATGGAAGATTTATCTCATAGGTTCCTGCATGATATTGAAAGAAGTAATCTCAAATATAAACAGGAAACTGGGGAGAGCAAACACAGTAATTGCTGATGTTGAGAAACATAGTGCTAGGCAAAAAGTGTTTACAAATTCATAGTGTAATTATAGACTTCCATTAGCAAGGCGCTATTATTTACAGTGTCTCTGGAAAAGAAAATCTCAATAATGACACACTACATACGTCAGAGGGTGAGCCAAAGATGTTCTGCATACCTTTCATATAATTCTGCAGACAAATAGGCTAGTTCATCAATACAATTTGACAAAATTAAGTGGAATCATTATAATTTATGGATCAACCTTTTGAATAAGGACTGGTTAAGCCAACAAATGGTACAGGAAGAAAAGGTAACATTTTGGAAAACTTTCTGTACTTATTTCACTACAAAACTAGGCAAAAACATATTTTCACAATTTTTTACTTAGATGAATATTTCATCTGCACAAAAAGTAGTTTTTAGGAAAGATTCAATGATAAAACTCTATCTAAAATCATATTTGGTATCCAAAATAACAAAGAAAATCTGAGAACAAAATACTGGTCCCTACCTTAAGAGAAAACATATTCTCATCTGAGAATCTGCAGAGAATAGTAATAGCAAATCCAATTATCTGGTTAGCTATTTCTCTGGGAAATGTTTCTAGATTGATCTCTCCATGGCTTAAACGATCTCTTATACGTGGGCCCTCCTGGTGGTTCAAGAAATCCCAAAGGAAGTCCTGTGGAAACACACACCAACTATACAGAATTCCATTCTATGTTTATTCTTACGGAATTGAACATATTCAGTGTATAGAATATCTGTGAAAGACAAGTATGTGACCGTGTCTCTATTATAGGGGTGTTCAGATACTCAGGAAAAAAAAAAAAAAAACAAAAAACCAAAAGAGTGCTAACTAAATTTGTAACATACATTCTATATTGAGCCAGTTAACAACAGATTTCCATCAGCTCAGTGTCCCAGGCCCTTCACAGCCTTACTGCCTCTTGTGACAGGACAGTAACCTCAGATCTCCCCTATAGTCTCAAAAGACCTCTAAACTCAGAACTCCTAGTTTTCCTGTTCACAATCTGTTTGGGTAGTAAGATGCAGAATATGCTCTGATAGGTTTGAACCACATTTCTGTGCTATCTGCCCAGACAATGTAAGGCATGTCTCACAAGCAATCAGAAATAAGTTTTGAAATTACCCTGTAAGAGGCATCAGTTCTTCTCCTGCTCCATTCAGCTGAACTTCAGGAGTCTAAAGACAAATATCTCTGAGACGCTTATATTTCAGAAAGAGAGCTAGCCTCATATCCTAACCTAACATAGCTTGTCAGGTATGACTTCATAACCTCCACAATAAAAAAGGCTAACAAGCTTCTAAGGTTCTAAGCTGCTGGACATAAGCTATATGAAATAACTGAGTATTAGGGATATCATAAAGATTATTACTAAGTGAAACAAACAAACAAAAGACAACGATGACAAAATCCTAGAACACTTTCAAAACACTTCCCATGGCAGGCTCCTCAAGAACTAGAGGTAGCTGGTTGACTTCTTCATTATCCAAATGCTCTGCTAGCATCTAGGAAAAAAAAAATAATTGAATAGAAACTTACTGAATTATTGAAGACCACATAATCAAAAAAGAAACACGAACTAAAATAGTTTTCCTAATCTGATGTGATTACTTCTGCCACTCTAGAATCAAGATGCCTAATTAATACTGACAAACAACTTGAAATAATTCAATCAATTTGTAAAACTGGGGATTTATGCTGGCATTATTTATGTGTATTTATTTTGAATAACTGAATCTAGGAAAAATAGCAGAATGTTTGTTTCTGTGGAGTGATGAATTTCAAGATAAAAACATTTAGGAAAAAAATAATCTGTTCATTACAATTTGTATTAATATTGATATTTGCTGAAGCATTCCAAATTTAAAGTGTTTACTGTCCACCATCTTTTATTTGGGAAAAAAGTTAGAAATAATGCCATATTCAACAAAAGAAAGTGCATTCTTAACTCTAGTAATGGGAGACATGCATGGTTAAAATTCTGACACATTTAGAAATTCTGACATATTTAGAAAAAAATCAGAGTACCTCATCAAAAGTGGTGTAGAGAGCAGACGACTAGAACAAAACACAAATAATATTATTTGGTTTTCAGACAAAATCAATTAACTAGTCATGCATATAAAACTTTAGTGTATGCATTTGCATGAGATACCAGAGGTGCACGAATAGCAAAAAAGTCCCTTTATGAATGAAAAAAGGCACTTTGGGATTTTGTGCTGAGTTTTTTAAAACAAATATATCATGTCCTGCTTTACAACCCAAATACTGTTTCTGAACTTTAATCTTCCACTACTTTTTAAGTCCTTTTTAGAAGCATACATTTTAGAAAATAGTAAAGGCATTAATGAATCTCAAAGGGAGATTTGTAAATAATATTCCTAAATTGATTGAAATTTTGTGGGGTAAATCTGTAAATGGTTATAGATACTACATTTCTAGAATAACTCTTTTCTAACTATTGTAAGCACTAAATTATATTTGACTTTAGACAAAAGTTTACCTCTGCTGTTAGCAATCGATTTGGACATTTATTAGTTGCAGTGAAAAGCACTCTAAGTCCAACTTCCAGCTGAGGAATTAAAATAATCACACTGTCAGCATACCTGAAAAAGTAACAGAGATATCCAAAGGGTGTTTTTCTTCCTTATAAATATAAACTATTTAACAGTTACAGTCTCAGGCCAAACAACCTTGACAAAATTCCTTTGTAATGCACCTTGTAAACAAAGAATAAATAACTACCTATGCCAAACAGAAACTGACCACTGAATTCAAGCGCAGAGATGAGAATAACTCTCAAAAAAATGGAGCATGTGAGAGAAAAACAATACATTTTTTAAAAAAATTCAAAATATGTGTGATTTAACATATGAAGATTTATTTCCACTTGCTTTGTAAACCTCTCCATTTTTGCTACTTCTCCAAAAGGTCTTTTTGGCTTCAAAATATAGTTTACAATCTTAGCTGGCACAAAACAAAGCTATAACTCAACAAACTTTCCAAGAGATCACCATAACAAAGCATAACAATATGCTGTGAAGTAATTTAGTATAAAGCCTTGGAATATGCAAATGCAGTTATAAAAATATAGAATATATTATTTTTAGTTTCTATTTAAAAAAATTACAAGATCTTACCTGTTTTGCTTGAAAGCTGTTAAAGCAGCGATCCAAAATGGTAACATAATTTTTAATACAAAACTGGACAGTTTTACAAGTTCTTCAGCTCTGGAAAGTATTTCACTATTAAGATCTGCAAGTTAAAAAAATAACATTGAAAAATTACATACAATCTACACTTTACTAATGAATTTAAAATATTTCACTGAAAGTATGATATTATTTCAACATTTGTAAAGTGAAATTTAAAAGTTATCCAATTTATTTTAACTATGCATGTACAACAGTAGCCATATTTAAGATGAGAATTTAAATATGTAAGATTGCATTTGTGGTGATAATATAAAATTATAAAATAAAACCATTTTAAAAAGTCATGTTTGCTTTTTATTGAAAGTCTACATAGCAACTGGACCCAGCTTCTGTTGAGTTATTCTCTACCTACTTCAGATACTTAAAAAGTATAATATTAATCAATCATTTCTATTCGGCCAGAATCAGTAGAGTAGTAGGAACATTTGAACATGAGCACGTTGTTCCTATTTTATCAATTTTCTGTGTTGAAAATACAGCACAATAAACTAACACTTCATACTTCAATGCTACCATATAATGAAACCCACACTTATAAATTCATATTATAAATGTTTTATCCAAGAGAAAGCTTAAAATGATAAGTGTAACTTGATTGCAGTAGGTATTTTCTCAAAGCCAATCAACAACCATAGGATTTACACTACATAATTGCTGGAATCTTATCAGCTTGATTTGGTTCCCAAAAACTCTGTCTCAATTTCTGGACAGATGTTCCACTGATTATATAGCACAAATTGACCATGATCACCATTGACACCAAGATCCCCTATATGCTATTATTGCCTTAAAAAGGTAGGAATAAACAAAACAAGGTCTGTGGACAGGGAGAAGATTTTGATCTGACACTTCAAATCCTTCCCTGAGAAATGCATTAATGTAGTGAAGATGTGTCACCATCTTTTACTCTGTTTCAACAACCTTCCCTGTAAGACTCAGGGCACTCCTGTTGGGACCCTAGCAGCTGGAACCCATTGATTCTGAAAAAAGTTAGATTTCATAAAGGCAAACTAGATGAATATTACATGAAATTAATTCTCATAATCAAAAAAATGTAACAAACAGTTGAAGTCTTTTAGAAGCAGCTATATTTAATGTTTCAATATGTTTCAATTATTTTAGAATGCAGTAGTTTTTTACTCAATAGTCAGTGAACTATCAACATATTAAGAAGATGCCCTACAAGCATGATTGGTTCACCTAATGATGTGTATACAGGTATCTTTTGTTAGTTAAGATTTAATCTTGGAACTCTGGGAAATGCGTTATTTTCAGCAGCACTTTTGGACAAGGAAACAATAGCAAATACAGGATAATAAAAAAATTGCTAATGGTTAAATACTTGCCTGGAAATGCATCAAGCTCCTCTAAGCTAATGAAGTTCACATAAGGTCGATGTACTAAAACACCTTTAGTTTGCAGAAGATAGGTCTGTAGCAACTGACCCAAACCTGCAGTTAAAAAGAGCAGCATAGCACAATATCTAGGGAGAATAACACAATATATTAGAAAAGCTTATACAAATAATATTTTTTGCAAAGAACCAACATTTTTGAGTTAGGAACAAAGGGGTTTTTTCACTTTTTTGAAAAACACCCAGAATGTACACTCCCCATCTGAATAGGAGCACTTAATAATTAATTGCATTCATAAGCATGATAAAAAGGGTAGAATTAGATAAAAAGCATCACTGTATTCTACATTGGCTGCTGCTGCTCCTCCTTCTACCCCATTCCTCTGTCTTTTGTTACAAGTTACTCCTCACTGCCCTGACTTAAAAAAAAAGTTAAACTTTCTTGTTTTCCCTAATAGTACAAAGCCCGCTGGCCATCTTTGTAATGGTTGAAGTATTCTATGGAAATCCATTTCCAAAAGAAGCAGAAGCTGCAAAGGAAATTAATTTTCTTTCCCATAAGAGAAGTACGTGGTTACTAACCACTTTCCAAGAACTCACAAGTCCCACTGGTAAGAAAAGGAGTGGTTTTTTTATGGTAACTTACTTGGCAGGAATTTCTTGTGGTGATGCAAACCCATGCCACAAAACATTACGAAGGTTCAGACCATGTGGAGATCCAATGAATACCCTCAGTACATTCATCTAATTAATAAACAAAGCAATTTACTGCATGAATAAATCTATTATTTTTTTCCTTTCTTAACCTTCTTACTTTTATTACATTTCCCTGGCAGAAAAGTTCAGAAATTATTAAGAAACTACAACGTCTACTGTCAAGATGACTGGACACCACTTATGACAGTAACAGAAACTCATTATTTGCAATTCCCACTGTTCTCTGAAGGAGAAACTTTCATCTGATTTGTACAGGATATAGAATATAATATGGGAAGAATCAAACAAGTTATTATATATCCCAAACAGTTATGACAGGCAAACAAATGAGATCAAGTTTATCTCATAGTTCTTGTAGCATAAATCTAGTGTAATTTAATGTAAATTAACACAAGGTACATTTGGTAGGAAGAAAACCAACTCAGTAGTTATTCCTTATTTCAAAACTATGTACTTACTACAGCTTGTCCAAAGACATCTGCAAGCTGCTCAGATGCAAGCAAGTCTCTTAGAAGGAAAGGACAATCATTACCCTTAAGTAAATACACCTATTAAGAAAAAAAGGGCAGAGCAGATAATAAATAATTTAGTATACTTTGTATTTCAAACATATACCTTGACTATTTTACACAATAACCATTTTCATTATTGTAAAAACACTAATCAAAGAAAACCCACTAAATCCTTAAAAAGGCTTTAAATTCTGCGATTGCAAGACAAATTAAGATTTAGACAACGCATCAGGAAAGAGTGGATATTTTGCTTAATGTGACCATAATTAGGCTTTTCACAGAGTCTGTACTTATACTGCTTTTTCCCTCCAAAAAATCCCACAAAAACCAATAAGGCACAATCTTATTAAGGCACAACCTTATTAAGAACACCTAATTAAGGTAATAAGCTCTATCAAGGATAGCATATTTTGTTTTTACAATAGAAATTTATAGGCTCTATCATTGTGAAAGGGAGGAGACTTGTGGTTTGTTTTTTGATTCAGACTGTTCTTCAAACTAGGTTTTATCCTTGTTGGACAAAATTAGCATCTCAAGCTTCAACTGCTATCACACCTTCCATTCTTTGTACTCTCCCTGACATTTTTCCAATCTTTCGTGATTTGTTTTACTGAAAAATTTACCATGCCCCACAGTTGGGCAAATTGGTTTGTGAGCTAGCCCATTGCTCTTTCTCTGTCATTTCCTTCTCCAGGGCTCCTTACAGATATTGAACAACTAGCCATTTTAACTTACCTGCCTGTAAAACAGCCCAGCAGCAAAAACTGTTTAAGTAGCAGTTTCTCCCTTCTCCCTGGGCAAGAAGTTACCCAGCAGCCTGTCTTTCCAGCTGCATGCCACCCCTCACAGAAGTTAATACACCATCAGATCTTCTGTGGAAGCTATGATACTCCACTTCAGTTAAATAAATGAAACTAATAAAGACCTACTGTGTACACTGACCAATCAAATGCTTCTCTTTCCTAATTAATTTAGTTAGTAACAGCACTCACACAAACAACTGTACAAGCACTGGTGAAGGAGCTCCACATATGTTTTCATCAGCACAACTGGATCCAGGAAAGAACCTCAGTCCAACTCAAAATTCATATGGACTATTAGTGTACTACTACAGAACACGGTAATATTACTTTTTTCAATATACAGTTAAATCCAAGAGCTCATTCCCATCTTATAAAGCCAAATATGCAATAGACTCCTCATGCTGGCACTTACATCACCCAAGGCTCGCTCCAAGCATGATGTTAGTTTCATTAAGCCAAGAGCAACTTCCGTAGCTTGTGTAGATTGCAAAATATCAAACACTTCCAGAAATACCTGCATAATGGGGGAGAAGAAGAATGTTGTGCTCAGTATTTAAAATGAAAGATCACATAGCCAATAGCACAGAGAAATGTAAATACTCCTCCATGATAGTTGCTATGCAAATGTAGAAAGAAAACCATGCCAAAGAAATGAAAATGTAGATACCTGGAGAGAAATTTCCCTAGAATACCTCTTGATATCTAGTGCCTTACATATTTAAAATTATTCATAATAACTTTACAAGGTGAAACTTGGCATTAGGCACAGATTATTAGAAAAACAAAATTACAAGCAACCATCTATCAGAGAAGGACAATTAGTTACAAATTCTAAGCACTTTGATTCATGGATATCTCTTCTGTGTTCTCACATTAAACTTCCACAAAGAGTTCAGGTGCCAAAATACAAACTTAACAGAAATTTCCATACCTCTGTGCAGTTTGTCCAGTGGAACCATGATGCATACTGAATTACAAACTGATCCTTGGTCAGAGATTTGACGTACAAATTAACAGATTCACAGACGGGTCCTAATGATCGTATGCTTTTGATATAATCCACGCTTTGATCTTAAATTGAAAAATTGAAGGTGATTAGGGTACCAACATTCCTGAAATTCTAATATTTTAAAACTCACTAGGGATAAAACCTGTTTTATCCCTAGTGTTTGTGTACATATTTAGCACAGTTTTAGCCTGACTATTTTAGTACAACCAATACAAGACAATTTACACCAAAACACCACACAGAAAAGGTATTGAAAAGTAAAACTGCAATGCAAAACCAGGTAATATCAAGCACCTTCTCTGAACAGAACTAAAAAAACTCACAAAAACAGTACCCCAACAGAAACTTAAAACAAGAAAATATGGAAGTAAATAGGATCATTATGTTCTGCTTTTGTTGAGATATGAAGAACCTGCTAGAATTTCTATAGAAATCCCATATATCAAGCTGGAAGCTAGTGCAGGCTCAGTGAGAGTCAAACTGCACCACTTATGGCCTTTAAAGAAGGCAGATGGATATGGTACCTTACAGAGTGATATCATTGCCTCTTTTTCATGAGACACTTTTTCTAGAAAAATAAATTCTTCTGGTTTACTGAAAGATATTTCTACCACCTCTGGAAATTTATAACAGAGCTCGCATGATGCAATTTACATATTAAAATTCAATTCATTCATCAGGACATAAATATTTTGTTTTGGTTTAAAACCAACTACAAACTATTCCGCATAGAAGGGAAACAAGACCATACTTCTGTACAACCTAAAGCTGGGAAACACAAACAGAAGCAACAGTAGCAATATTGATGGCCCCAGGCTTTTAAATTTAGTGTAAAAGGACTATAAGGAAAACAGAACAAGACAATTATGCAGTTGGAGAGAAGCAGAACTGAACCCCTTATGTAACAGGCACATTTAGCTGGGAATCAAGATGAAGGCAAAGTAGGAGCTACTTAGGTAGAACAAATTACATGAACCTTAGGAGCCAGCAAAAGCCAAATACCAAATGCAGACGAAAAAATTTAAAGCTCATTGTAGGTATGAACTCTACATACTCTAATATGCAGCAGTGTACTGTAACAAACTGTCATAGCTAGGATTGCTATGAGCTTTACTGAAATTCTGCATCAGTTTTACATGCATCACTACTATAGCAGGTAAACACCAACCTGATTCAAGGTAACACACATGCTCTGTAACAGCTTGCCAACATACTTCCCCATTTTCAGATATAGTATTATCAATATCATGGGTGTCTTTCTTCTCAAATCCAAGTTTGCAAATTGCATAATGCACAGGTTGAGAAAGGCAAGTAGTGACTGAGTCTGGCAACACCATCTAGAACAAATACACACACACATACGGAGAAAGAATCCTTGTAACAAGAAAGCACATGAGAACAAAACAAATTATTAAAATATACCCATCAGCACAGAAACACAGACAGTTATATGGTGTCTGTAAACAAGCTGTTTCGGTTTGCAATGCAAGTTTCATTCTCATACATGATGAAAGGAACTCTCAACCAGAACCACCTTCATAGAACTGAGGGAAAGCATTGCTTTGTTTTCACAAGGTCAGGATGGTGTATTTCATGACAAGACAGACTGAACTAAATATCCCAGTTTATATAGAAATGTTCTGCCTAATTTCTGAGCTTGCAAAGAAACTCATGCTACTTCAAGTAAACCAAAAGTATCAGTCCTTACAACCAGCAATATCCTTGGAGAGAGGCTTAAATGCAATTTAAGCATTCATGCTATTTTTGCATTAGTCTAAACAGAAAAATCAACTGATATAAAAGCACACATTTAAATTTAAAAAAATGCACAGATAACAAGCAGGTTAACAAGAAGGAAAATGCTTCTGATTTAGTTAAAAGAATCACACTTCTTCACTCATTAGACAGACAAGAAATTTATAATGAAGTACCACAACTATTAATAATTAAAAATATGCCATTAAAGTTAAATTTAAAACATTTTTCCTCTCTAATTGGGTGGCAGAATTAACCCCCACATACGTAATTTCTGAATTCATGGCTTCAAGGAGAGAAGAAATATTTATATAGCTATCAGGACTAAACAAGGTAACAGTTCCCGTCGGAAACCGCTATTAGCTGCCATCTGCTACTTATTAGCTGCCTACCTGCTATTTAAAGAAAAACGAATTTAAACATCTACAATGTTCCTAAGCCCATATCTTAGGATATATTATTCAGTTCCATCTTAATTTGTGTGTGTTCCCCTTCCCGTTCGCCGTTTCACTGTCAAGGACAGAAGGCCCGAGCAAGACCTGCACGACCGCTGCCACCCTTTACTACTATCGCTTATGTAAAGCGGGCCAGGCACGGGGCAGGGCGGTGACCTTTGCAGGGAGAGCAGGTCACCAAGCCCCGGGCTGGCGCCGGCAGAAGCAGGGCAGGGCTCTCCCCTCCCAGTAGCGCCGGCTCTTTCCCGGGGCCCTGCGCCGCCGGTCCCAGCATGGCCGCCGCCGTCTCCGTTACCGCCGCCCGCGCGCGCCGCGTCACGGCCGGCTCGCGGGCAGGGCCCGGGCCGCCGCACGCCGCCCAGCGGGGCTGCCGCCACAGCCATGGAGGGAGGGAAAAAGCGCCAGGATAAAGACACGGTGAGCGGCCGCCAGCGCCAGGAGCGGCTCCGGGGGGCAGAGCTGGCCGGGGCTGGGGCACCGCTGGGAGCGGGGGCAGCGGCCCCGGCGCGGGAGGGTGTGATGCCCAATTTAGGGGGTGGGGCCGGTCCGGGCCTGCCGCGCTTCAGGTGGGAGGGAAGGATGGGGCGCGGGGAAGGTGGGTTGAAGGGTGCGTGTGATTTTGTGAAAATTGGCATGAGGAATACTTGTTCTTGGTTAGCGCCCGGTTTGGGATAGCGCGTGCTCTTTGTGCTTGGTCAGGTGCGATGTGCGCTTGTGCCCCGCAGCTGGCGCGCTGGCTCAGGCACCGCGAAGCCGAGCTGCTGTGATGGCAACGAGAAGGTCCTGCCTATGGTGGGGCAGTCTCTCCAGCTTGGGGTGCTGCTCTAAACTAGAAGCCGTGCCCTCTTCTGAAGGAATACACAAGAACTCTTTCTTGTTTGTTTTAACAAATAAAACCTATGGGTTGTTAAAATTGACTTACTAACAAACGGAACTTCATTTAAATAGCAAAAGCTTTTTTTTTTTTTCCTCTTGGCATACTTCCTTCCATACGTCCAAAGTTAAGCCAATGTACTCGAGTTGAGTAGCCTAAGAACAAGCGTTTTTTGGTCAAGTGCTCAAATGCAGTCAGTTCTTGAACTTCTGAGAGTTTTATTCACAGAAGGTGCAAATATTTTACAGAAACATAATTGCAACATTGTGCTAAAACTTGGGGGTTTACTGTGGATTCTATACAGTGATATACAGAAGTAGGTTTATTTACTAGCCACATCTATAGTGAAATCAAGGTTTTTGGTTGCCTCATTAATAAATGCAATGACTTCTTGCAAGTGACTATGAAAACTCCTATCACTAATAATAGGAGGTAAACTTTTTAAGTATGGCCATTGTTAGAAGTTGTATGCTATAGACATTAATTTTTTTCCATCATTGATGTAAGAGGTTGAAGGTAGTGTGGCTCAAGCTGACCTATGTCAGCAAAGAATCACTGTTTGGACTGCACCTTTTTTCACAAGTTCATTGCTACTCACATGGATGGGGATGCTCATTTGAAAACCTCAGCTGCAAGACTTGAGGTGTTTTTTCTTCTGTTAGATGAGGTGTGATGAGCATATCAGGGTGGTAGTCTTTTGAGATCTGAGTTTGGAGTTAGTAGATAATGAGTGTCCACAGGCTAAGTGCAAATGTGTTTGGTCCTTGTGATTTAGAGTAAGTGCTATTCAGAGTTCAACAAACACCAGCAGGCAATATGCACTAAGGCTGCCAACATCACTGCTTTTAAGGAACTAGAGGACACTTTTAGGTAATGTCCACAGCTTTTGACAGACCAAATGCACAAGTGATTTCATGGAGAAGAAACTGCATTTCTTCCCTGATTCTTAATACTCCTCAGATGGAAAGAGTTGTGAGCCCCTGGTTAGCATGTCTTCCAAAATAATTCTCATTAGACTTTTATATTATCCATAAGTGACTTTTTTTCTGTACTTCTTAGCATAAGCCTTGCATTGTGATGTTATTTCACCTTTGAGTTCTTTTCTGCTCTCCTGGAAAGGAACTGATGATTGTCTCTCAATGTTAGGTTGTAGCAGTAGTCAGGAAGTGGAGCTGAGACTGAAGAGTCAGTGAAATTTGGAAGTGGTTTGTTAGGAAGTAGCTGGTATGGAAGACCATTGCCTGGGGCAATTGTTAGGATCTTATTGGTTCCTTGTACTTTTCTGTCTCTGTTATTATTTAACAGTTCTATTTTAAGCCACCTTGGTGGACAGCTGGTGACATTTTTTTTTGCAACATGAGACTTGTTTCTTGCATTCATAGGGGCAAGAGTTTTGCTATGTGGGTTGCAGAGATAGAGTATATAGCTGGATGGGGAGAAAATGTGATCATCAGAGATCTGGGTTTAAGTTCCAAGCAAAATTACAAAGCTTTGCACACTGGGGCTTACTTTTTCCTTTATTTTTTTTTAATGAGCAAATTAAATCATTATTACATAAGCTACTATTTTAGTAACAAAGAATAAGGACAAGCAAAATGAAGTAGTAAATGAACCAAATCTGTATTTTGGATATTGTATAGGCTATTTGACGGAGAAACTTGAACTTGTGGCTAACAGTCTCGGATGGGTATGTTAATACCTCTGTATTTTTCCTTGGAAGAGGGAGTGGGTTAAGGGTGGTAATATGGTGTATCTGATCGACAAGTTAAATGCAAAGTTCAGTTGGATTTTGCTGAAAAAGAATTTAAAGTTGAGTGGAAGTCAACCACTTCTCCTATTTCGGGCAAAACAGTAGTGTTAAAACAGCCAGAAGATGATAACAAGCTTCTAGCTTTCTGTGGTTTTTGTTTACATATTCCTAAACTAATTGTTGGGGGTTTTTTTCTCTTAGCTGTACACTATAAAGTATTTAAATTCTAAAATATTGACATGTGATGTGGATTTTTGTCTTATTATTTTGTACAGTCAAAAGGAGAAAAACTATCTCAGGATGCTTCAGGCACAGCTCCAACAGAAGGAAAGGCAAAGCCAAAAAGCTGTAACACATACAGACTGGAGCCACGTACTAAAGTTCAGGATGGTTTAGTCAGAGACAAAGCTCAAGCGATACTAACGGTATAATATCATTTAAATTAATTGTCTCATTGCAAAAGCAGCTTGTCTTGCAGAAGTATTTACAGAACAGTGAATATTGCATAAACTTAAACACACATAAATCTCTGCAGTCTTTTGAGTTTTGGCACATGAATGTAATGTGAACGTATTCGGTTTTGCAAAATCCAGAAGGGCCTCTGCAAGGTCACTGCTGAGCATGTGCTGTTTGGGTGGAACTGAAGCTTCATAAACTGCATTTTTTTAAGTCAAATTGTGCTACAGCACATTTCAAAGTACCATAATCCACAAAATGTTCAGTTAGCAAAAGATCATGACATCAAATTTGTGGATTTCTATTAATTCTGCTAATATCACAGGACCTGCATAAAATTACTTGGTATCCTTGACAGTCAGACTGGTACATATACAAATTAAGCCAAAATGAAAGAAAATAATTTGTTGAGGTAATCCAAAGCTGTTAGTGGTATTTGAACAGTTATTACCAGATCTTTTTAATTTTGCTGTCTGGAAGACATATCTTGGGTATTTGGAACAGATATTTGTAGCACTGTTTTCCAGTGAACTGACCTCAATGAAGAGTACACTCCTGATTGTTAAATGGAGATTGGCTGGGCATGTGTGTCACCCTTAAAAAAACCAGATAAAACATTTCGGAGTAAAAGCAGTTCATCCTTTGCTGTTTGAGACCATCATCCGTACTGACTATTCAATTCATTAGTTCTTCTCATGTTCTTGTAATGAAAATGACTGTAAAGGATGTTTTTTGCAAAAGACTACTAGGATGAAAACTAAGATCTTTCAAAATTGTTTTTGATAGAAGAAACTACAAGAAGCCACATATGATGGAGCTTCTAGTCCCTTCTTGTGTGCTTCAATATCAGAAGAAATATTAAATGCTGTGAAGGAATTGGACTATGACCGTTATAAGTATGTGGTGTCAGTGCTAATTGTGGAAAAGGCAAATCAGGCAATGATTGTAAGCAAACATATTATTTGTTACACCTTCTGAAAATTAAAAACAGCTTTTAGAACTGTGTGTTATCTCCTAGGTGTTCTTTCGCTTTCAGCAGCTTAACTTGTTTGTGGTGGTCCTGAACCTTTTACGTCCTTTATGGGTAATAGTATCCCAGGTGACAATTCAAGGTGCTGCTGTGATTCTGACTACTCTCTGAAGGTTGTTGTCTTCATGTGTTCAGTAAGTGGCAAACAGCCCCAACTGCACTTTCCTGTCACCCACTTGTTTCCACTGCCTGCTGTGCCAGTACAATTCCATGAGTTCAGCGAATTTTGTTTTTCTTTGTCCAGTGTACTTGGACATTTGGGTTCTCACATTCCATGCAAAATGCTATGCAGTTGTAGTGTTGGGTGTCATGGAACAGAAGGGTGGCAAGGAAAGGGCTGGTAACTGCAGCTGCCACCAGACATGCTCCTGGGACTTTAAATTAACACCAGTCATCTGAACTTGGAACACCTAAAATAAAAGGAGTCTAGATTTTGCTGTGTTGGTGTATAAATTTAGTATTCCAATTAGCTTGGAGCTCCCACTGGCATTCAGAATGTTTTATCTGTCTAGTAGAGCGTCAAAGAACACTTCTGCTTTGGAGTGTTCATTATCAGTTCTTAAAACCTGATTGAAACCAACCTGTGTTTAGTGAGTTACATGAAACAATCTTTGAAGGGTTCAGCTTCAGTACCAGATCCAGTTTGTGAGTTGCCTGCATCTGCCTGCTTTTCTGGTGCCATCTCACAGTACGCTGCCTCTTAAGGGGTGCTTTGACTAAGGAGCTGTAGGTGCAAACAGATTAGTGAAGTGGTCCAAGTTAACTTTTTCTCCCAAGGAATGTGTTTATTCCATCCATCAATTCACACAGTTCAGATTTGAAAATAATTTTATCAAAAAGGCTGAGAGCCCAATAAATTTACAACTAGGCTGGAGTAAGCTGGAGGTGGAGGAGTGGGGGATGTGATTTTGGTTGTATGTGTTCCCAAAACTGATGTCTATTCACCCTGACATACAATTGCTTTTGAAGGGGTGCTCTTATTGTATGTTAAATTGTAACAAGTGAACACAAGAGAATTGGGGGTTTGGTGCTGAGATTTTTGTATGTGTGGGAACTTTACTGCAAAGCAAGAACATGTATTTAACATTGAATAGGAATTGTTAATTTTATTCAACTTTTGCATTGTTAATAATTGTAACTCTTTTAATACAATTAATTAGCATGTAGATGCTGTGTGTTCTTTAAAAATAAATAGTAAAACTGCTGAATATAGGTTCACTTGTAACTGTTTCTCTTTTATCTCTTTAGGTTGCCAGCAGATGCCTCTGGGATGCTCAGAGAGATACTTGGGTTTCAGCTAAATGTGAAACTGATACATTTATTGCACTGGCTTTGGTAATGGCTTGTTATTACGACTAAAACTGGAAGTCACAGCTGCATTCGTGCATCACAATACACGGTATATTTGAAAAATTTCAAAACATCATTATTTTGGTATTTCTTCTTGTCCTATTGCTGCTGGCACATTCCAACTGACATATAGTTGAGATAATTTTGCTCGATTTTGCTCTGTTAAAAAAAAAACAAACAAAACTGCTTTGGAAATGTTTATGGTTGAGTACATATGGGCTTCATCTCTTGTAATGCTCTGCTGTGGAAGTGGGAGCAGCTGGTGTAAGGCCAAACATTGCAAAATTTTGAATGTTGCTTGTCTGTTGAGTGCCTAGGACTGTTCACCAATGCTTATATGTGGTTGCAGGTATCAGTTTTCTTAAAAGCATGCTTTTTGTAAGAAAAAGCAGTGTTCATTATTCATTTTCATAGCTGGTATCTGATAAAATGTTAGTCTGCCTAGAAACTTGGCTGGGAGGGAAGCAGTGTTTTGCAGTCCTAGAAACTTGTGCAAATTTCTAGCCGTTTGCCTTGAATGAAGTGTAAGATCAGTTATTAGGTTCCCTGGGTCTTAACCTTTGGTTAAGTATTGCCTAGGGTCTAGTTGGTGGACAAATACTGAATTGAGTGAGTTAGGTCTCTTTGGTCTAGGGGTTTCTGGTGACAGTTGTAGGAGGATGATGGGATCAGTCGCAAGGCTATTGAGAATTGGTCCGTAACTAGCAAGGGCAGCACCGATTGTATTTTTTTAAATGAGACTCGCAGATCTGTGTAGTGTATAGACATCAGCATTTGGATATGCTGTGCGTGGAAATCTAGCGCTGGTGTCTTTGCCACATCCACTCTATTGTTGGGAGCTGAAAACAAACGCGGACGGGGCGGCGGTGCTTCCCAGCGCCCCGTGGCCAGCTTGGGTCTGAGCGCCTTTGGAGTCGCGGCCGGGCAAACCCCAAGGGGCGGCGAGCAGCCCGGGCCGCGGGTGGGAGCACAAGCGGCGCCAGGGCAATCCCCGGCCGGGGGCGGTGCCGGGGCTGGGGCGCGGCCGTGCGCTTTGTTCGCCGGCGCGGGGCCGCGCGCGCCCCCGGGGCCCGGCTGCAGGCGGGCGCGCACGCCGCCGCGGTCCCCGGGACGAGGGTCGTTCCCGTGGCGGGAAGCGAGGGCCGCGCTTCAGCTCCGCCCGCGCGTACCGGCGGGACCGGCACCGGGAGGCGGCGCGGCCCGGCGCGCAGCGGGCTCAGCACGACCGCGCAGCGGCGGGGAGCGGCCGCACGCGCCCTCCTTCCGTCGCAGGGGCGAGCGCGCTCGTGGCGGCTCCTCCGAGTGCGCCCCCTGCCCCCCGAACCCCCCTCCTGCGGGGGCTGATGGTTCACAAACGTAGCTCGTCCCCGGCTGACGTTCCCGGAGACGGGAGCCTGCCGGCGGAGCGGAGCAGCCCGGCCCTGCTGGGTGCCAACTCCCGCGCTCGGCGCTGACCACCCCGCCGGGGGGATGCTGCCCCTCCGTCCCGCGCTGCTGCCCAAGCGCTACCGCGGCGGCTCAGCTCCGCGCTCGCGGCCGGGCCGCGCGGCCGCCCGAGCAGCGGCGGCAGGAGGAGGAGAAGGGCGCGGCGGCGGCGGCA
>QUSF01000040.1:2875038-2885429 GCA_003676055.1 Chloebia gouldiae
GCGCCCGTGCGGGCGCTGGCCGGTAGGGGCCGCTGCCGCTGCCCGCAGGGCGCGGGGGGGCGGGGCCGGCGGGCGCGGCGCGAGGCCCGGTCGCGCGGCGGCGGCGTCGCTCCTGTTGGCCCAGCCGGCGGCGGCCATGGCGGCTGTGCTGTCCCCGCGCCTCTGCGACAGCGACCCGGCCACGCCCGGCGCGCAGTCCCTCAAGGTGAGAGAGGGTGGCGGCGGCCGCGAGCTGCGGCGCGACAGCCGCCTCAGCGGGAGGCCTCACGCGGCCCCCGCGCCCTGACCCGCGCCCCTCACCCGACCCGCCCGCCCCGGGCTCACCTCGTGCCCGCTGCGGGAGCCGGGCGGCGGCGGGTGGCCTCCCTCGCCCTGGGCCGAACTTGGAGCGCGGGTCTGCGGCCGGCTGCTGGGGGCTGTCCTCCTTCCCAAAAGTCCCTTGGCGTCTTCCCGGGGGCGGCTGAGTCCTCACCACGGCAGCGCCGCAGCCGGGAAAGTTTGGGTCTGGCCGCGGGCAGTTCCGCGTTGGCCCGGCCGGCTGCTCCCGCGCATCCTGGGCACCGCAGGCACTTGTGGCGCCAAAGACTCCTGGCGCAGATCGGCAGTCGCCCTGTGAAACATGTCTGTGGTAGTTCAGGCTTCTCAATCGCTTAATAAAGCAGCGTTACGTCGATCTTACAGTGACAGACGTAGCAGAAGTTTGTAACGTCACCATGTTTTGTAAGGACTAACAAGCTTTTTACAGAAACATGCGTTTTCAAGGGGCTTTTTTGGACAGTGTTTGACTTTTCATGTCAAGAGAGCCACGGAGCTTTTTCTGTTTTTGAACAGTAAAGGTGGTTGAGCAGCATTGTGCCTTTAGATTGCAGATGTTTTCACTTCGTATACTGAGTTGTCTGCAACAAACTGAACTTGTGTGATTGAATTTCGTGAAATTTTAAGCACCGAGGGAAGCAAATGTGGAAATGGAGAGCACTGATCTCTCTATGTTATGGAGACTCATACTTTGTAACAGTACTGGGTATGAAAATTACAAAGTGAAAGGAGAAACTGATATCAGGCACTTCCACCAAACTGTCAGGTTGAGATCTTTTAATGATGTTTTGAAGTCTCGGAAGTTTTGATATACCAAAGGGTTGCTTTTGCCCTGTCCAGGTGTTTGTCTAGCAGTTAAAAAGATTTGGAGTGCATTAATTTTCTTGTGGGAAGTAGGAATGAACTACTGATGAGACAGCTGTGTCACAAAACACTCTAATACAATATTGTTTTGATTGGAGGCTGCTGCTTCATTCGTCTTAAGTTCACACAGGGTATTCTCAGCAATACTAAGAAGTGACATTCCTGGTAGTGTGAGTGGAGATGCTGCATGCTGCTTCTTTTTAAGGATGGCTGCACTAAAAAAACAGTGTCATTAAATTTTGCTTTTCAGTTTTTATTACTGTGTGAAAGATGTTCTTGCTCCTTAAAGAGGAAGAAAACTATTTGTAAAAAATTGCAGAAAAGAAGAAATAAGCCAAAAATCCAGGAGACAATGGGTTTTTGCCTATGGCCTGTCTTGATCATAACATTGTGAAATGTTGCTTACATTACTTAAAAGTAATGTATTCTTGTTTGCTGGAAAATATTTAAATTGATACTTCAAGTTATATGTTAAGTAAAACATAGTAGAATGAAAGACATTAGCAAAGATAGACCTAATAATCATTGTTGTCATTTTAAAATAAGTAGGTATAGTTGGTCTTGATCCATTTATTTCTGACAGGTTAATTCCTCTTGCTTACTTGTCACAGAAGTTAGGAAACTGATTCCGTCACTCTGCTCCACTTTAGAAATTCAATTACTTAAAGAACTGTTTTGTTCTTGACTCAACTACTGATCATGGTAGGCAATTCACCTAAAGATTTCTGCTTTCTGTATCTTAATTATGATCAGACAGGGTTGATCATTAAATGCTATGAGATTGTTGATGATGCAGGTAGGAATTGCACAGCATTCTGGGACGAGAAAGCAGTGAAAAACTGAACATCAACTGAGTCACTGTCTTCTAGATTCTACAGGACTATTTGTTTTGCTTGGTCTTTTTTTCTTCCTCTTCATTATTTATTCCCTTTCGTTACATTGATCACATGAAATCTGAATAGTGACACCTGTCTGAATGTTTCCTTGTAAGAGCCTTGTTCTCTTCTGTATCTGTTGGTAGTAATACCAAGTTGGGTTTTTTCTTCCGTATATTTTTTCTTCTCAAGACACAAATCTTTGCTACTTGTTTGTAATGATATTTTTGGTAAACTGCATACCATTCCTTTTATTTTAACTGTATACCTATAAACTCCTGTGTTGCTTTCAGTAATATTTTCCCTGATTTTGTAAGCATCAGCTCTCAGCAAGAAATTGGGGTTTTTGTTTTGCACTTGATTTTGGCGTAGAGTGCTAGTCTGATCAAGTGTCAGAAGTAGTTTACATCAGGAATTATGAACTTGGTGGTCAGAGCTACAGCTCTGTCTATTCAGAACTCTGCCTATGCCACAGGTGAGAAGCTGCCCAGTTCTCCTACTGGGCTACCACATGTCATGCAGATAGTTTATAACAAAGAATAATTTATGTGGACTGAGTTGCTTCAGACTGTCATAGAATGGCTTAGAAGTTCAAGTATATTTAAATTCTGGATTGTCTTGCAATGCTTTTGCTGTTTTACGTTATCTTTGAAGTAGTCTAATTTTTTTAATATTTATTGTAATTACAGGATGACACAGAAGAAAATTCCAATGATGGGAGCCAGCCATCCAAAAGACGGCGTATGGGCTCAGGGGACAGTTCTCGAAGCTGTGAAACTTCCAGTCAAGACCTTGGGTAATGCTGTTTTTTACAATTCCCACTTTTTATTGCAAGTCTGACTTTATTATTCAGCATGCTTAAGTATTAGCTCTTTATTCATTAATTGTGTATTCTTCATACCTCTTTACAAGTTGAGGTGATGTCCTATAAATAGCTAGATGTCTATTGCTCCCAGCGTATGTTAAGGCATTTTATTTTAGAGTGCCAAAAAAAGTGTTGCATCTGATTTACAAACAGAAGCACAGTTTACATGTTTTTATGACATTGCATACTTGAATGAGGTTTGACTTTGGAGTAGTTGCTTTTCCTGGTGACATCTCCATTATGATGCCTGTCAGTTTCTTTGGATTCTGTCCCTTAGCATGTTGATAAATGATGCTTTATAGAAAGATGTGGGAGGTTGGGTATAAAAAAGTGGGGTTTGAAATGTTAACAGGATGCAGTGTTTTAAAGTACTTGTCCAACTTGTAGTTCTGTTCATTGACATATAAATAGGAATTACTGAATGTCTAGAGATATGAGTAGTATTATTAAGAATTGTTTTGATTTGTTATAACATTGTTCTTATGTTTAGGTATAGTTATTTTCCTGCTGAAAATTTGATAGAATACAAATGGCCACCTGATGAAACAGGAGAATACTATATGCTTCAGGAGCAAGTCAGTGAATATTTAGGTGTGACTTCCTTTAAAAGAAAATATCCAGGTATTTATTTTTAAGGTTTTTCTTCTAAAAGCTTATGTTCCTAAACAGTTTGGATGTAGTCTGTACTTCTATGGTTATAGGATGAGCTAGCTGTAAAAAAAAAAAAAAAAAAGACCCAGGAAAAGCAGAACTGGGTTATACTTGTACTTCATATTTTCATTACTGGAAATATAATGTATCCACTGGTTTTCAAAGTAATATAAGACTTTGTGGTATTGCCACTGAAAATTTGCAAACTTTGCAAAAAAGTCTGATTTGAGGGTTAGATCAGCAAATACTAAATACTGTTGAGGGTTAGATCATCAGTTGAAAACTGATGACAATTTTATTTTTAGAGATTTGTTGATGATTTCTTACTATATAACTGGGTCTTTGTATTCTGTTTCCTGAATTGTGGCAACATTCCTACACTGTGGAAAAATATTAAAGATGTTTGTGGAGGTTCTAGTATTTAAGCCTCCATTATTCAGAATTGTCCAATTTGGCTCATTTGTTGGAGAAATTATTTTTAAAAGTCATGGTAAAATTAAAAATATTGCACTTACAGTGCCTGGTACAATTTTCTGAATCTGAACTTATACATCAGGTTTCTTTAGTTTTTCTATAAATCATAACTATAGGCAGGGTCTTGACCTACTGTAGATCAAGAAAATTTACCACGTCCCTACATTGTTAAATTTAAAATTAATTTATAAAGTTGTCATGTTTCTTGGAATAGCAGTATAATATAGGTTCTAGCTGCCTGGAAACAAAACTGTTGAAATGCTTCAACAGTGTTTATAGGGGAGTTACAGTTACTGCACACATTTTAATTTCTTTTTTTTTTTTGGTTTTTATTTGAGATTTAGAAAGGCGAGATTTATCTCACAAGGAGAAACTCTACCTCAGAGAACTAAATGTTATCACAGAGACTCAATGCACACTAGGTAAGAAAACAAACTGTTATACTTCTTAATACACTATAAAAAGTATGGCACTCTGAAAATGGGGTTTCAGTTTGGTAGAGAAGAATTGCATCCCTTTCAACTGGAAACATAAATCCTGAAATTAAAACTGGTTTATTATTGGCTTAGTAAATTGGCCATGATGTATCAGTATTCCAGATTTATTATTAACATACATACTTTGGATCTATTCTAATTACTTAGAGGGGATTTTGCTGTATTCTAAATTAACTTGTAGAACCTTTTTGTCTTACAAAAGAGATCACCATAGTTGTGTGGTCTCATATTTACATTATATATACATATGTGCATGGTGGTATATATGTACAGGGTGTCTTCATATACATTAATATTTTTCTGCATTGCATTGGAGGGCAGCAAACATCAGTGCATATTAAATGGTTCAGGTTCTATGTTAGAAATTAGAAGAGTGTATTTTAAGACACTTGAATATACTTGAAATGTATTGATGTATTTTCTGAGGCTTATATTGAAAGAGCTTTTTTCTTACGCTTCTGATAGATGTTATTTGGGCATGTTGGAGTTTAAATTATGCTGCCATTTTTTTTTCTGTGTATCATGGATCTGTAAAATGTAATGTCATTTTATGTGCTAACAATCTTTAGTATACCACCTTTATTTTTCACTTGTGAGCCAATTTTTTTTTAACTTAGCTATGCATGAGAGAACTGTATCTAATTTTTGTACTTAGAGGCAAAATGTTACATTCTGCCTCATATAGCCAACAGAGATGTCTGCTAACTACCCCTGTTTTTAAAATTATAGTTATAGTCAGTAGTAGGTAGTTATGTCAGGTAGTGACATAAATCATTCCATGCTATTGTCTGTTTCTGGAGATTAGTTCTGTTAGAACCTTCAGGGGAGGATATCTGCACTGTAGCTGCAAACGGAGGTATTCTGTCTTCTGAACTTGAAATGCTTTAATTGGGAGTCAGGAGTCTCTGTGCTGTTTGCTGCACTGAATGCTCTTCTAATGATTCTTCCCTGATTTGTATAGAGACTTTATGTAAACCTCATAATTTCAATAAAGGTTCTGCAGGGGAATAAAACTTCACCAGCAATGGAAACTGAAACTAACAGTACAGGAGGTCCCATCTAGAACATAAGTTCTGCCTTACCATTGAGTTTAAGTAGGGTGATTGAGTCAATGTGAAGGGGTCTGAAGCTGTAAGTAATGTCAGGAGCCTTGGGTACAAGCGAACTCCTAGTCAGCATTGAAAGCTAAATGGCACAAGTTCACTGCTACTTGAGAAAGAAAAGCATTGTGCACAGCAGGTTGTTGTCTTTAGCTACTCAAAAACTTTGAGTTGGTCATTGTGAGATATAAATAACCTGCAGTTACTTTTTCCAGATAGTATCATTATTGCTTTGTTTATTTTAGGTCTAACAGCTTTGCGTAGTGATGAAGTTATTGATCTTATGATTAAAGAATACCCTGCCAAACATGCTGAGTATTCTGTTATACTGCAAGAGAAAGAACGGCAGCGAATAACAGATCATTACAAAGAGTATTCTGTAAGTAATTATCATTTAAGTGAACCTGTAATAGGAGTGTGAGAAAGGGTTCTTACTGAACTGATACTGAAATGTATGTGAATTAATATAATTCTTTTTATTCCAGCAAATGCAGCAGCAGAACACACAGAAAGTAGAAGCCAGTAAAGTTCCAGAATATATTAAAAAAGCTGCCAAGAAAGCTGCAGAATTCAACAGCAATTTAAACCGAGAGCGGATGGAAGAAAGAAGAGCCTATTTTGATTTACAGACACATGTAGGCAGATTCAAATTTCTTACCAGTTGTGAGGAAGAAGCTTCTTGCTTGTTTTAGTGAAGTTGGTTTTGTTACCATTTTAACTATTTTCGGGGGGGTGATTAATGGGTAATACTGCTAAAAATAATAATCTCAAATATATTTTACCTGCAGACTTTTTAAACTTGAAAATACTTGTCTCAGGAAGCTCTAAAAATCTCTGTTTAATTTTGTTATCATATCTTTATTTGATAGAGTAGCATAAAACTAAGACCGTTGTTTATTAATATAAATGGCTAATTCTTCTTTTGAATACCTCCAAAATTTTGCCTAACAATACCTGAAGTAAAAAAGAAAACTATTTTACACCTAAAAGTGTGCTGCCTGTCAATATTACGCCGTTATTTTTTGTTAGGTGTTATATTTTTATTGCATATGTTACATGCCTCTGTGCTTGATTAAAAAAATATTATCTGGCATTTTGAAGCAGTGCTGTTCTGTTTCTATAAAGGCAGTAAAGCAAAAATTTTCTTAGCAAATTGTTACATGGCAAACAATTATGGAAAGTTCTCATTTTCCTGGTATTGACCGTGTTAGAGACAAGATGGTGGATAATTCTATTTCCTTCTAAGAGAAGGAAGGCTTATTATGTAAGCCTCTTCTTTCCATTGTATTCTGTATTTTTATTATTAATGGATTTTTTTTTATAGTACAGTCTGGTTTCAGAATTAGATGGACATGTTCTTACTACTCTAAAGCAATATGAAACAACAGTGATAATTCTTGCTAAAGATGTCAGTCACAAAGGTTAATGTTTACTGTTTCAACTGCTAAATTCTAATTTCAATATTATTTTTCATAGTGTACTATTTAAAGGGGTTTTACCTAATCTTTATTCAATCCCATAGATACTTAGGGATTGGATTTAATCCATGAAACTGTTTTTGGATCTCTTAGAATTTTAGTGCATTCTTGTGGGAGAACTTGGGTAGCTGTTCCAATTCTGTAAAACTGGCAAGTTAAAAAAATATTTGGAGGAGTATTTGGTGAGGAAGGCTCAATTGTTTGTATGTGAAACAAAAATGCAATTGTTTTATATTAAACCATGCAGATTATCCAGGTGCCTCAAGGGAAATACAAAGTCTTGCCTACAGAGAGAACAAAGGTTAGTCCTTATCCAGTGGCTCTCATACCCGGCCAGTTCCAGGAGTACTACAAAAGGTATTTTAAAAGCATTCCAACTGCCAGTTCTGTTACGCTGATCTCTTTTGTCTTCATCTAGAGGTGGAAAGGATTTCACTGTCTTTGCTTTAAGGTTTCAAATTAATTTTAATTTTAGCCACTCAATAGTCTTCAAAGATGCACAGTTTGACAGCTTGTGTCAAGGAAAGAGTACTGACTGCAAGAGCACTGTCTCTGCTGATGGATTGCAATGCCTGAGATTTGGCCTGCTCAGATATTTACCATAGTAAAAAGGGACATTGATTTCACTCCTGCCATCCTCCCCTTTACTTACCATCTGCATCTGCACGTGTGCTAAAATTAATGCTTTTGTATCATACTGTTGTTATGCTTGCTTGTGATCATGTGTCTTCTGTATGACAGTCTTGCTGTTCTAATTTGAATTTTTAGAAACTCTTTAAAAGTTTGGTCTTGTGGTTTAACTTTGGTGCTGGATTTGTAAGTGAGAGAGAAAGGCATTGCAAGCTGGACTTTTGTATTTAATGAAAAATGTGTTACTTAACTGTTGACATAAATTTAAAGATTTTACTAGCAGTGTGCTACCGTTTAAAAAATCCATACAGATTTGAAGATTTCCTGAAGTCTTACTATTGTACAATAGAGAGGATATTCATGCTATATATGTTTTTTTGTAGAGAATCTCTTTGTCTGTGTGTGCCTTGCTGCTTCCAGTGTGTGTTTATACAGCCCATCCCCAAAATTGCATGTTACAGGATGTTCCTGAAGGACTTCAATTTTATTAAATCAATTGAATTAAAATTACTTCATATTATGCTTATTTTGCACTTGTAAGCTGCTATTGAAACTGCTTTTCCATCTCAGTGAAAGACATGGCCTTTGATAATATGCAGCAAAATGGTATCCTGTTCCTTACAGTGGTTGTCCTCAGCAATAAGAGGACTTCCACTTTTTTCTTAGTCTTTAAGAGTGAAAAGAAAAAGGGTACGTTACGGGTATCTGGCTATAAGCAGTGAGATTACATCTTTACATTCATACGAAAATACATTTTCTTGTTTTCTTGCATCTTTTCATGTTCAATAATCAGCTGTACAGCTGTATTGTTTACTTTTTTTGGACATATTTGTGTGCCCTGGGTTAGAATTATACACGTTATGGGTCACTGTACATTCATAACCAAAGTGTATGGTCTGTTGGGCATAGTAACATGGATTGGTTAAAACTTTGCAAATACACCTGTGTTCCATGAATATCTGCTCTACCAAGAAGACAAGTACTATGCATGGCATTACACTTGGGAGGAGAAATTAGTATGTTTCCTTCGTTTTCAGAACTGCATGTTTTTATGTGCCTTCCTGAAAAAAAGGAGACTGTTTCTCTAAAGTCTCTTTGTACTTTGTGACTTAATACTTGCACATAAAGTACACATGAATGAATGAATTTTATTTATTTAACTTCAGATACTCTCCAGATGAGCTGCGTTACTTGCCATTAAACACTGCGCTTTATGAACCCCCTTTGGATCCGGAGCTGCTTACACTGGACAGTGATGGAGATTCAGATGACGCAGAGGAAGGGCGAGGTGATGAAAAAAGGAAAACCAAAGGCAATTCGGTGAGACAAATTGAAAGTATTCTTGAACAAAAAAAATCCTTTTTCTTGACTTTTGTTAGTTTAATGAGTTTCTTAGAATTATTTGCAAAATGAAGGGAAGACTTTTTTTAGTACTTCTGTTTATTTCATAACATTGCTCTCCATTACTTTCTGATTTTGGTCCATTTTCAGAGTAAATTGAACAAATACTTGACATTTCAGGCCTTTTCTTCAGTTTTTAAAAATTTTCTTCTGTTTTGTTTTGTTTAAAGAAATTTTGAAGAAACTTCCCAATGCAGCTCTTCATTATAGCCTTTTTCCGAAGGGGAAGTTGCTGGCATTTCTGAGGAGTATGAATGTCATAGTTCAGGGTCACCGTAAATTTTGCTGTTTGAAGTCCCACAGAATCTGTCACCAAAGTAAAGGTGTTGATAACCTCATAACTTTTTTTTTTTTTGTGATGTGGAAGCAGCAAGTATTCAGTATAGAAACAGTATCTTCATTCCAATTTAAACAGAAAGTAAAAAGCACTGTGTTTTTTTTTACTTTACAATACATCTTTTAAAATATATTTATGTTCTCCACTTATGCAAATGTAAAATTAACTGCTAGCTGAAACTTAAGGGAAACTTTCACATATGTCCCTTGATAGTACTTTAAATGCTCAAGAGTCAGCTGAGATTCAAATTAGCTGAGAACAACTGAACCATTGGTCTATTGGTGCAGTCTGTATGTTGGTGACAATCTCTTTACAGAAGTTTAACCCTAATTTTAACAGCAGTGGAGTGTCACAGTGCATTTAGCAATTTCTAGTGTGATTGATGAACATGTTTGACAGTGGGTATTTACAGTTCTAAATTTTGCCATGTAAATATTTATCTTCTTTGAATTTTGTAAGATACGTATAATTGAAGAAAGAAAGAAGTCAACTTGTATGTTAACAAAAGGAGAGAGAAGTGTTGAATACACTGTTTCTGCTTGCATTTTTTTTTTAGAAGAAGAAATCATATAAACATTACATGCTAAATCTTAACTCAAATTTTTGGTTTAATCACACTCCAGCATTTTTACAGTTGGTCAATTGGTCTTTAACCATTTTTTCCCAGTTTCTTTTTCCACTGACTTCCATTCTCATTGATGGTAAAGTAAAGTAACTGGATCAAGCAGACTATCCTGATTTTTCACAGAGGCTCAGAAATCTTATTGTGTGACAGAATGCAGAAGGAAAAATGTCCCTGAGTTTGAATAGTGTAGAGAAGCATGGAAGATTGATAATCAGATTCCTGTGAAGCAGTTTTGGCTATGGGAGCAGGGGTTCTTAGCGAGTTAGTCATTGAGGGGGG
>QUSF01000040.1:2885439-3073421 GCA_003676055.1 Chloebia gouldiae
TTTTTTCCATATCCACTGAATACTGACAATATTCAGTATTTTTATCCCTTTTCATTGAAGAAACCTGTAAAAGAAACTGTATTGCTGCATATTGCTAGAGTGTAGCTTTCCCATTAATTGTGCTGGTTTAGCTTTTAAATGAAATAGTTGTCTCAATTTAATATTTGTAAATATCTCTTTAAACCCTTTCATTCCCTTTTTCATTCTTAAACATCAAAACTGCAACAGAAGTACCTTCATAGGTAGGCAGGCAAGCCAGTAGCTTTAAATTGCCAGTCACTCACATGTGGCCAACTCAGGGCAGCAGAAAGAAAATAACAGGTGGTACTGTTGCTTTACCTGTAATTCTAAGTCCATGGTAAGTTCATGCATATGTATTCAGTGCATATGTATTCCCTGGACAGTACTTAAAACACACTGTACTGCCCCATTTTGGGAAGCACTGGAGCTAGTTGTCACTTTTGCACAGGTTCTGTGGCTGATTTCACTTTAAGGCTGACCTAAGAATAAACTCAAAATAGATTATATGTGTACAAAACTACAAAATTACCAAAGCAGCCTTTGATTCCAACTGTTGTAATAAAAAGTTAAATGCTTCCCCAACTGCCATTCATTTCTGCTCTGCGTAACTTGATGAACTTCAACTGTAGTTATTCACCTGAAAATACGTCTGGCAAACTCGAGGATTGTTTGTAAAGTTCTTACCTAATAACCACCTCCTTGTACTGCTGGCACTTCTTGAGGTCCATGAACATTGGTGTAGTCAGTGGTTACACATAATGAGGGTGAATTGTGTATGCTGCTTTATAGAAAAGATGCTCAATTTTAAAAGCATTGGTTGTTCACATTAAAGGAAATACTGCAAATAGATAAGCACCTAGCAGACAGGTGAAGGGCTGCCTAAATAGATAAGATAGAAACGAACTCAGTTTCCCATTCATTGATAACTTTCTTTTCTTAGGTCGCTGGATTTGTGATTGTTGTCAGAAAGACCCTCCTGTA
The DNA here is from genome assembly GCA_003676055.1 of Chloebia gouldiae. Taxonomy (NCBI): domain Eukaryota; kingdom Metazoa; phylum Chordata; class Aves; order Passeriformes; family Passeridae; genus Chloebia; species Chloebia gouldiae. The sequence continues at coordinate 2,886,442 of QUSF01000040.1, forward strand.
CCCAGAAGAGGAGGAAGAAGGGGGAAAACCAGCAAGGAAGGCTAAGAAAGTCCTAAAAACTTTCTGTCCAAAACTTAACTGCACAAATTAAAGTGATACTCTGGTGCTATTTAATCAACCACTCTATAAGAGGAGCAATACCACTTTTCTTTTTACTAAATAAACTTTGTCTATATAGTGATTTCTTTGTGATACAAGTTACTAATGTCCTGTCAGGTGTTGAGAGAGGTAAGCCAAATTCCCACTTGAAAAAGAGAAGTCTTTCAGGAATCAAATTTAAATTGTACATGCATTTGTATAAAATTATATCCACATACTTGTTGATTTCAGTGCACTTATCAGTAAGCTCTGTGAAAAGAAAATTACAGAGCAATTTAATGTACTTTATTTGCATAGCAACTGGTTATTTTGAAATACTCAACCAAAGCAAAAAGTATTCCTGGTAAAAGTAACTTCTAAGGAAAAGTGGGCATGAGATGACCTAACAATACACTGAAAATCCCTTTCAGCAGAAATTTTCTGTGCAAGCGAATGACTTATTTATGAATATGTGCTTGAAAAACAAAATCAATCACAAAAAGCTATCAAGAGAAGTGTAAGAACGCACCTCTCAAGTTTGAGACACTTATATGCTGTGTTGGTTATGAGATGAAAATGTCATATTGACAAGTAACAACAGCTGAAGGCTCCCTCTCCCTGCAGTAACAGCAATGAAGCAGCATGCACTCGATTCAGGTCATGGATCTGTAGTGGTGATGAGTGACTGGACCAGCCTCTGTTTGACAGATGGCTGATGTGATGTAGAGCACACGCAGTCAAAATACAGACCATCACCCTTAGGTGATTGATTTCTCCTTCCTTCACCCTGAACTCCTCAACTTCATGAATACACAAACCACGTTGCTGAACAGATTTACTGGAGATGCTTGCTCAGAAAAGAAGCAGGTTTTACTTTTAAATATGCTCTAAATTGAGAGGGGGGCTGAAGTGCAGTAGTTTATTCATTTTTGTTTATAAAAAACAATAGAAAATACTGAATTGGAATTGATTTTCCTAAGCACCTATTTTAAGTGAATTTAACAAGATCCCAACTATACATTCATTTTTAAGCCCTGATCTCTGAAGAGCACTGCAAATACTGTGCTGGCTGCTCATTTTACATATTGGGGAGGATTTACAATATAAAATTAAATATGGCTTTTTCTCCCCACTTCCTTTCTGATTTAGGAAATATAACCTGAATATCTCTTCAGGAAACATAGTGAGTATTAAGTATTACAGCAAGTCATTCATACCAATTTCACAGGATGAAGTGTGACTTAAGTCCAGTGTGTATCAATTTAAAAAAGGATTTCAAGTATTAATTTCAAGATTCCAATAAGTATAGTCCAGAAAACAGACTCCTCATCCTGAGATTCATCTTCTGTAGACTGTGAGTATTTCTGGTTTGCCTCCATCTCCTCAGGGTTATAAGAAGCCTCACCAAACGGGTACTGTACAACTGTTCGATCATAGTACACCTTCATTTCAAACTCACTTTCCAGGTGAGAGGGGTGGCCATAAATCCCTATTCCCACAGGGCGGCGGAAGTGTGCAGGCACGTGGACAATGTCCTGGCCACAGGTCACAGACTGTAGCTCGTACTCGTCAAAGCTGGGGTGAAGTGTCACATCAGACACGTACAAGTCTGCGTCACCTTTTAAACTCCGCATCTGAAGAACAATCTTTCCTTCATGATTTAGTCTCAAATAGCTGTAATTTCCTGCTCCAATCTGACCTTGGACAACATGAAGAAGAATCCATTCCTCCGGTACATCCTCTTCCTCAAAGGCATTTACCACAAATAGTACTTGAGCTGTCACAAATACTGTCAGGATTCTTCTCCAGTGTGTTGCCATGGTCTTCAGTGGTATTTGGATTCTTCCTGTGTTCGTGTGCTACTTTATGAATATAAAAAAAAATTAAAATTTTAGTATCTTGGAAGGAATCAATTTTTTTTAATTTGGTACTTCTTACAAATATTCTCGAGTCATAAAAATTTAACTTCAATTGTGTTCATTAACTTGTAATTTTTAATTGTCACAGAAAACAGTGCTAAGATTCATTACTTTGTCAAAATAAAATGTCTTAAATTTCCAAAAGTTAAACAGAAATTAATTGAGGTAGTATTCTTTCACTAGAACTGACATAGAAACTTTAGTTTCATTCTACCTGCATGCATGCATGCCAAACTTGACAGATACCCAGAAGGGATGAAACCTAATAACGATTTTGGCTTCACTTAAAAAAAAAAAAAAAAAAAAAAAAAAGTTAAGGAAGGCTTTTGCATGCTTGAAGATACGTAATTTTATATAAAATGAGGAGCTTAGGGCATCCTATTTGTTCTCCCATCCTCATCCTCTCAATTTAAAAAGACAGTGAAGGTGCAAATCTGGATGTGTACTTGAAGCAGTAGGCATTCCAGCTTGCATTGTGTTGAAATTAGAAATAAAACCAAATTATCTCATGAGGTAATGCATTAATTTATGCTCCTGATGTATGGCTTGTTTCTAGGACCAAATTTGGCACATTTGCCCTGAAAAAAATGCATTTACATTACAAAAGATTTTGTTACAGTACAAACACTCAGCTCTTTACAGCACTTGCATACAAAAGATAAGGCTGAAGGTACTGGGACAATGGGAAGATGGAAAGGACTACTGCAGGATCAAGGCTCTTACAGCCTATTCCCTCCTTGCTGCATGCTCCCAGTCGGGCAGCCTGAGCATGCCTGCCACACTCCAGCCCTCTGAACAGCTGCACAGTGCGAAGCAGCAACTTCCAAACCTTGCTGAAGGCTTCCAAAGTATACAGCTGACTGAATTTGACATACAAATCACAGGAGCCACAAGCCTGAACACCTTCATGTTTAAGAGGAAGATTGTCAAACCCTCATTCCTTCCATAAAGACACTGCAATTATCTGAAACCAGAGAGCTGCCTGTAACTCGCTTTGTACCCTCCTAGCATCAAAACAAACCGCATTACCTCCACTGAGATGTCAGTTAAATGTTAGAAGTTCTACAATTGAACAGATCCAGGGGAGAAAAAAATGCCCAACTGTTTCTGTAGTTCGACGTTTTCTGCCTCAGAGGCTTCTCTACTGCAAGGTCACAATTCTGCAATGACAACATAAAAGAACGAGGTGCAGAATTCGCTGAACCTCCCAGACTGACAGAACTCCCTCAAAAGCCACAGGAAAAAACAGTCTTTTTTCTCGACCGTAGGAGGGAGTTGACTCTCTGTCGCTTGTACATCGAAGTAGTGATGAAAAAGCCGAGCAGACCCACAGGAGGAGCTCCATATCTGACCAGTAAATAATTAAAGTTACCTAGGAAAGAACGAAAGCGTCGTGGCGCTGGCACAGCGCTCGGGAGGAGAAGCGATTCCAAGAGACCTTGGACAGTGCCACGAACGAGCAGCTCTGCCCGCCACGGCTCGTCCCCGCCTCCCCGCAGGCGGGACCCCCGCCGGAGGCGGCGGCGGCGGCTCCGGGGTAAGCGGGCGGCTCCGCGCCGCTCCCGCCGGGCGACCGCGTCGGGCCCAGCGCGCCCCGCCGGCCGGGGGCTGGGGCACGGCTCACCTCCGACCTGCCGCGGGGCTCCGGCTCCCGCAAAGCCGCAGCCACGGAGAGGAAGAGCAGCGGGGACCCCGCGGACGTGCGGCAGCGCAGCGCGGCCGGGGCGCCGCGGGAAAGCCCCTCCCCGGGGCGGGCCCCGGGGCAGCGCGGCGGCCGAGGGAGGCCGGTTCGCGGGGCGGAACGCCGCACCCCCTGCGCGCCCCGGGAACCGCTCGGTGCGCCCGGCCCGGCCGGGCCCTGCCCGAGTCGCTGGGGGCGGGTGGAGCCGCCACGGCGCCCCCGAACGCCGCCGCTACCGCCGGGCGCCCCGCCCCGGGCACGGCCGCGCCGCCGGTATCGCGAGAGCGGGGCGGGCGAGCGGAGGGGCGGGCGAGCGGAGGGGCGGGCGAGCGGAGGGGCGGGCGAGCGGAGGGGCGGGCGAGCGGAGGGGCGGGCGAGCGGAGGGGCGCCGAGGCGGAGCGGGGAGGGCTCCCTGCGCGGTGTGAAGCACTTTTCACCGCGAAAGCCTGAAATTAGAGAAGCCGTCCTTCAGCTGCACTGAGGACGGATGTGAGATGTTTGTTGGAGGACAGGTGTGTCCCTCCGTGGGTTAGTGACAGTTTGTTTGACTGTCGCCATAAAGCTGACCTAAGGTCACAGAACAGAAAAGCAGTATAACAGAGAGAAAATAAACCCAACACTGTTTTTGAATACTCACTGATTTCAGCAGTTACCCTAACTTGTCTGAGCTGCTTAAAATCATAAGCAAAAGTGAAAGTTTGAAAGTGAAAAAAAAATCTGCATGGAGTGCCTTGTGTGCTAAGATATTCAAGAGAGCCTGTGTTTATCCAAGGGCCCCGTGCTGAGTTAATGTTCTATCTTCAAAGCCCTCTGTTTTTATAAACCCATGTAACTTGTTCTCTTGATTCTTAGCTCAAACAAACTGGCTGCATAAGACTGCTGAATGCAGATTCTGATAAATTTTAGCTTTTTTTGAAATCAGTTTTTTTCATATAAAGACTTTTATTCTCCTTAAAACATTAAAATATTATAGTTGCTAGAGCTCATTTTTAAAGTTCTTCTTATGATTGAGTATTGAGACCACTACAAATATACTGTTGGACACAAAAGCATTATATGATAAGGAACTGTTATTTCCAGCAGTCCTTCATTTTCCACATAGATGTCAATTTCAACTGGAGGTGCTGGAATGAGTCCAGAAAAGGGCAATGGAGCTGGGGTCTGGAGCATGTGTCCTGTAGGGAGCAGCTGAGGGAGCTGGGGTTATTTATCCTGGAGAAGAGGAGGCTCAGGGGAGACCTTATCAATCTCCACAACCATGTGGAAGGAGGCTGTAGCCAGGTTGGGGTAGGTCTTTTTTCAAGGCAACAAATGGCCAGACAAGAGGAAATGGCCTCAAGGTTTGCCATGGGAGGTATAGGCTGGACACTAGGAAAAATTATTCACAGAAAGGGTGATTAGACACTGGAATGGGCTGCCCAGGGAGGTGCTGAAGTTACTGTGCCTTGGAGAAAAAAACAAAAAAAAAGTATATACTATATAATGAACAGGTGGATATGGCATTTAGTGCCATGGTCTAGTTGACATGGTGGTGTTCAATCATAGGTTGGACTCAATAATTTCAGAAGTCTTTTCCAACGTAACCGGTTCTGTGATTCTGTGATTCTGTGATTTGCGATAGGTGGGAACCCAAGGTGTGGGAATATTTGGAGCCAAGGTCTTTTTAGCATTGCATTGCATAGAAACAGGACATTGTCAGAGGTGTTTCATGGGGGTGTGGTGAGCTATAAAATTCTTCTTGCACATTTACATGTCAGTAATGATCAGTCATGAAATCAGTCCAAGATCTCTGATACTTCTTTGGATTGCTACTAGTTGTTATGGACAGTAGACTGTTGAATGTATAGTAGGTACAAACATTGAAAGGTGAAAATACAGTTAGGTGAAAATTGTAAAAAAGAATACTTTACTGCCTAGAAGCAGTTACAGAGACACAACATGTTTCAGAACAAGTTCTTTAAGATTCCCAGGGGTTGTTTGCATGTCAGAACAGCACCTTTTTTGCTGTGTCAACATTTATTTTTCTTTACCAATGACTAAACTGTCATAACACATTCATGACTGTATTGCTCATGAAAATTGTCACCAGTGTATTAACAATAAAATTTTCTCTAGTATTCCCAGCCATGAGTCACAGTTCAGAAAAACAGTGCCATGTGCAGTGTACTGAGTTGCCTCTGTGCAGCTGGTTCTCAATACAGTGGCTTTATTCAAATTCACATGGACACACTAAAGGGAGTTTTGACTGGTACTTTCTCCAGGCAAAACTAACAAGCACAGGGAAACTACGTTGTGAGTGATAATACATATCAGATGCTTATATAGGGCAAAAATGCTTGTAGTGTTAATTACAGACAGACACAATTAAGACATTCCTGTAGAAAATATATGTTTGAAAAGCAGTTGAGGTTGATGTTGACTGATCTGCATCAAAATGGTTTAAGTTGGTGCAGATCGAAAACTTGGTTATGAAATCATAACTCAGATTGAAAGGGACTTCTGGTCTCCTCCTGTCCACCTTCCTGTTCAAAACAGTTTTAATTAAATCAGGTTGCTCAGGGCCACATCCATTGGACTCCTGATCAACACCAGATATAGACAACCGCAATACCTCTTCAGAAACTTGTTCTGATATTCAACCACTGTCATGATAATTTAAAAAATTAAATACTGCTTTGCTGTGACCCTAATTGGATTTTCCCAGGATCCAATTTATCACTGAGTGCCTCTGAGAAAACTCTCTCTGTCTTTCCTGTATCCTCCAATTACGTAGTTGTAGGCAACAATAAAGTCTCAGCTGTCTTTTCTCCAGGCTGAAGAGACCCAGCTCTCTCAGCCTCTCTGTGTACATAATTTTCTCCATCTCCCTGACCGTCTTTCTTCCTCTACACTAGAGTTGCTCCGGTATGTCAGGATCTTTCTTGTACCAGAAACCCCAAAACTGGACGCAGCACTGCAGGTGTGGCCTTACAGGAGCCAAATAGAGGGGAAGGATCATTTCCACAACTTGCTGGCTACTCTCTCTTACTAACAGCCCAGGATGCAGTTAGCTGCCTCTGCTGCAAGGGCTCTGTGGTGGCTCATATTCAGCTTGTTCAGCAGGATGTCTGGATCCTTTTCTGAGGCGCCCCTTCCCAGTGAACTATCCTTCAGCATTTCATCTTGCATGGAGTTACTCTGTGCCAGGCGTGGGATTCCACTTACCTGTTGAGGCGGAGTTTTTCTGTTTAATGTGTTTAGTGCTTGCGTGTTACCGCCCCCCCCCCCCCATTTCCCTAGTCCCTTTATCGCACCCGGCTGCCGTGTTTCCCGGGTTTTTCCCTGCCCCTCCCCCTTCCGGATTGCCTTCTGCCCGTTCCCTGCCCCCTCTTAGATTCGGGTATAAAATCTGTGTTCGTCCATCCCGTGGGGTCTTGGGGCTTCCGGAGTAAAACTATCTTGTTCACTTCTAAGTTCCGTGTCGCCTCTGTCCCCGCGCAAGGAACTGAGACCGCAGAGCTAAGAGGGGAACGGCTGGCTTTTCTCCTCCTCTCCTGCCTCTGAATCCCGCCGCCGCTCGGGCTGGGGGGGAAGGCGGACGGAGCGGACCCCGCGCACCACAACACTTACTCTTGTTGGACTCCACAAAATTCTCATCGGCCTATTTCTGACTGCTCCCTCCAATTTGGCATCATCCACAAACATGGGGAAAATAGGTTTGTTTTTCTTCTTGGTGCCTCACCACCTGCCTTGTAAAAAAATATGCTCCCTCTGTCCAATCCAAATCAACCTCCTCTTAGTTTAATGGTTTTGCCCCTTATCCTGACACTAAAGGTCTCGGTAAAAAGTTTCTCTCTGTCTTTCTTATATGCTTATTTTATATATTCGCAAGGTACTATAAGGTGTCCCTAGAGCCTTTTTTTTCCAGGCTGAAACAGTTCCACCTGAATATGAGGAAGAATCATGACGTGTGACCATCCACTGGAACAGATTAACCGGAGAGACTGTAGAGTTTCTCTCAAGAGATGGACATGGAGATATTCAAGAATTCTCTGGATGCAATCCTGTGCCATGTGCTTTAGAATGACTCTGCTTGAGCAGGGAGGTTGCCCCAGATGATGCATCATGGTCTCTTCCAATCTGACCCATTCTGACTCTGTGATTCTGTAAAGAACCTAAATCTCTCTTCTTGTCTTTACAGGAGAGATACTCACCTCTTCCTTACGGTCCCGCTCCAATGTCTGTGTTGTCCTGGCGTCCCCAGCGCTGGGCGCAGTGCTCCTGCTGGCGTCCCACGAGTGGGACACGAGTGGGGCACTCCTGGACCTTCTGGCCATGCTGCTTTCTGTGCAGCCCAGGACATCGCTGTGGAGAGACAGCAAGAAGCTGCTCGCAGGGCCCGTTGCCTCGCTGTCCGAGGGGACAGCTCTGCCGCCGTGGGCCGGCCGCGCTCTGCGGGCGTCCGAGGCTGTCCCGCCCGGCCTCCCATCAGCGGCGGCGCTGCGCCGGTACCGGGCCGGGGCTGGGGCCGGGGCTGGGGCTCTCCGCCTCCTAGCGGGAGGGAGCCCCGGGCGGGGCCGTGACCCGTGGGCCCCGCGGTCAGGGCGCAGCCGCAGGATGGAGGGCGCCGGGGCCCACTGCGCCGCTGGAGGAAGCCGCGATGCTGACGTTGTCTGCGAAAAGCGCTTGTTTAAAGGCAAACTGCCAGAGCCGCTCTTTCCGTTGGCATGCAGTCACCAGCGCTGTGCTTTCCCTGTGGGTCGCAATGAGTTATGCGTCTGGAACGCAGCCACTGCTCAGGTAAAGCTAGAGTAGAGCCCTTCATAGGCTGCTACTTTAGACTAATTTATAAATAAAATACTTGAGCGTAATGTAGAAGTGTCAGGTTTCACTTCCATTCTGGAAATGAACATTTGTTATGAACATTTTACTGTGATAAGAATAAAATAAGCTCTTGTGGTGGGTTGGCCCTAGCTGGCAGCTAAACCCAGTCCCCTGCTGACTCCTTCCCAGCAGGCTAGGGCAGAGCATAGGATGGGAAAAAGTGAGTAGTCATGGGTAGAGACAAAGGTAGTTTAATGAGTGAAGGGAAGAGAAAGAAAAAAAGCTATACCAAAGCAATCACAACCCCTGACAACCAGAGAAATCTCAGTACAGGCTTTGAGCAACAGCCACCTTAGAGTCAATGTCCCAGGCCCTCAACACCTTCTTGCATGCAATATCCCAGTTCTATTGCTGAGCATAACATCATATGGCAAGGAATATCCCTTTGCCAGTTCAGCAAACTGAAATATTTGTTCCAGCTGTGTCCCCTACCAAGCTCTTATCCCCTACCAAGCTTATTATTAGGATGGGGAAACTGAGAAAAAGTGTGAAAAAAAAGAGAAGGTCTCAATGCTGTGCAAACAGTGTTTGGCAACAGGCAAAACATTGTTGTGTTTTCATCACTGTTTTCATCATGAAATCCAAAGCATTGTGGCACACAAGCTGCTATGAAAAAAGTTAACTCCATCCCAGCCAAACCAGTATAGCTACATTGTAGTTAGGTGATTTTGAAGTTGTAAATAAAAATAAGTTATTGTTCCATTTGAAGTTTTATATTACTCATAATCTTTGTTTTTTCTTTAACTCTTCTTTATCTACATTTGTCAGCCATTATATGTGTCAGGGCATCATTACTCAGTTTCTGCATTGTCATTTGGAAGTAAAATCAATCCGCTTCTTGTCAGCTCTGCCTCTCGTGAACGTGTGATAGTGTGGAATCTTGATGAATGTACACAGAAAGTGCAAGAAGGTACAGTATTTTTTATATAATATATATGTGTCATATATATAAGCAAAGAAGGGAAGCAAAGACAGCTATTCACCACCAATCACTCAGACCAGTGTCCAGCCAGTTTCTGAGCAACAACAACCTTGGAAGGCCACCCCAACACCACCTTTTTCTCCCACTGCTCCTTCTATAACGAGATTGTTTTATTTCTGAGAAGCACGCCTCAGCCACTCAGGTTCAGCAGCGTGAACAGACATATTATCGTTGTGTTTCTCTCTTGCTCTTCTCCGGCACTGCCGAGTTGAACCAGGCCGGCAGCACAGCCAGCCCTGCGTTGTCACAGCCTCCGGCCCCGCGGCAGTGCTGGGCTGGGACGGAGCTGCCGAGGTGCTGTGCGGGTGCTGGCGCTGGCCAGCGACCTCGGGGCAAACACAGAGAAGCGCTGCAGAGGCAGTGACGCTCTGCCACTGTAGAGTAAAAGGGACAGAAGAAAAATTAATCATAGCAGTGCTGCATAATTACACACGCAACGCCAAAGTACATACTTTTCTGATATACTTGTGTAACTTGCCTCTCCCTCTGCTTCTGGAACATTGTTTTCCTGCATGTGAGAGCAAGACTACTGCAAGTGTCTGATATCGGAGAAGAGTGCATGAGTGAAAGAGCATTGTGGTGACATAGCACTTGGAGAATAGGAATTTTAGTGTCCTGACCACCATCTTTGTTTGGAGCCTCAACCAATGGCATTAGATTCTAGAGAGCAGTGCTAACCTCTCTGCAAGCTTAAATTCGTTGGATAGTAAAATAATAATAAAAGAAAAAGGAAAAAAAAAAAAAAAAAAAGCAAGATCCCCAGAGTCATAATTCACGGGATTCCCAGTGGCAGTCTGTCCCCTTTTAGTGGCAATATTTAGTTGCATGGCATTGTCCCACACTATTAAAAGTTTCCTTCCTTGTTACCTGTAACTAGAGATTTGTCAATGATTTAATGTGAGGGAGTTCTCTTGTACTCTGCTCTCTTTTGACTTTGTAAATCTATGTAATATGAAACCAATGTTGTAAAGAAAAGTTTAACAATATGCTTTTTATAAAAAAAGTTAAGTATTAAATTTTAAACCAAGTAAGAGTAACATAGAGAACCAAAGGGTACTTCAGGAACTGGGAATAAAATGGGACTGTGAATTTGGAGGAAATAAAACTGGAAGATAGGAATATAAAGCAGTAGAGAGATAAAGAGTATGTGTAGTTTTGATACACAGGCATTTGGCATCCAGATTGTCTGCTGCTTGGTATTTTCCTTTTCTCTCCATCTGTGGGCTCTTCAGCAGATGCTATAGAGACTTTGTCTCCACAGACTGTCCTCTGCACATTCTTGACATGTTTTCTCTTATTATTTCTTACAAACTGTGTCAAAGTGGTTAAGAAATTCTTTGTGTGACCTTGGCTTGTTAATCAATTGTAAAAAGACTCCACAGCATCTGAGAGCCTAAAAGGACACCCGTAGTTATGCTTATATTCTAGATAATTTGTTCCTATGAAATCCTAAAATTTAGTGACATATTCAAACCATTCTCGCATCATTAAGGGCAGCATTATAAAATAGGGATCAGCAGAAACCAATCTACTTGAACCAGTGAGATGACCAGAATGAAATAATGAAGACACGATAGAAACATGACCTGTTCTCAGATTTAGTCTTATCTGAGTCTATAATGTTATTTAGTGGTGTACGTTCAGCCTTTTCCCACAGAAAAAATTAAAAGCAGAGAAGGAAAATCCTCTACTTTTTGGCTGAGTGACTAGCATATTCTTCCAGAAGTATTTTTCAAAGCTGTGTTTTGCTGGGCTTCAGTTAGGATTTCTTACCTCCAAAATGAATGTGGCAGTAGTGGGTTCCATGGGCACATTACCCTACTCCAACAAACCTTTCCCTTGCAATCTTTAATGGAAGCAAGAAAGCATGATTTGATGGGAATTATTAGTATCATAAGGAGTGATAGATTGGTCTAGGAAACAGGGCAGATGTAGGAATTCTGGTGGCCCATAGTTCTATGCTTTTCTTTCTAATACCCTGGTGTATTTAAACAGTGTGTTTTTCTGTACATATTCCTGACAGAAACTGGGACAGCTCTGTGGTTAGTAACTGGTATGCAAATTTTCTAAGAATCTCAGTGCACTAGATTTTTATATTTCATCGAGTCTCACTAACAATACAATTGCTGCAGGGTTTATACCTCGAGGAATTGTTATGGGAACTCTTTTGGGAATGGTGCTTCATGTAAGATTTAGTCCAGATGATCAACAAGTGGCAGAATGTGCTGGAAATCAGATCTACATGTTAAGTGCAAAGGTGAGATAGCATTGTTTGTAGCCATGGTACTGGTATTTCTTTTACTTAAGCACTTTCAAATAAAATCATGATAGAGAAATGTTAGTAAAATTAAGCAAAAACATTCATTTTGTGTCACAAAATAAGTAGGAACTGGCACTTGATAATACATCATATATCAGATAGAAGACTATGTTTAAAGAGTTGAAATGAAACAGTATCTCAATAACTTAAAAGTGGAAAATATTCTTAGGTCATCTGAAAAAATGTTCCTGTATCATTCAGTCTGAAGAAGCAAACGTAATGTGTAGTGGCTTTGCCAGCAGGATGGTATACAGGACTTCAGTTTCAATAAGAAAAATCTTATTGACTTACACTTTGAAAACAAATCTGACAATGCTTAGCAAGAGTTATTAATTATTAAAACACCTTATCATCAATTTTATGTTGAAATCTATTTTGGTTTTATTTTTGACTTGATTAATCACAGAATGAAGCTATACTAACTGAATTGCATGGACACCTGGCTCCGGTGACTGCTGCTGAGTTTTGCACATGGGAGAAAAGTATGCTCATATCAGTGTCAGAAGACAGAACCTTTAAGGCAAGGAAATTGTAAAGATGAACTTCAAAAAGAATAATTTAGTGAATATGTGAACTATTCTTATTTATTCCCCTTGAAATATGCTCTGAAGATTAAGTAAAAAATATCTTGGACTTTATGCAGATAAGGACATTGTTCTTGAAATTGCTTGGGAAATGATAACAAAAATTAATTGCTCTTTTTTAAAAGAACAATACAGGTTTTGTATATTCAAAACTTTCTACATTGAAGTATTAACTTAATGATTATTATCATCTGGCAAATAGAAATAATAAATTTTGATCAACTTGGCTGTAACTGAAGTGTTTCAGGTATGCTAAGCTGAAGGAAAACATTTCCCTTTGAGTCTGCTGATATAAATTTGAATTTTCCTTTTTGGGATTATTGGACTGGGTTACTGTATGCAATGCACTCCTCTCCTCTTTTCTTTTCTTTTTTGTGTATGCCTTTTCATAAATTTAGCTAAAATCACTGAGAGATCAACCTAAGAAAAATTGATACTTTATGTATCCATATCATGTGAGTTTGCCCTTTTCCACCAGGGTTGATTATCAGTTGGACAAAACCCTTCATAAATGGAAACAGGTGCTGAAAAAAAAATCTTTCCTAGGAATATCACTTTCATTGACTGTTTTTCTCTGTTTTCACTATGTGATGGCTGTTAAAATTGTGTTTTCCATAGATATTTAAGTAGATACCTATCTTTATATATTTTTAATTTTTTTTTATCTCGAGGTATGGGACTATTTTACCAGTCAGTTAATATATGAGTCAGGAATAATAACTGGTAATTTTTCTATTTTTAAATGTATTTTTTATAGCAAAAACCTGCTATCTCTAAATAATAATCTATGATTATTATAGAAGTTTTGGGTTGATTTAGATAATACTTGTAGACAAGGTAGCAGTAAACATACTATCCTTTAAAGCCAACAGTAAATAGCTTTTCCTTTAAAGTCTGCTTCACAATGTGTAGTTTTAGTGTACTTTCAAAAGCAAGACTGCAAACCATGTCACAGCAGCTTGGGTGACAGGTGCAGGAAACCACTGCCATGGCAGCTTAGGTGATGGGGAGTCCAGAGACCTGCAAACAGAAAGCCTCAGCAGCACAAAGGCAGAGGCACACAACCATGACAACTGCAGTAAGGGCTTTTCCCCCATCTCTTTATAAATAAGAAAATTAAAATTTGAATCATGTATATTAATTAAATATCAGATTTGTGTCTACTCTAGAAATGTTTTTATCTTTCTTTTGTGAGCAGCATTTCCTTTGCTAAGTCTGCTAATTGATGAAGAAAACAAACAGATTATCACTGGATGTGCTGAGGGACAGGTAAGAATTGTTCATTAAACTCAGTCTCTGTGTCAAGAGTCAACTATTATTGATGCTTCTGTCTATAAAAAAAGGTTCACAAACTGACTAATTTTTTTAATTGTTAAAAGAGTTATTTTAATAAGCATAATTCAGTGCTTTTAATGTAAACTATAAATGGTAAGTAAGACCTCTATTACAATACAGAAACTTTTTCCTGAAAACCAGGAAAAGTTTTAAGAGCACAGTCAGTGATTATGTAAAAAGAGCCCACTGAGAGACTAAATACATCTGTTTGAAAAGAAAAAAGGTGAAAAATAGGATTCTCCTATTTTGGCAAAAAAAAAAAAAAAAAAGCATGAAAATTAAATGGAAGAGGTTATGATTTCAGCATATGAGAATTCTAATAAAAATGTGGTAAATATGAATATCCATTTCACCACCTCTTTAATGTATTTACATGATAATATCCAGATGTTTTTCTTCAGTGTTACTGTTCAGTAAATTTGAAGAAGATGAAAGCTGTGACTGTAGTGGTGTCTAAACCAAGAAAGGTGTAAATGAAATTCATGCACATGACCCAGTGAGCAATTCCATGCATGTTACCTGTGATTTTTAATTGTGAGAAATAGTCTATAAGAAGCTTTTTTTCAAAACACATAAACATGTGGGAATTAGATGTACAGCTCAAACTAATCATTGCTGCTTTGATTATCTTTAGCAGTCTTAGCATCTTTAACAACATGTAATTGGAGTTCTTGTCCAAGGTGAGATGCCATATACAAAAGCTCACTCATTACATCTACAGTTTTAAATTTTGGATCTTTAGTTTGTATTCATGTAAGCTTTATCTTTAGTGTCAAAAGGTTATTGCAATAGCTTTTTCTTTTTCTTGCAGCTTTGGATCTTCAGTTTAATCAGTGAACATTATTACCGTTGCGTAGCACATATCGACTTAAAGAAAGAGCAAGAGAAATTCTGTAATAAAGTGTGGAAATCTGGCAAAGAGATAGGTAGCACAATGCTCATAGAATGCTGTTTATGGTATAGTCTAGTTGTTACTGGCTACTGAGTGTGTGCTTTTTTTACGATGATAATTTATTGTAAGTGACAGACTTATGAGTCTTAGACTGTGGCATGGAATTCTTATTGAAGCTGATATGTAGTTGGGTATTGGTGTATCTGGAAGGAATTTTGCATGTATGTATGTAATAAATTCTTGGCCAGTGCATTTGTTCATGAAATATTACATCATGTACACTGTTATGTATTTGTTTTTATTGAATTCATTGTCCAAGGCCTTAGTGAGAACAGAACTAGTGCCTAAAAATTAATCCCTTGTCAAAATGGAGTACTGTTTCTCAGTTACCTTTGAAGTTCCTATGATTCTCTCTCTTTTTTTTCTTTTTCTTTTTTTAATCTATACTAGTGCCTTCATAATATGATATTTCTCTGGCTGTGATATTTCTAATGGTTTAACACAGAGTACCCATAAGTCTTTATAGGCTGCCCTAGTAACCCCGCAGGATGATTCCCTGGTATCCGACTGGTTTGATCAGACTTGTTGTGCCTGGGGATGGCCATGAGCAGGTGACAGCCTGGGTACAATGGGAGGTCACCCTTTCCCTGCTGAGGTACAGACCCATGTCCCTTCAGCGCTGCTGTGGCTTTCGTAGGGAAAGGGAAATCTGGTTTCCCTTGCTCTTTTTCTGGATCAATGACTGTTGTATTCTTACCTGCCTAGTGGTCCAGCTTCCATAATCCTGAAGTCGTAACCTAAGGAGAAAGAATCCTACATTTCTTGTTATCATTTAAAATCTATGGATCTGACTTTCATCTTTGAGAATGTGATGTCTGTGTCTAATGCTGAATTTGATGCTAGTAGTTCCTGAGTGTGAATTACACAAGGAGAATGGATTGGAGACTCCTTGGGAACAGGAAACTGAGGTGGATTTTCATCTTGCCTTTGGATTATGTTGTAGCTTTAGTGTCAAGAGAATTTTCAGGCTAAGTGGAAAGATACTCAGCATATTTAAGGATTCTTAGAATATGACTTTCAGTGTCGTTTCTTGATACGAAAACACCTAAAATCTGCAAACTAATTTTCAGTTCATAAGTAGGATATTTGGATTTTGTCTCTAGATATGTGGAAAAACCTCATGTAATAATGAGGAAAATTGGCTCCTAGGAAATACCCATCTTTCAAAATAGAAATTTCTTGAGTGTGGTCTTAGTTTTTCATGACTACTACAAATTCTCTCTTGAATCCTGTCCGTTTCCCTTATTTGATAGTATTTTGACAGCTGGTATTGTTTACTTTCTTAGGTGAATGGCAAAATAATTCCAAGCTTTGCAAAACAGACATGAGACCAGAAGGATCAGTGGAAACATCATTGCCTATCCTCTTAATTGAGCATTGTGACTTTTTTGTATGTTTCCATAATCAGGAAAACAGGTAAGTCCTTTAAAATATAACTTAGTATTTGAGTCAAATGTATTTAATGCAGTTCCTATTGATGCTTGGATTATTTTCACTGAAAATTTGTATTTTTTGAAAAAGGCAATAGGAAAATCAAATAAAGCTTTTAGAGATCTGCAAGTTTTAGTGGCGTACTCTTAGGAAGATAATGTACACAAGCTGATACCAAATTAAAACTGGGTTTTATTCTGAAAAATAATTCTATAAAAATGTCATTGAGAATATCCAGCTGATACCAGCTGATACCAGCTGATCAGAGGAGTTAAAAAGTAATTAATAAATCAAATTTATTTTGAATTTGCTTTCCTAAAGAAATATCTGATGCAGCCACTGTGTGACTGTATGAATTTGTCTTGCAAATATAAATAATTTTTGAACTACATAACCTGCTCCAGTCAAACTTCTGTCAGAGGGACAGATGTTTCAGAATATGATGCTTTTACTCATTCCCATGGAATTGGTTAGACAGGTAGAATTAATCCTTGCATTGCATTTCTTTCCTGAAGAAAAGTTTAACTATATTATCAGGCGCCTGGAGATCTGTTCAGGACACTCCTACAAGAACTGTCTCAAATAACAACCTGTTTGTGTTGTAATTTATGATTGTCACTTGTGTAAATTTCTCAGCCACATCATGTTTTAGAAAACTCTTGTCCTAACCTTTGCTCTGTTGTGGGTTATTCAGATGAAACTGATTAATCTCTGGTTAGATTATAAATAACTTTTGATAAACAAAGAAGAAAAATATCCAGCAGCCCTGGACAATTTTGGTTGTCTTTATCTTAAGTAATTATTCATGGTTATTTTCATGATGCCTGCATATTTAGAAGTACTACCATTGAGAGAAAGGAAGTGGTGATTTTTAAGATGCACATCTCAGATATATTTTAATGCAGTGACAGCATTTGAAGGTCATATGATGAATTACTACTGTCTGTCTTATTGCTTGTATAATACTACTCTCAAAGTATCAAAGCTTTGCCTTCATCACAACTCTAAGTGTGATTTCAACAGTAGCACATCTTTGAGGATGTCAAGTTTTATGGCAATAAAGAACCCATCACGTCCCTAGTGAAGTTGTTCAATTTTACCTCTAGCCTGAATTACCCTCTTTTCATATGCAGGCTTTTCATGTTTTTTACTCTGTTAGTCCAGTGCCAGCCACTATGGTGTTCCCTCCTTGGACAGCAAATTACAGCTCATGAACAAGTTACCTCTGCACTTCTGGATAAAATAGTTTGTACCTTGTAGAAGGCATGTTTTGTGTAACGTTTTTAACATTTGATTTTGAAAATTTCTGAAACTCGGTCTCATTTATTTTTTAATCCCCTTTTGGGACATGGTTGCCTGAAATAGATACACAGTAATGGATTATTTGAAATAATTTTCTGATTTGAGATAACATCACTCTCCCATACCCACCTGTTAACTGCTTCACAGAGTACATCTAAGGTCTATTATATCAGCTATCACATTGCAGCTGAAGGTTTTGTTCTGCTTATAAACAACCATGACCATTAAATTCTTACTATTAATTCAGTTCTATTACATTTTGTGTTGAGAGTTTTGTGTTTATAAATTTTTTTTCTATTTATTTTTTAAAGACAGTGTATTGGTTTTAGCAGGTGCTTCAGATTTATCTAAACAATTGAGCAATCCATATACTGCTTTTCCTTTCTGCAATTAAAAACAATAATGAAACAATTTTGGAACACTGATGTCCAAAATTGGGCATCTCCCACTTTCCTAAGCTTTTTGACATTGAGCAATCTCATCACAATGGATTTTATTATTGTAAAGTTGGAGTGAGTTAAACTTCCTGGATATATCACTTTATGGTGTTTGTAATAACTTGATAGTGACACTTCTTTATACATAATTCAAAGAATTTGCAAATTAAATCAGTCTGTTACTGCCATAATGAAAGTAGTGCAAACCACAAATAAAATTATTCACATCATGTAAAAGTATCACAAACCAGAAATGAAACTGACTTTTCCAGTGTGCTTCTTAACATATTTGACTGTATACATTTACAGTATTTTTTTTGTTTTTGTTTTTGTGGTTATTTTTGTTTGATTGATTGTTGTTTTTTTTTTAGGGGGGAGGGATAAAAATAGTACTGAGCCACTATGGGGAGTTTTTTCATACCAAGTTATAGCTTCATATTTTTCATATCCTTCGACTCTGTGGTCTGATTTTAAATCAAACTAATAAGCCTACTGACTCCTATTTAGAAAATTTATTAAAATGTTGATGCCAATTTTTATTTATTGGGGCATCAATTTTTTTTTAGGTTTTTTGAAAATGACAACTTTTATTTTGTTACAATTATCTTATGCTTGATAATATATTTCTTCTGTGAGGCTGTTAATTGAAATGAACAAACCCGTTGCTTTACTCTGTAGTGCGTGCAGAGGCTGGATTTCATTACCCAACTGCAATAGTGCTGCCACTAAGCACAGGCTGAGACAAACATTCCAGACTTGCCTGGGGCTTTTTCCCTTCAGTTTGTGCTGGCTTTTCTCTTGTACTTTAATTATGTAAAAACATACATTGAATTTCCCTGTGTTTTAGGTGTTCATATAAGAGTGGTAAAAGTAAATTATGAGTGGATTTGCCTCTTGGTTTGAATTTTCTTTTTGTGTGTACGATGCTTTTATCATCTCCCAACTCTTAAAAACCACAGTAATTTTTTGAAGAAAAGTATTTCCTGTGCAGTTTTAGACGTGCCATGAAGCACTTACATGAAATCAAGGATTGTGTTTTGCTCTTAGTTTTCAGAACTTAACCAATTTTGCTTGAAACTCTGAGCTACAGATTTGGAAAAAAAAAAGCTTTAAATTTAATGTATTTTTTCTGTGTGTGCTTTGTTATTGTTGTACTGGGACTGAGCAATAAGCATTAAAAACATCAATTTCTGTTTGTTGTATGGTAGTAAGAAAAGCTTCTTTATCCTACTCAGAGATATTTTTCTCCTTGTTTTAATAGATATTCTTCCCAGAATACTAGCTATTTTTGGATAGGAACCTCCACTGGCTTGTTAATAATTAATTTGGCAAACTTTGAATTAGAAGCTCTTTTATCTTACAGAGGTATGCTTAAAAGATATATTATTATATTGTGATTGCTTTTGTTGTCTGACATGAATAATGTAGGAATTAGGTTGTGAAATAGCAGAATACAATAGAAACCAAATGGTTTTAAAAATGTTTTTTTCCTAATAGTTTGTGTATATTTTCCTGGCCCTGGTGACTTTTCTCAGAAGACACATTGGTGCTAGATCTGTGTATTGGCTAGCAATGAATTTTTATTCAATTTTGCAGTTCATAAGTGTTAAATAAAAGGAATGTTATTCTGCTTCATTAAAATTTGAGGGTAAAATAGAATTATATACTCTGAAAACAGTGGATTAGGGTCATGTAAAATTAGTATGAGTGATTTTTTGTGTTGTCTTGGAGGTTTTTTCCTTGTGAAATGCAGGTATTATTTTATAGCACTTTGTTCTTCTTGGTTAAGATTACAGTGACCTCAGCATTCGGATAGCCAGATCATGTGCATTAGCAAGGAAGGCAGCTAATGGAAAGGTGAGTATACAGTAAAAATTGCTTTAATAAATGTTAACAGTTACAGTTATTTACAATAAATATTTACACATTTTGCTAACAGATTAGTGCACAGATTTGTATTATTTAATGTGACTTGTACAGTATTTTCTTTGAAGAAGGTTGTTTCTTCATTATGGAATCTGCTAGTTTGAAGCTCTCACAGGTTATATACAGTTTAAAGTGATTACTAAGGAAAAGGTGAATTGTTACAGTGTTCAGGATGTACCTTGAATATCAAGAATGACCATTGAAGAAGCAGAGCAAATATTTTAAGAGGAAAAAAAATATGTTTCTCAAAAAAAAGTTAGGATGTGCTACTTCTAAATCCTTCTAAAGGATCTGTCAAAGCTGTTTGGGTTGTTGTGGGAGGATGGATTGCAGGAGAATAGAGATAGTGCTGAAGGTAATCTTACCCCTGATGAGTTGCAGCTGTACAAATTACCAAAGAGTAGCAACAGCCTTGCCTTTAACAGGTCACAGCTGTGTCCAGTAAGGATGGTCCAGTAAAGATGTGTGTTATAAAACAGTGGGTTAGGTGATTGAGAGGGAAGTTGGAGTCAGTTGCCTGTGCTGCTGTAAGGAGTACGGGTTATGTGGTTGTGTTAGAGACAGATAGGGTCAGGTATTTGTGTTGGGGATAGTAAGGGTTTGTATGGGCTGCTAGGGACAGAAAGGGTCAGTTGGTTGTGATAGAGACAGAGAGAAGTCAGGCAGCTGTGTGGAAGAAAGAAAAGGAGTCAGTGCTGTGAGGAGCTGCCCGTGGGAACTCACAGAGAGATGGTATTAAAGTCTTACAGCAAGATAATAAACTAACAGTGACAGTTGGTTCCTATCTGCCGCTGAGTGGTGCCAAGCACTGATGCCAACAATTGGTGGCCAATACAGGGATGGATCCCAACAGGCTGTGAGGAAATTTCTGTTGAAAGCCACCAAAAGTGATTTTAAGAATATGGAAGGTATTATTATCTGTATACTCTATTTTTGATTTTGCAGTTTTCCTACAGATGTAAGCTCTATATATTTAATATAGAAGTCTTTTGCTTTAGACAAGGATTTTGCTTAAATTCAGCTCTTAGCATGTTCTCATCATGTTGCTGAAGCCAATCTTTCTTCCATGTGTGCTTCTTTTCTCAAAACTCTTACTGCAGGATTGTCTCTAGTGTAGGTGGTGTTGGAACTGTGTTATGTAAGTAAGTTTGTTAAAACACATTTAAGCAACATTGGCATATTTTTGAATGATAGCTTTAAACACTCTAGACTTAATGCTCTTCATGATTAAGCCCATGGATATTTTTGAATAATTTTTTTAAATTTCAGAAATTGATTTTATTTTTCATTATAAATGCATTATGTTTTGAACTTAAATTATTAAGTAAATTGAGTGTTAACTTATGGTGATTGCTGCAGGTTTTGTGCTTGATTGCCTCAATGTTTGAAGATATGATTGCTGTGTTGGAAGTTAAGCTTCCTGTATTGGTGAGAACTCAGCACAGTGATTTTCTCCCATGTGGGAATGAGAAAAGTCTATCAGTCATTGCCAGGTACAGAATTATTAAATGTTTTCTCTCCATGCTGGATGATGGATTTTTATCTGGCACTACAGTGTGTCATATGGTTTTCTACAATGCTGCTTGTTGACATGGTTTAAATTTTACATCTTTTCTTATCATGCTTTAGTTGTATTGTGAGGGAGAAATCACAGAATGGTTGAGTTTGGAAGGCGCCTCTTCAGGTCATCTTGTTCAACCACCCTGCTCAAGCAGAGCCCCTTGGAGACATTTGCCTATCACAGCGTCCAAACAACTTTAGAATATGTCAATGGAGAGAGATGCCCCAACCTCTCTGGGCAGCCTGTGCCAGTGCTCAGTCACCTTCACAGTAAATAAGTGTTTCCTGGTGTTGAGAGAGAACCTCCTGTGTTTTGTTTTTTTGTGTATTGCCGCTTGTCCTGCTGCTGGGTTTAGGGCACAGAGTGTGGCTCTGGAGTTTGCTTTACAGCCTGTACTGCTTCATGGGCTTGTTCCTCCTCTGCTGTGGGACTTAGCTTTTTGCCTTGTTGAGCTTCAAAAGGTTGCTGTCAGCCCATTTATGCAGACAATAAATGTCTCCTTGGATGACAACACAACCTTCTGCTCTTTAAGATACTCCTCTCAGCTTTGAGTCATCAATAAACATGCTGAGAGTCACTCTGCTCCCTTGTGCAGATGTTGAATGGAATTATTATACCCATGGAATAATGTAGAATGGAGTTATAGCCTCTAGGTTACTGCACTAGTTTCTGCTTTCCAGCTAGACTTTGATCATCACAGTCTGGGCCTGGTTGTTCATCTGATTTCCAATCCAGCTTAACGTGTGCTCATCTAGACCACAGCTGATCAGCTTCTCTTTGAGGTTCTTATGGGAGACAGTGTGGAAAGTCTTACTGCAGTCAAAGTTGACAATATCCACTGCTCTTGCCTCATGTGCCAAGCCACTTATTTTATCACAGAAGTTTATCAAACTGATCAAGCATGACTTCCCCTTGGTGAATCCCTGCTGGTTGTTACTTTCTTGTCCTTTATGTCCCTGGAAATGATTTATGAGAAAATGCTGACATTTTGAAGGTGAAAAAAAACCCTGCAGTATATACTGAAATGCAGATTATAGTGCTTAAAATAAAATCATCAGTTAATATTCACAAAACTGGAATTTAGTGTATAAAA
This sequence comes from Chloebia gouldiae, assembly GCA_003676055.1. Lineage (NCBI taxonomy): Eukaryota > Metazoa > Chordata > Aves > Passeriformes > Passeridae > Chloebia > Chloebia gouldiae. The sequence continues at coordinate 2,908,906 of QUSF01000040.1, forward strand.
GCAATGGTCTGTGAATTGAGTCAGGGCCAAGGCTTGTCCATGCTGCTGAATATCTGAGATAACTAATCCACTATGCCTAACTTGTTTTCATTAAAATTTCATTGCTATTGCATGTGTACATGCGCATGTAGACAAATAATTAAGAACTAGTTTTGGCACTTTTTTATAATCTGAAATTATTTTTCAGTGCACTGATCAATTTTTTGTACTTCATTTTATAACTTAGGGGTACTTTATTGGCAAATTCTCCATTGTGTAAAAGTTTAAAGCAGAACATGAAAGGACCTTCTAGTAAAACACTTGGTAAGTAAAAACCAATCCTGAAGTTAGTTAATAAACTTGTATTTTTAATAACAGTAGCTGAAATCCAGCTGGCTTGTGCCTAATACAATCAGTAAGTTAATTTTTGTTTTAAATATATATTGCATTATATTTTCACTTCAGTAGGAAGAATTTTAGACTTCTGTTAATGTTTCATATAATACATATGTAATTGTAGTTAAAAATTATGGTTACAAGTATTTTTTTAAAAACTATTGTCTGAGAATTTTCTGTGAATTTTAAGTGTTAGAGTGTAGAAGTTTTAAATTTTTGTAAGTCATTCTTTTTCCATAGCATGGAGTAAATTTTTCTGTATAATTTGTCATTTCTTTCTTAACTTTGATTATAAAATATACCAAACAGATGTTTTGGTGTATTTTATTGTTCTAAATAATCTGCCAGTACTGGATGTTTAGGAAGTTAATTTTTGTCTCAATATTCTACTGCTTAAGAAGAGCTCTGATGTCCAGTTACCATTGAAGAACTTGTAGCTTTTTTTGATGAGCAACAATCCTTACCATTTGCATGTATTGTGCCTGTTAGAATGCCAAAGGTTATATCTCTAAGGTTTTATAGTATTTTCAGAATACATCTATACAGTTTTATCTAGAATTCCAGGCTGCCTTAGACACCTAGCACTGACAAGTGTGCTGCCTTTGTTGACATGTTGGGTTTTCACTTGGAATATCAACAAAATTTTCTCCTTCACAGGGTTTATTTGTTTAGTTTGTTTCTGCTGATATGAAATACTCAGTTTGGAGCTGAGGGGTGCCCACTGGGCTTCCTAGTACAGCACTGGGCATGCTGGTATTAGCCATGGTCTGAGCTATCCAGGAGCACCAATACTTATAGGTACCCACCAGGCAGCTTGTTCATGATCTTTAGATCCATTCCTTAGTCCAGATATAGGCTGTGAATACATTAGAGCTAATGCATGCAAAGTCTAAGCAGAGGCAGATAGAAAACACATTTTCTAACTGAAATGAATGGTGAAAAAAGTGATTCAGAACAGCATTCTTGCTACTTCAAAGTTTAAAGAAATTTCTACTTATTCATATAAGTAGGAGGAGGGATGTTGCACAATGTAACAGTTCATATATCTTTCCTTTTCTCAGTCATCATTATTTTAGGGCGATTGTTTATGTGTTTTGTAACATAAGGAAACGTTAAGTATTTATATTGTGCAAAACTATCTACTTTAACAGTAAAAATATAATATTTAAAAAAAAACATTTTAAGTAAATTTAATTATTTCCCTACAGGAGTAAAGAACACAGTGAAGGATAAACCATTGGTTTTCCATAATACAATTAAGTCGTCAGGATACACAGCAGCACCACAGTGAGTAGAAATATTACTACTTTCCCTGCCTTATTGGTGTGTGATATTTTTTCACATAATTATGTAGGCTCGTGACTGTGAAACTAATCACCTGTGAAAAATAGTAATCATATTATCAAAGGAAATAATTTTAGAAACATATTGTAAACCAAAATGTTCACAGCTTCTGGTCAATGGCCAACTTCTTTTTGAAATCCCTATTTAGAGGCCAGGTTCTTTCATCTGACTAGACTTGTCTTTTCAGCTTGCAGAAAGTATTGTCTGAGAACTTTATTTGTATGGATTTTGACCTTCAGAATGTGCTATTCAACAAATAACTCTCAGAAATCAAGGTCTAAACTCGGGCATTAGAATATTAGACATTTATATTGTCATCAAAGTGTACATTCTCTTATCTATTGACATTACCCACAGATGTAAATAATAAGAAGGAAATAGGATACTTTTGTTTGAAAAAAGCTGTTTCTCCGATGCAAAGTTTAATATTTCATATAAGAGTGTATGTTTTCTCTCTTGTAGAATGACCATGTTTTCTCCAAATACTAACCTGAAAAAAAAAGAGGCATTAAAGTGGAAGACCAGTTGTAAATGGTAAGTCATCTAATGGCTCTGTTAGAGGAGGAACAAATTAAAACAAATTAAATTAAAAATGTTTCTGTTGTTGGAAATTCTTTAGTAAAGGTTGCCACTAGAACTAAGGCTTGGTAAATTTGATATAAAATGTATTGCTGCAGCAAGTGATTTAGTTTATCAGACTGTGAATTAAATTTGAGTGCTTCATATAAAAGAAAATATGCATATCTATTTTCTTAGATTTGTGTTGGTAGGAAGAACAGGTGCTAATTATGGTTGGAAGCTAAGTTCCTGCAGTTCTAGTCCAAAAAATAACTGAATATGGCACTGGGAAAAGTGATTTCAGATAATGTCCCTGATACACCCCTAAAATCTTGTTACCTAAATTTAATGCAAACTTACTCCAATGGGTTTAAACAGAGTATGTGTAATAGTACAAACTGACAAGTGTCACTGGTCACAAAGAACAAAAGTTTTTCTAAAGCTTGCATTTTCATGTTAATATGTATGGAATGTTAAATGGGGATATTGCACACATTTTTCCCCTTTATTATTATATAGTCTTTGCTTTATATAATACAAACATGACAGTAAAGAATAATTGGTGCCATAATTTTTCTCATTGAAAGAGCTGTTTAAGTGTTAAGAAACTCATTTAATAGCTCAAGACTAAGTTTTTGTGTACCTTGCACACATAGGAAGCCTTTACATGAGTACTTCAGATTATTTCAACTTTGGTTTAGCACTATTTTATAAAGGTTAAGCTACTTAGTGTTTTAAGTTTTGTGTGGGTTTTTTATTTAAATTGCTTTTTTTAAAGTTAATATTGCATTGTGGCATAAGGTCTTTGTAAACAAGGTAGAGTTTAGATTCTTTAAGTGCTTTTGTGACTTACATTTTCTGGCAAAAAAAATAGTTTTAATTCTTGATCTTGTGAATTCACAATTACTGGTAGGAGTAGTTTAAATATAACAATTTAAAATGAATTTGGCTCTTACATTGGATTTGACATATTTTCTCCAGCAAATATTTATATAAAGATGTTTGGAATAATTCCCAAAGCACATTTATTTCATAACTGAAATGAAGGTATACTAGTTTCTTTCTTTTTTCCTTCTTTGAAGTAAAAATAAAGAATATCCATTGGAAAGTTATCCTCCAATCAAATATGAGAAAGAGAAATCTGTTACTTGTAAACCAACCCCAATTTTTTGTGTTCAATATTCTGGTAAGTACAGGCTTTATAAAAAGTGCAGTCATGTCAGCGTGCAGAAAGAAATCCAAAATTTGTATAGCATAGTTTTTAAAGACTGGGATTTAGTAAGGATAAAACCGAAAACTCTGGCAATACCACATACTGTATGATCATAATGTTTTATCATGCAAAACCATGCAAGCTGTTACTACATATGCAACAGGATTCTATTTCTGATTTTATGTGTTGTTTCCTTTTGAATTTATTCTTTGGCTTTCTCACTACTACCTGAAAACTAAGAGTTCATTCACTAAAGAATTTATTTGCTAACACACTTAGTTTCATTAGGGTATATTAAATATTGAAGTAGTGTTTCAAAATACTCATATTTATTATATAAATGTTCAATTATTGTAAATTGAAATATTAAAAAAAGAATTTTTTTGTGTGATCAAGCGAGAAGCATTTTTCTTAACTGCTTTGAATAAATGACTCTTGCAATAGGTTTAGTCAGTTCCAATGTAAATCTGATTAAGCAGAAAGCACTTCCTAGATTAGCAATCAAGCATTCTACCATGTATATAACTATGCCAATGTACACCCTGCAAGGCAAAATATTTTCCAAATATTTAAAAACTTAAATATTTGTATATGTTTTGAGGACAAGAACAACTTTCATCCTTGGTAAATAAAAGTAATTGGATGCGATCAGTCACTTTGCTAAAATATATTCCAAACATCTCTGTTCTTTAGAGAGTTTTACTAGTGCGTTTTAAGTATAAATCTTTTAGTTTGAGGAAGAAACATCTTTCTCTCTTTTTCTTTTTGTCTCTACCACATCCATGCATGTACACACAGGCTTAAATAAGCCCAGTTTAGCAAAAAATTTCAGATTTTTTTGAGTTAAAAATTTTTGTTATTTAGAGAACATGTCAGGACAAGAAATGAATTTGCCTACAAAATCCTACCAAATTCTGCAATACTAATTTGTAATGTCTATAAAAAATAATGTTAAACCTATGAAATTAACATCTGGGTTTTGTTTTGTTGTAGTGGCCTACATGATTTTTATCATTAAAAGAAGCACCATATTGTCTCCTTTTTGCTTTCAGATGTAAATCATTAAATGCTCTTCTTTATAGGGGATGGAGAGCTGCTGGCTTGTGGCCAGGCTGACAAAACTGTGGTGGTATTCAATTCCAATCTCACTGATGTGCATGATGTTTTTTCAGGTAAAATTATGAATTTTATTATAAAAAGATATACTGTATGGTTGTGTTTGCTCTAAAATGGCATGGATTCCACTTGCATCACCCTGATAACAAGAGGGAGTATTGATGATTTGAGATGTAAAACTTCTGATTGCTTCATTTTGTCCTAGAATTCAACTGACTACCAGGTGTTCCCATTTCTCTCTTTTTTTTTTTTTTTTTTTTTTGGGGGGGGTAAGAAGCGATCTATGATGATGTATACAGAAATCCTAACCATGATGTATATATAATACGTATTACAATAATTAAAGAGAAAAGGCAATATATTGCAATAGTAATGAATGTATATATTGTAGCAGTATATTCTGATAGTTTATTCGCTAAAAATTGACTGTGACAACTTGGCAAAAGATGTGTTGCTTTGCAACTCCAGATTTCTGGAGAATAACCACTTAAACAAAGAAAGACTATTCCTCAGAAGAAATCCAAAACTACAAAAGTGTATTCATGTGTAAACATGTATGTTTTTAAAAGAGTCTTAAACACCAGATTATGTCTAAATTTCTACAGGAACAATCTGTTAAATTTTTAATAACTGTAAATGTTATGACTTTAAATCAATCCTGCTGCATGAATTTTCTGTGAAAACTCATAATGGAAAATAAATATTTTTTTACTATCTCACCCTAATAAGTATTAAAACCAGACTATTTAAAGATATTTTAGGGAATTATTTCTAAGTAAATAACTTGGAAAACTGATTTGTGAAAACAGCTTTTAATTTTGAGTAATTTTCATTGTATTTAGGGCAAAAAGTGACATTAAGGAGGCAACATTACTGATATTATCCTTCTTGTGAGAGTAAATTAATGAAAACATGTCTTGCTGACAGAATAATGAGGCCTTATTTTTTTCTAAAATAGCAAGTTCTTAAGTTTTTCACTGACTTACTTCATTGATGCCTTTAATAATTTATGTCTTTTTTAAAATAATGCACAAGTCTGAAAATCAATGTAAACCACATTCTAACATTTATGTAGTTCTTTCCAAAAGCAACATAAATGTTGAAGTGCCAGGTAAAGGAATGCATGGGATTAGGAACCACAAACCATTAGTTGCCTGCTTGCTTCATTCCCATTGTTTTTCTGTGTTGTTCAGATTACCATGCAGTCACCTGTTTACTTTCTACTTTTGATGCTCTTGTTTTATAAGTGTCATAATATGTGTTTTTATGAAAAACCATGATGCATTATTCTTACTTAGAGCTGCAATCAATGGCAATGTAAAATATTTTCTTCGAGAAATGGAAATTGTGTCCTGCTAAAAAATTCCAGTTTCAAGGCAGCATTAACATCTGAATATTGCTGCTTGTCATAAGGCAGCATCAGAGGAATGGTATAACAGCAGTTTTGCTGTTAGACTAATTTATTCAGTCTTGTTCCCTGAAGGGTTGAGTTATAGATTTAAGTAGTTCTGCATTCTTCAGCAGTGACTCTTCAGGTGTCTGTGTCCTGCAGTGAAGTGCAGGTAATGCTGAACAGCTGTAAAGGGATATAGCCAGCATGGCCTTTCTGAAGAAGTCTCTTTACAAAACCAGCTGCTTTTCTTCTCAATGTGCTCCAGGGCTGGGGAACCCTGAGTAATGCCTGTTTTGAATTTTACTGGGCTCTTTCAAGCCAGCTGGCATCTCCTTCACTGTGCTTTGGGACTGTGGGGCCTGGAGAGCAGAGATTCTTAAACTTTTTCTGTGGCTCTTCCAATTTTCCAAACCTCAGATTTTCCTAAAGTTTCTCAGGTTCCTTAATACTTTGGAAAACTGCTTTGTATATTCTGTTGTGGTTTTCTTTTTTTTTTTTTTTTTTTTTTGCTTGATTGGTTTTGTGTGTTGGTCTTTTTTCTTTTATGCAGATTATTCAAGGCTACCAAATGTTTTTAGAAAATCAAAGCCTTTAAAATAAATCTTTGTCATGACAAAATAAGAATAATACTTATATGTGTATTTGTGCAGTACCTGTGCAGTTTTCTGGTAAACATTCTACAGCTGTTTGGTAACTAGGAATTAAAATATCTCAAAGTACTTTTTGTAGACATGTCTGCAAAATGAAATATCTCAATTGCTGCAATATATTTAATAGCCTTCCTGTAATTTAAAACAAACTATTTTTTTTAATATAAATGTTCTGTTGAGTGAAGATCAAATGTGCACAAGAGGGCAGCATAAGAACTTTGAATGAAGGCTAGATGAAATTCATCAGACTTCATCTGACTAATTGCAATAACATGCATCAAAGTCTGTAAAATTTGATTGCCATGTTCTTTTTTGATCTTTTTAATCAGATTCAACATAATGCTAGATAACATTAATAATTTTAGCTTTTGATTCTTGTTTCTGGCTTTTTAAGTTCTTTCTTTGTAAGATTACAGTCTTGTTTTTAACAAGCCATTGAAGTGGCATGCTCATTTTATTTTGACAAAAATAGCTAGCTCTGAAATAAAAGGTTAATAAATAAAACAGTATTTTAAGTATTTTTGATGTCTTAAGTGGTTTCCAGACCATGTTTAATATAAAGTTTCATTATAATATAATTCTTCAATTTTTTTCCAATACTGAATATTTGCTTAAATTTAATTTCAAGGGTATTTCCTAAGAGTGCTCTCCCAATAACTTTTAAAAATTACAGTTGGAATTATCTTTGTCTGTTTGAGACATTTTCCTGGATTTTTTGCTGGGAGAAAATTTCAATAGCTGGTTTATTGTTACCAGTTTTAATCCAACCACTCGAAACCTGTACTTAGAATATATTTTAATGTTGTGCATAATTATATTAAAATAAAGTAGCTCTAGAGAAATTTATTAATGCAAGAAATGAGCTTTATAATATTTCTATTTTTTTTTTTTAGGTCATGATGGTGCAGTTAACTGTTGGCTGGAGTCATGACAGGAAGTGGCTAGTTTCTGCATCAGAAGACAGAACTTTAAGAGTCTGGTCAGTCTACAATAAGGAACCTGCCCTAAGTCTGGTAATTGGAAACTTCCATTGATTTGGACACAGAGAACACTGTTTTGCATTTTCATCTACTTCTGTTTTAAAAGCATTGTAGAACAAACCTAGAGCTACTGAGTGGTGACTCCCACTGATTTAATGGTCTGAGCAATCTCCATTGACTTCAAATTAAGTTTTTCTCATGATCATTTAGGAAAAGAAAAACCAACCTTGTTAAAAAAAAAAAAAAACCTAGTGGGCATGTCTGGAAGTTTTGGTTTTATTGTCTGGTCTGTATTTTGTGTTTTCATTGGTTCAGCTCTGCTTGCCTTTAGTCTACTCTCAAGTTCAAAAAGAAGTTCAGAATATTAAGCTAGAGTGCATTAGATTCAACTGACTACAGATATACTGCCAGCTAATTTAAGCAGAATGAAATCTTTTTTTTTGAGAATAATAGATGTCAAAAATAAGCAGGGCCACTATGTAGGAATTTAACCTCCTGGCCTATGATCAGGATGACAGGAAGGCTCTGCCTTAACACAAGGAATCTCAGACAGAAAATACTTATGTTGGAATCCATTCTTGATAAATTCCTTTATGTTTCAGGGTAAAGAGAAGTTCCAGAAGACTGCACACTTTGCACAGTTTTATTTTATAGATACATTTATATTGCTGTGTTGTGGAGCTGAATTTCACCTATTAAGTTTCCATCTAGACACAACCAAGGATGACCTAAAACGGTGAGTTCATTTTTCATTAACAGACCAGTGAAAGTACTCATACAGTTTGATCTAGGACTGTGTGCGAGGTGAGGTGAGCTGAGGGGGCAAAAATATTACAGAAAATAAAATGCTGAACAAATGGTAAAAGTTACTTCCAAAATACCTTTGTTTTGCATGAAAGAACAAAAAGAATTAGGGCTACAACACTGAAATATTAGTTGATATTGTGAATAGTATGTCCTGTCTGTTGATGATATTAGACAGTATTGGATTGCATCATTAGATGGGAAAAGCTGGTCTATTTCCTTTGTAGTTTTGCTGCTGCGCAGAAAAACATACTAAGTGCGAGTTTAAATATGTTTAGGAATAGGAGTGCTTTCCTGGATTGAGGCATGAACCTGCTATGTGGAACTTCACTGAAACGTTATATGGTCATACAGAATTATGGAACAGTTTTCTTCCATAATCCACCTAGTTTTACTTGTAATTCTTAGTTTATGGAGATACTAATAAACAAATAAAAAGGGAACCCGTGTTGCTACATTAACTTCAATTTCTAAGAGACAAGAATGAATGTACAGTGTCCAGCTCAGTGTGTCCACAATACCTGCCTGTATTTTAAATGAGTTGCATTGTAGATTGAAGACATATAGGACATGTAGCAAATGCATTCTGTAAAAAAATTGCTAAATATGACCAAATTCCTCTTTTAATAATGGGCACCCTTCTATTTTTTCTACCTCTGTTACTTTGGTTCAGTTTTCTCATAATTTGTAGTTAATGAATCTTAGTTTACTGTTCATTGATTTGCTTTCTATGTGAAATTCTACCCGTACCATGACTTGTGAGGTATTTACCTGTGTTACAGTCTGCTGTGTAGAAGCAAGATACTTCAGCCAATTCAAACAATTGTTCTTGCACTTGGGAAAAAAATGAAACTATTTTTATCCACCTCTTTCAGCAGGGTAAATTGGGCCAGAGGAAACTTCATACTGCCTTCATTAGATTGTACCTATTTTATCAGTCAGGTTATTTAAAGTTAGCTTGGATAGATTTACCCAAAAATAGAGATAAATCATTTGCTCTTGAAGTCTAGTGCACTTTTATTTCTTAGTTTATTTGAATAAAATACTTGTGGAAACTACAAAAGGTTCCTGGATTAAACTGAAAAAAACGGTATAATATATTCTGCTTCACCATCATTGCTAAAGTAGTTCTGATGTCCATCTGAAAAGACCAGCAGATCATATTGCAATATGACAGTCATATTGCTTTTGTCAAATGATCTCAGGTTTGCAAACCTTTAGCATTGTTGGAAAGAAACAGTAATGATTCCTACAGTATGTCATGCATGGACTTTTGCACTTTCATTAGACAGATGTGCTAAAATGCAAGTATTAAAATGCAAGTATAATATTAACTGTCACACAGGAATTATTTCAACACTGTGCAGACAGTATCCAGCAATGACTAAAACCCTGGTGTGTTATCAATGCTGTTTTGATCTTGAGTCTGTAACACAGCACCATACAAGCCACTATGAAGAAAACTAACTCCACCTCAATCAGAACCAATAGAGTTATTATTAACTCTGTATTCCTAAGGTGACTTCTATGAAAATCACGCTCTTCTTGCGCCACATATCCATATCCATGGACTTATATTTTCTGTTTACTATAAGAATAGATCCATGTTGCCTATGTGGATATATTTCAGTAAACAAAGTTATTATATTGAATAACAGTGCAGTTTTGTGTTGTCTTAACAAAGTCTGAAGCCATTTCAGAGGTTTTCACGTTTGCCACCTCTGCATGGAGCTGGCAGGTAACCCACAGGACCCTAAAGAGTTTTGTGTATGTTGGGAAGAAAAATTTCTCTGATAGTGACTAGTCATTCTCCTCCCATCTAAACGGAAATTATTCTTTCCTCACTGTTTTCATTCCTTGTTTTCTCCTCATTTCCTTCCTGATTGCCCTATCATCAGAGCATTAAATGCTACACTGCAACTAGAGGTATATCTGCTTTCTGAACATAGGTACTTGACATACTTTAATCTTTTCAACATTTTCAGTGTACATACAGGATTACTCTAGTGTTTCATGTTCATGGAAAAATCAGTATTCTGTATATGAATATAATGGGTTAATCCAAATGAGTTTGGTTACCGAAGTTTTTAAGAGCTCAACAATAAGGCAAATGTTCTGTTGCTTTAATTTTTAATAATGAAAGAAAGCATTTTTGCCGCATGCCTCGCTCCCTGATAGTCCTGCTCCCAATGGAGCTGTGCCCCGGCTAGCTCCTGCCGTAGGCGAGGCGGGCAAATCAGGATGCCTGCCGCTGGACCACCGAGTGACTTTAGCAGGCACCCTCGTAGGCTTCGCATGGACACAGGGCAATACCCAGAGCAACGAAGAGGAGACTCTCTCTGGTGTAGCAGCTTTGGTTTATTAACAGACAGGAAGCTCAAAAGCACAACCGTGACAGGACGGGCGCTCACCAGAAAAGAGCCCCGAACAATGGGGAGCAAGTTTAAATACGGTGTGGGAGGGGATACAAACGACCAACAGTGAGCCAGCAGGGGATGGCCAAGGGCATGAGGGACAAGGGAAACCTCTAATGGGGAAAGGGCACGGGAGGGGCCCCAGGCCATCGTCCAATCACTCGGTGCCCTGGATGGAAGCTTCTAGATATGTGGGAAGAACACCGAGTGACAGACAAGGCAAATGGGAGGGGTAAGGGGAATGACACAGCACTTTAGGGAAGATTGACATTTACTGGAAAGGCAGGAAAAGGGGTACAAGGCGGGAAAGTCTGGGAGGGACCAATACATAATAGGGGAAACCGGGTTGAAACCATTTCAACCTTAAGTAAGAATACATCAGACAACTTAAAAGAACGTAAAAACACACTACCACATCTCCCCCTTTTTTGTTTTAAATGAGAAAGAAATGAAGAAAACTGAAATAGTCCATAAATGTAAAGTCTTTAAACGGGGGATTCATAGTCCTGGGCTTCATCTTCGAACCGAACCTCTCGATCTTCCTGTTCTTCTCCTTCTTGATTCAAAGGTTCTCTCTCTTCCGGTGTGGCCAGGACTGCGTGGTTGACATGTATGATGGTGTTGATTGCTTTCATAACCAAACCTTTTATAATGCTAAAACCAATAATAAAAACGACAAAGGCTAAAACAACCTAAGTTCCAGTTTTAACAATTGATTGGACCCAGTTGTCCAGTCCCCATCCTTCAAAGAGGGACCCCAACCAATCCGATGTCTGTTTCTTTAGGTGGTGCATCTTCTCTTTCATCTTGTCTAGGGTCGCCTGGACGTCCTCAGCCTTAGAACTTAAATTCATACAGCATAAACCTCTGAACTCTTCACACTTATGATTATGCAAAAGTAAAAGGAAATCAATTGCTGCACGATTTTGTAGGGTAGCCTGCCTCGTTATTTTCTCGTCTGACAGGAGGTCAGCTATGGCAGATGATGTAAAGTTCGCTCTTTTGGCCACCCAGCACTCCAGGCCGGACAATTCCCTGAAGGGATGGGCGATGGCTACCCAGGGTAAAAAGGCAATGGTAGCTACGCCTTTTGGTTTAGACCAACAAACAACTTCGTCATCGCAATTTGAATCCCAATCAGAAAATGATGTATCTCTTTTAGATTGGGCCAATTGACCTGTCTGATTTTGGTTTTGCCAATGAGCAATTTGGGTTTTTTTGGGAGCAAAAAGGCTCAACTGCCCAAAGGTACACAGCCCTCCTATTAGACGAGAGAGGATACCTGCCCAAGCCCTATTACCAGAAATCAACAAGGTGCCCCGGGGGAGTTGTCTGGGTTGATTGTCGGGGGTAGGGAAACCGGGGATTTGAATCAATTTGGAGCACCATTCCTTAGCTGTGTATTCTTTGAATGTTTGCTTTAGATCCTCTTAGGGCTGCGCAAAGGGATTGGAAGTGGATACTATAAAGTGAACACAGGTATAGGCGAGAAAGGAGCCAAGGAGTTGTAATTCTTGTGGTTCGTTCTCAGTGATTGCAAATTGACGGACCCAGGATCTCCAAGTGTCCGATTTCTTTAGGATTTGAACACTGAAGATCCCGGTCCTGTTCCGAGAAGAGGAAAAATTTGTGGGGAAGGTAAAGGGGAGGTTACCTAACGGATATGGGATCCCCACGAGGCAGGAGAGGAAGGGGTTCGCAGCAGAGGTAGTGGACAAACATAACTGGTCTTGGTCTAACGATTTGGCCAACGCGGTCCACACGTTGGCCGGCGGCTGAGGCACGGACCCAGGTGACTTGGGGTCCGACGATTGATGAGATGACAAGAAGGATGGGGATTAAATGCTGGCCCATGTTGGGACGGCTGGATCACTGGATGACTGAAAAACAACTGAAAAGGGGATTAATTTTCAGCAAATAAAAAGTCTAGGGGGAGATCAAGGTAAAAGGGGCTGGCCACCTCAGTTTCGGTTAAGAGGGAAAGGGATGGGTCGGAGGAAGATCGGATAGGGGGACTGGAGGAGGACCGGTGTTTTCTTCGCCATGCGGCGTGTGCCACCTGAGGACCTATTGCTGTTTTTGATTGGGGCCGCGGGACGTACGGCCTGACGAATTTAGAAGGGACCCACCTCAGGCCTGAGGGCGTGGACACGCAAGCGTATCCCCGTCCCCAGGTGACTAAGTCATAGGGCCCCTCCTGCCGCCAGGTCTTGGGATCTTTAACGCGCACTGGCGGCTTTTCCCTGACCTGAGCCTGTTCATTGGTGTTGAAATGTCTCACGATCGGCGGGTTCAGGTGCTCAAACGAGCAGTTTAGAAAATCGATAGTAAACAGTGCCCTGGCAAGTTGGACCTGGGGGGACTCAACCTTCATCGTCGGTTGTTGTTTCTTGAGCATTCGCTTAAGACTCTGGTGAGTCCGCTCCACCACGGCTTGGCCTGATGGGGAATAGGGGATGCCGGTCTTATGCTCTATTCCCCATTGCTGCAGGACGCCGGCAAGCTCCCTGGACGTGTAACCTGGGCCATTATCAGTTTTTATCAATTTTGGGACGCCCAGCATAGCGAAGGCCTGCACAAGGTGTTTGAGGACATCTGAGGCCCTCTCCCCTGTGTGGGCAGAGGCAAAAACTGCCCCAGAGAAGGTGTCAACGGAGACGTGTACATACTTTAGCCTCCCGAAAGAGGGGACGTGCGTCACGTCCATCTGCCACACCTCACAGGACTTGAGCCCCCTAGGATTTGCTCCTGCGCTGATCGATGGCAGGGGGATGGAGCGACAGGAGGGACATGTGGCCACGATGGCCTTGGCCTGGTCCCGAGTTAGATGGAACTGCCGGACCAGACCAGGCGCATTCTGGTGGTAGAACTGGTGGCTGAGTTTGCCCTGATTGAAAACATCAGGGAGTGGGGCGACCTGCGCAGGGGCGGCAGCGAGGGAATCGGCACGCAGATTACCCTCGGCCAAGAACCCCGGATGATCGGTATGTGACCTGATGTGCATTACATAAAATGGTTGCTCTCGGTGGGAGACAAGCTTAATTAATTTCGAGAGAAATTCGTATAGAGCTTTGTTAGGGACCTCCTGCAGGATGGCATCCTGCGCTCTGGACACTACGCCTGCTACGTATGCCGAATCTGTGACTAGATTGAATGCTTCAGAGAACCTCTCAAAAGCCCTGATGACTGTGGCCAACTCAGCAACTTGAGGGGAACCTTGCACCTCGGCAACGTCTGCCTCCCACTGCTGAGTCTGAGGGTCTTTCCAAGTCACTACTGACTTGTGAGACCCTCCGGACGCGTCAGTAAAAACTGTCAGAGCTTTCAGAGGTTTTTTACTCTGAATCCTTTTCAATGATAAAGCAAACTGAACATCCGAATTGAAAATTTTGTGGGCCAGCCGATGAATAGAAATTTGACCAGTGTAGCTATCCAGAGCAAATTGTAATGCTTCATTTTCCTGCAAGAGGTGTTCTAACATGGCTTTTGAAAAATGGCCCGATTCTAATTTTAAGGGTATGTATATGCACTCAAAGTCACACCCCAACAGCTCCCTGATCCGCGATCTTCCTTTGCGGATCAGGTCCGCCACCAGTTCCTGTGGCCTTGTCATTCTTTTGGACCGTTGGTGACTCAAGAAGACCCACTCTATGATTAAGAGTGGATCCTTCCGGTCCTGGTCCTTCCCTAAGGGTTATGCCCACTGGAATATCATTCCATGGAGGTGTGGCAGTCTGCCTAGGATGATGAATTTGAATGGCAGGCCCAGTTGGTATCAGTGGGCCTGCCTGGCAGACATCGTCTCCTGTACCTTCTCCAGTGCAGCTTTGGCCTCGGGGGCGAGTTCCCTGGGAGAACTGGGCTCTTCCCCCCCTTTCAACAAATCGAAAAGAGGGGCTAGGTCTTCGTTGGTAATGCCTAACCAGGGTCTCACCCAATTTAAGGAGCCACACAGCTGCTGAACGTCTGACAGGTTCCGAATTGTGGTTTTGACAGCCAATTTTTGTGGAACAATGGTCCACTTGGTAATTTCAAGCCCCAGGTACCTCCAGGGAGGCATCCGCTGAATCTTATCCTGCCTGAGCTCGAACCCTGCAGCAACCAACGCGTTGGTTGTCAGGTCAAGCGCGAGGCCAAGTCGATCATCATCGGGGGCACAAATTAGGATGTCATCCATATAGTGCTGGATGACCACACCCTCGGTGGCTGCACGGACAGGGGACAGCAATGAGGAGACGTACCACTGGCAGATGGTAGGGCTGCTCTTCATGCCTTGTGGCAGCACCCGCCAGTGATATCTCCTCATCGGGGCTTCTCGGTTGATGGAGGGAACTGAGAAGGCAAAGCGTGGGGCATCGTCTGGGTGAAGGGGAATTTGGAAAAAGCAATTTTTGATATCTATTACAGCCAATTGATAATTTTGAGATAACATCGTGGGGGACGGCATCCCTGGTTGGAGAGAGCCCGTATCTTCAATTATGTTGTTTATTGCGCGGAGATCGTGGAGGAGCCGCCGCTCGTCTTTGCCCGGTTTTTTGAGGACAAAGACGGGGGAATTCCAGGGAGATGTTGTTTCCTGGATATTCCCTTTGGCCAATTGCTCATCCACGAGTTCCTGGAGCGCTTTTTATTTTTGCTTATTAAGTGGCCACTGCTCTACGCATGTTGGAAGGTCGGTTAGCCAACTGAGCTTTCGGGTAGGACGCTCCTCAGTGACTGCTGCCCGAAAAACCTGAGGGGTCGGAATGTTGTGACCCCCCATTGGGCCATCAGGTCCCTCCCCCACAGGGGCTCCGTATAATCCAATACGAATGGGAGATAAGCCGATTGCCCATTCGGCCCCTCAAATTCTACGATGTTTTTTGATTGTTTTGCCAATTGGGTGCCCCCGACACCCTGGATCTGTCCGGCCACGCTTTGCAATTCCCAACGTGACGGCCAATCCCGCGAGGGGATAACTGTCACATCTGCCCCGGTGTCCAATAACCCATTGAGGTACTTGTGCTCACCGCCTTTCCACATATAGCACAAGAGTTTGGGCCGTTCATTACCAATTACCTGGGCCTGACACGCGCGGTAGATTTTTTCTGGGCGCTTCCTCCACAGATCTTCAGGATGGACGACAGGCCCAGGTATGGGAATTGCTTGCGCGATCACTTGGCCCTTTGGCAGGAACAGCGGCGGGTGAGCACAGTGCAGCCACAGCACCAGCTGGTCATTGTGTGCAGGTGTTAAGCACGGTGCTATTGTTAAATCGAGTGGCGTGTACTTTGTGTCCCCGAGGACGATGTACCTACCGTGGAGTTTCCTCCAGGTCCCCGGGCACTCGGTGTCGACTGTGATGAGCCACCAGTCGGAGTCAGTTAGGTGAAGAGGCTCGGTCAGGGCCAACCTGTATGGGGAGAAATGAGAAGTGGTATTAAGGATGGGCCTGGGATGGTCGGGGTCCCGACCAAGCCAGGCCCGGGAGATGAACTCCACGTCCTCCCGCACATAGGCTGGTTCGCCAGCCGACGCCCGCGAAGAGTCACATCCGGTGTAGTTGTCATGTCCAGTTTGGTCCTCACGTGGGTCCTCCTGTGAATTGTCCCTCCCCTCTGGTATTACTGCAATGGGTCCCACCGAACTTGTATGTTCACGCAGGGGGCAACTGCGCTCAGGATTTAGTTTTTTCGTGAAGGATTTGGGATGGAATTGCCCTGTCCCTGCTGGCTCCTAAACTTATGAAGTTCATTTTTCAAAGGACACGCGTTTGCCCAGTGCCCTCTCTTGCTGCACAGATGGCATGGCGGTTGTTTTCGGCTCCCCGGCGGTGGTGGATGGGTCCTGCAGAGCGACCCGGGCGTGGACGTTGGCGTGACAGGAGCAGCGAAGGAGACCCTCCTCGATGACGTTTGGGGGGGTCCCATGGGAGTCCTCTGCAGGCACGATGACTTTCTTTGCGCAGACCTCCAGCATCCGCTGGAGGGTCGGTTCCGGCTCGAGAGGCAGACTGAGGATGGCCTGCCGGCAAGCTTTGTTGGCGTTCTGCCGGGCCACCTCAGTCAAGATGCTCTTCCGGAGCCCGTTGTCCGGAACCTGCGCTCCGACTGCCCTGCAGAGGTGGTCGATGAACCCCACAAAGGACTCTGCTGACCCATGTTTCAAAGATAGTTAATAATTTGTCCACTTGGCCGCATCTGCAGGAATGCCCGCTCGGCCGCCGTGGCGCTTGCCTTGAGCGCCTCCCTTGGGATTTTCTCAGCCTGCTTCAAGCCGGAATCCCAGTCCCCCACCCCGCACAAGTGGTCAATTGATAACCCTGCCCCATCCGCATCAACAGAATTCTCTGCAGAGGCCCACAGGTCCGGCAACATGTCCCTCAGTTCCCGCCGCCATGCAGATTCCCAGACCAGAAACTCGGCCTGGGTGACTAAGCACGACACGAGTGTCCGCATGTCGGCAGGAACGTACTCGCTGGAGGCGAGTGTTGCTTTCAACAGACCGCGGAAGAACTCACTCTCCCTCCCGAACTCTTTTTGGGCCTTGCAGAGATCCTTCATTATTGACTGAGGGATGGGGGACCACTGCGCGAGGGGCCTACCCCCCTGCCGCGGGATGAATGTGACCGGCGCGGCAGAGAAGGCAGGAAGGGACCGGGGCAGGCAGAGAAGGCAGGAAGGGACTGGGGCAGGCCGCAGTTCCCACGCTGCCCCCCCCCCCCCCGGAACCCAACCCGTGGGAACCGGAAGGTGGACCGTGGGAACAGGGGGAGGCACCGGATGGGGCGGAGCAAGCCACCGAGGGCGTCGCTGAACAAGCCGGGGAACCCGCCCCCTGGGAAGGGCCAGAGGACAGGGCGTTGCCATAGCTCATGGTGGGCGGAGAGGAGGGAGTGGGTTGGGTCAAGGGAAGGAAGGGGTTGGATGTAGGGTGAAAGGGATTGTGGGAAAAGGAGGGAGGAGGATTCTGGGAAGAAGGAGCACAAATGGCGGGAAAAGCCACGTGGTCACCGCCATCTTGTGCCCCAGGGGAATGGGTGGAAGGGACGCCATTTTGTGCAAAGTTAGGGAGAGGGGTAGAATTGAAACTGGGGTTAACACTAGACCAACCAACATTTTCTCTAAGGGATGGGGGCTGTACATGGTGGGGAAATGGGGGTTTGGGAAGAGGGCAGAGCAGTGTGGCCAGCACTACTCTGCCGGGGGACCCGAGGATTCCCGGCGAGGCCAGAATCAGCCTGCGGCGTCAGCCGGGATGCCTGTCCGAGAATCCCCAGGCGATGGGTAGAGGGGGAGGAAAGAGGAGTAGGGGCTATCGAACTGGGGTTAGGTTTGTCTGCGGGTGGCTGTGGCAGACTTTCATGATTTCTCTTCACAATATCTCGAATTTGGAGAGCCAAAAACGCATGAGTGGAGAGAGAAGGATCCCCCTGACGGAGGATCTCCCTCCCCACTTGGTCCCAAAAGGAGACCTGATATAATTTAGGTGCCGAAATATCTGGAAAAGTCTGCGACAGCCATCGCACAAACCTTTTCACATCTGTCTTTTTAAACTTCTTTTCCCCCCCACCAAGGATACCCACCACCTGGGAATAAACCCTCTTCTGCGGCACAGACAGTTTAGCACCCATGACTGTCCGATGTTATAGTGTGCCGCACCGCACCCACCGCCAAAAATCTCAACAAAACCAAGAAGCCCGGATCCCACAGCTTAACCCTCCCAACTACCCTCCTCCCGGCTCCCCACACCTCGGTTAAGGGAGAAAAAAAAACAAAATGTGGGACTCCTTTTCCCCGGTAAAGGATACCCCCCCAAGGAAAAGGACACCCACCCACGGGTCCCCCCCTTTCTTAAACAAAAAAAGGGGAAGGAAACCCTGAGGAGAGGTCGGGATTAAGCCCAGGGGGCTGCTACTCACCCTTCACAGCACCCGGAACGGGGATCCTTGAACAGAAAAGCGGCGGTGGATGGTGGCTCTGGTGGCACGGACTTCGCCGGTGCTAACGAAGCTGCCCGCGTCGGTCCCCGGGAGCGCCACCCCTTAAAACAGGGGTCTGCTCCCACCGGGGTAGCTTGACGTCCACAGAGGTATTCCGGTGAGTCGCGTGGAGCTCCAAAATGCCGCCTGCCTCGCTCCCAAATAGTCCCGCTCCCGATGGAGCTGTGCCCCGGCTAGCTCCTGCCGTAGGCGAGGCGGGCAAATCAGGATGCCTGCCGCTGGACCACCGAGTGGCTTTAGCAGGCACCCTTGTGGGCTTCGTGTGGACACAGGGCAATACCCAGAGCAACGAAGAGGAGACTCTCTCTGGTGTAGCAGCTTTGGTTTATTAACAGACAGAAACCTCCAAAAAACAACACTAACAGGACGGGCGCTCACCAGAAAAGAGCCCCGAACAATGGGGAGAAACAGTTTAAAAACGGTGTGGGAGGGGATACAAACGACCAACAGTGAGCCAGCAGGGGATGGCCAAGGGCATGAGGGACAAGGGAAACCTCTAATGGGGAAAGGGCACGGGAGGGGCCCCAGGTCCTCGTCCAATCACTCGGTGCCCTGGATGGAAGCTTCTAGATATGTGGGAAGGAACACCGAGTGACAGACAAGGCACCTGGGAGGGGTAAGGAGAATGACTCGACACTTTAGGGAAGATTGACATTTACTGGAAAGGCAGGAAAAGGGGTACAAGGCGGGAAAGTCTGGGAGGGACCAATACATAATAGGGGAAACCGGGACAAACCATTACAACATTAAATAAGAATACATCATACAACTTAAAGAACATAAAAGCACACCACCACACATTTTGATTTGTGGTTCCAGTGGGAGTTTACAAATCACAACTACTTTCATTAACACTAGCATTCATTTGATATTATTTGTAGGTACAAACAGAGGAGTGTTTGCAAATTGGTACAGAGATTTCCCATTACTTCAGCAATGGAGATTACCAGCCTTTCAGCAGTAAATGAGTTCTATTCTTGTATCCTTTATATTTCTTATTTTCTTTGTAGTTCTTTGGACTTAATGATATGGACTTCAGCTAAAGTAAGTAGCATTTGATGATTTACTACTTTTCTATTAGAGAAAAAACTTGTAATTTTTTGTGATGTTGAACTTCTTCCTTAGACATCAATTTTTAGTGCTGTGAGATTTTTGGTGTTGCTCATAGAGCAATAAATACAACAGAGTTTATATATATATATGTTTATCTGTATTTTTATCTGTCTATATGCTTTTGTTCCTTTAGGCAAGTCTAACACAGAGAACTGTACAGATATTGTACTTACAGCTGGCAGCAATCGAGAATTGGAAGTTTTTGACCTCAATGCAGGCTGCAGCACAGCAGTGATACAGGAAGCTCATGTTAGATCAGTCCATCAGATCTGCCAAAATAAGGTATATGCTTTATTTAATTTTATTTGTAGTATCACTACAACATCATCAACAAATAAATCAGAGGCTAAAACTAGAGTTGATAGTAATCAGTACGTTTTTATTTGTTGGGGAGGATGGTCAAGAACATGAGTGTGTGATAAGTCCATACAGATTTAATTTGTTCTCTAGTGTAAAAGAGGGAGCAGTGAGACTGATTGAATGATCTTGCTATTAGAAAATTTTTTATTGTCTTTTGCCTTGTGCTAGACTGTAATACTGTAGGTCAACAGGAATGTTTCCTTATGTAAGTGTTCTCTTCTGAAGATCAATCTAACACTGTGATTTATTCTGAAACTTTGGAAACAGCAGCAAAAAAAAATTTTCAGTACTACAATAGAAGATGTCTTAAAATCTCTCATCCTTACTCTTCTTTTTTTCCTTGAAGACTGATTTGACTGTTTGTAGTTCTTATGGTAGCGTATGTTCTGGAATGCCTGCTGTGTTAGGTCTGGTTGAATGTGGTGCTTCATTCTCAGTTGTAAAGTCCTTGCTTCTGTGGGTTTAAAACAGTCCTTGTTATTACTGTTATAGAACTCTTTGTGGGTTTTCCTTATAGATGTGATCTGGTAAAACACTTAAAATTGTGCTATTTCAGTACTCTTTGTAACACATATAGGCTTAAATTTCTGGCTTTTCTTTTTGCTGGGTCAGCTTAGTGCCTTCAGGTTATTTAATCAAGAAAAACATTAAAGCTGTGGGCAATTACTCACTTGGGAAAAAAACCTAGATATATGTGGTATAGTAAAGAAAACTAACCATTTTGTGGGACAATTATACATCAAAGTTCTCTATTTTTTTTCAGTTATGTAAGACTAATACTTTAGATAAGTCAATAGGAAAATTACACATCAACTATTTTATTACATTGGATAGTTTAAAGTTATTAGAGAAAATTAGACTTCTAAAAATGTATTGAATGCTGTGTGCAAACTACCTCCTGTTTAAAGTATGAAATACATTGGAATCTAAGGTTCTCTAGTGATGAGACATGATTCAATCAAAACAAACCTGTGGAGAGAAAGAGTTCATGTTGAAGATCTGGTGCCTACACCCCAAAATTTATGAAGGCTTTCCTTTGGACTATTCCTAGTCTCATTGTGTGGAGTAAATACTCATTTGTGATTGCAGTGTGTATATTCTTGAAGAGCACTTTCTGGTTTAGATTCATGCAAATCTGTTCTCATGTTCCAAAACTGTTTTGTGATTCCACTTGGATAATTAAGTGGGCATAGTCATTAAATTTACTCTTTAAATGAATAAAAAATCAAATCTATTTTGAGGGTCATGGGAAATGATAGGGAAAGTACGTTCCAATTAAATGCTGGAGAAACCTATTGGCAAATTATAAAATACACAGGATATCCTGGAAACCTAGATGATCAGCATGACATTCTCTTATTTTTGATTTTAGGCAAAACAAGCTGAAGCAAGTATATATAACTTGCCATGTAATGACTTTGATTTTAATTTTTTCTTTTGATCTGTTCTAGAGATTGTTTGCAATTGCCAGTATGTGTGAAATTAATCTCAGCCTTCAGTGTTTTGATTAAGCTTATTATAACAGTCCATTGCTTTTTATACTGAATTTTAAGAGACATAGTAAAATGAATTGATTGACAGATCAAAATCCTCTTCCTGTCTTAGAGTTTAGGAACACCTGAGATACCAAAATAGATGGCAATTTGAGATCAGACCACAAAGGTTCAGAGCTTTATGTCAATAATGCATTTGTAAAGGTGCAAAACATATTCTTTGAACAGAAAACTGTCATTGTGAGCCACAAATATTTGGATGGTATTATGTTCTGCTAGCACAGTTGCAGAGTATTCATTTTCACAGAAACAGCAAAATTTTCAATTTTCTGTTCAGACCCTTTTGTTTCAAAATTCATTGATCCATTAGTTAGGAAGTCTACTTGATGTGATGACTGAAAAATGCAATGGGTAACTCTAAAGTTTCAGTCAGTTAACTTTTTCCTAATCATAGTTACAATGTTGGGAAAAGTACGAGATCACCAAAAGGTATGGAGTGCTTTCTGATATGTCTATTGATAGATGCCTTTAGCGTAAACTAGCTGCACTTGGATGACATAAATGGTGCTCATAAGGAATTAGTGAAGGAAAGTAAGAATCTGTAGAACCAAATCCTCCTTGAAGTCAAATTTTATGTGAAGGTTACAGTGTAGTTAATCTGGAGAGAAGCTGAGAAGGGGATTACAGTGGTGGATGAGGAGGCTGATGGAGTAGAAGAAAGGGATTTGTGTATTGGAATGAAAGAATAGTTTCAAGAGTGTGTGGGATTTTGCTACTTTTTTGCATCAGATTCTCATAAATAATAGATTATGATAAATTGATGGACTATAAAAACACAATTTAGTGACAAATAGTGATAAATAAAATTCAGCAATTCAGCTTGCATATTATCCCAAGTAGTATATTTTTTCTTGTCCTCCTATATCAATATTCAGTTGCAAATGTAGTTTGAAGATACAAGTATATGTATTAATAAAGTATATTGCTGACCAAATTTCAGGCCAGAGAAGGAAAAAAATGGATTGCGCCTCTTACCTTTAGTTTTTTTTCTTGTATTCTCTAGTAAAGGAGTAATGCAAAAAGTAAATGTATATGTGTCTGTAGAACTTTTTGTTTCAGACTCTTGTGACCAGTGATGGCTGAAGTGAGGGATGGCAAGCAAATATTTCAAAAGCACAAAAAAGGATGCTCAGTAACTTTTAATGAACACTGTCCTTTGGACTACTATTGTCTTTGTCTTTTGCATGACTCTTTTTCTTCTAGTTATACAGAGCTAATGTGAGAATGTGTAGTCTTTGTTGGGAAATATGTTGCACAGTACATTTTAATTCATCTCTTAGAGCAAGCTATACACCAGCTTTCATAATGAATAGAAGATTCCTGGCAGTCAAATACATATTGCAGGAAATTACCTTGAGGTCTCTGTGATGTATTCAGCCAAATCAAGAAAGTGAATGGTAAGGAAAGGAAAGAAAGAGTTTTTAACTGTTTCAATTTGGTTCCCCGGAGAAAGAAGTTTTTAGCCAGCAAAAAGGCTGAAATTTGCCAATGTGGATGTTAAAATATCAGCATTTTAGACTGGATTTAATTATTTAAAAGTATGAAGCCAAAATTAGCCTTGTGATGAATGAATGCAATTGCTACTGAAGTCAATGGAAATTGGACACTTAGCCCAGGGCTAACAATGTCTTATAATCAATTGTTAAAGTAACCCTCGCTCCCTCCATTTCACTGCCCTTATTTTCTTCCCTAAATATCCTGTAATGTCTTGTGCAATCACAAGATCTTCCCCTGCTTCACATGGTGGATCCCATACCCTGATTTTAGTAATTCCTGTCAGTCTGTGAGATGCCCTGTCTCACTGACGGTAATGGTGGTTGTCACCCCTGGGCCAAAGGGCTCATGGCTGTCCTGGGACAGCACTGAGAGGAGCCAAGGCTGTGCTCCATTTCTCTGACTGGTTTATGGGACTCCCTCTACATGCCTCTTTGCATGCTTTTCCTCTTTCCTCTTTTGTGTGTGTGCAGACAAGCTTTTTTTCACATAATCTAACAAATATTTACTGTTTATTTCTTAAATTCTCCACTGAGACAGTGGTTGGTCACTGGACTGGATTCCCCAGGGAAGTGGTCCAAGCACCAAGCTTGTCAGAGTTCAGGGAGCATCTGGACAATGCTCTTAATCATATGGCATAATTCTGCAGGGAGTTGGACTCGATGATTCCTATGGATCTCTTCCATCTCAAGATATTCTATGATTCTATGGATAATTAATGCCATGAGAATAGTTACCTGAAACTGATTTATTGTTTTACAGGGATCATCCTTCACCACCCAGCAACCTGAAGCTTACAACCTTTTCCTGACCACAGCTGCAGGTGATGGCATCAAACTATGGGATTTAAGAACACTGAGGTAAGAATGAGTTAGGTACCTTGGAATAAAAATCTATGTTTTGTCATCATTCAGAATTCATACTTGCTCCCATATACCAGTAGAAATTTAGATGTGGAATATGAACTACAGGTTAATTGAAGTTTGCTAGTTTTTAGAGACCAAGCATAGTGCTCATTCCTCAATTATAGTTATGTGGAAGCCATTAAATATTTAGGATTTTATCACCTATGTTTAGCCACATTTGTACATCTAATTGTATATGTATATATAATGGTGCACTGAACTGAATGTTAATGGTATTTCCAAAGCAGCATGCCATTACTGCTAAAAGAAGTAAAATCTATCCTTTAAAATATAAGCCAATTGCAACAACATTTTTATGAACCATGTATGTAGTGCTATAAGTTTGCATGATACATTACCATAGGCTCAGAATTAAATGCTACACTGTCAAAACACCTTCTAGTTTTGGGAAAGCCTTGGGATAAATGAATAGACCATCAAGGAGGGAACATTTCTCAGGAAAAGTAATACCTGGGGCAAGCTCTGTTGTGGAGGCCAAAAGAATTATGTTTAAAAGAAAAGGGGAGTATGTTTAAGCTTTAAAGAATAACTTTCTACTTGCTTTCTTCTGTATGTTTACATATCTCTGGAAAGATGTCATATATTTTTTTCTAGTACTGAATTTTCTATTTGGGCAATGCTTAATGAGCCTTTCATTTACTTCCATCTTTATGTGGTAAGAATACATTAAATCTATAGGGGGCATATGTGCTCTTTTCAAAATCATTGCTGTATTACCTTCACTCAATGCCAGAAAGTAATGAAACTAGAGACTACTGGGGTTGGAATATGTTACCTTCTTATGTTTTTCTAATAAGCCGCTCAAACTGTGTTGCTGAAGCGTAATGAAAAAATAGAAAGTTTTTCACAGATCACTTATCTGTCTCTTTGTTTCTAAATACTAATATAAGTAAAGTCAGTGAATGGTAAAATAGTTAAAGTGTAAAATCTGGGCAATCAATTAAATGAATATGTCTTGAGAAGAAGGAACAAATTTATGTATGTTCTTGCTGTATGTTTCATTTGGCTAAGTCAGTGTATTCTAGTGTCCGCTGTGTTCTATTAGCCAAGATTCAAAACGTAGTTAAAGTCTTTAATGACAGATATTTTAAGGGTGTTTGTGAGGGACTATGTATATGTGTTTGTAACACATTACAGTGATCAGCAGTATTAACTCTTGTGGAGAAACAATAGAAAAAAAAAATTGGTTTTCACTTGTTAGCAATTTTCAAGGAAAAAAAAGAAAAACAAACCACACTTTTAAAAATGAAATTTTCTGCCATTGCTCAGACTGTCTTATAGAGACTGAGTCTTCTGTAATTTAAAATTTGTTCATGAATTCTCAAAAAGAGTAAAACTGCTCATTTTTTCCTATGTGTTCACCAGGTGTTTTTCACATAAATAAATTTTAAATGTCTAAATTTGGAAACGTCTGAACTTGGAACAAGTATCTGCTGAAGTGTTAAGTCTACTATAGTTACACAGACTGAACACTTTTGCTTAATTTTTTTGTTCCTAGGTTTTGTCCAATCAAATCCAGTCCATCCCTTGCACTGTTGAGTACTTAAAGAGAGATTAGCTCCTAAACAACATTATGGTGGGCCAGTACCTTTAATCTCTTGAGGTTGTTGATTTGTAAAGTTGGTGCATCAACAACTATTTCCAGTCCCTCTGGAATGATCTCTTTGTTTCTGCTTTGGGTTTGCCAGAATAGGGTTTTTTTAGTGAAATCTTTGTCCAGTGTTCTTGCAATATAGCAAAGGTAAGTCTACTTTCTCATTTATACTGTTTGCAGTGCTGTGGATAGTAACACTAACTCCAAGATCTCCACTTTATTGTTTGTTAATTTTTGTTCTAAATATTTTCCCTCGATGTCCACAGTGAAAATTGTTTTGCTTTTCTTTAATCTGTTTGTTGCCCTTGAGAATCTACCCATTTTTACTTTATATAAATATTTACATAAAGTACAAAATTTTGATTAAATAAGGGGGAAAAATCCCTTCAGCACAGTGCTGTTGAAAGCTTGGGAAATTTGCAGAATAACTGCACAATTTTCTTGGACTCTTAGGGGGCTTCTTAAATCAGTTTCTTTGATGATAGTTCCTTTTCATATGACATGCATTCCTTTTCTCACAATTGACTGAAGAATCATAGCAGGATGTTCTGGTTCTTTTTTGATCTTCATATATTAAATCTTCAAACATGTTGACCTGGCCTATAGTTTTATAAGCTTTGAATATGTTGATATTTTTGCTTTGAGTTCTACAAAAATTTTGCAACCAACCAAACCCAACCTGTGTTATCAAACTATGATTTTTTTTTCCCCCAGGGAAAATTAATTTAACTTTTCTTATGTTCTTGAATTTGGTGAAATTATTTTGCAACTTCAGTTTTCATTGTCTTTTCTGGATAAAGCTGTGAATTTGTGTCTCTTTCACGGTTGATGATCTGGAAGCATTCTAAGATTCCTTCAGAGAGTGCCAAAATGTCTCATGGGTTCCTCTGAAGGTGGTACAAGAAAAGACATTTTAACTTTCTGATGTTGTCAACCAACCTCACACAGCCAGGTCATCTTGGCAATAAATGAGGGAATCTTGGACACTGCTAGTGGCTTTTGGATTTACTCAGACTCCTGCTCCATTTGCTTTGAAATGCATACATTTGTAAAGTTTCAACTGAAGACTCTGAATCTTTATTAGAGTTCTCCTGTATTCTCCTCATTTATGACTAAAGCTAAGAAAAGCTCCAGATGATCTACAAAACAGACTTAGGAATAAAGAAGCAAGGAAAACAATTTTTTTTGGAAGAAGAAAACTATGGCTATTCTTCCAGGTTAGGATAATGAACTATGAGACCTTATGCTTTAGAGTAATATAATGACCTTTGACCAACTTCCAAGATATTATGAAGAGCAGTTTATATTGTCTAAAAGAATGACTACTTGGAGGACAAATAAAATTACTTTCTCTTGTGTCCAAGATGAAAGCAGTGAACACAAGAGTTAGACTGAGATGCTGTGGAAATCTGAACGAGATGGACATTATATTCACCAGGTTTGGGATTCCCATAGAAGACTCTTTAGCATTTAATGATCAGGAGATACAAAAAGTTAATACATTCTTACATTTTTGAAGGAGTTGAAGTGTCTTTGTGATGAAACCTTATAGACTCACTCATCTGTAAGACACAAGAAATTTTATCCTTTCTCATACTGCTGTGTGTATTGAATGTAGTTTGGAGACATTGCTACTCTTCCTGAAGTCAGGAATCTAGCACTGATTTATACTCAGCCATACCTGTTGTCTTCACCAATTAAATTTAATATCTCAGAAAAATCTGGATTGGAATGACACAAGTTTCTGAGTCCTTTAAGCCACAGAGACCAGATAGATGAGAAAATTCCAATACACTAAGCCACCTTGTCTGCCAGTCCCACCTGTGTTTAGTGGCTATGAACATATATGGCAGTGAGATGTACTTTGGCATCCTAGTGCTGTAAAACCAATGCATAGAGAGAATGTAGAAACTTAGGAATTAATGAACATTCAATTCCCTTATGCAGTAAACTCATAACAACAGGAAGTATCAGACTAGACTAAATACCAGTTGCTTTAATATGTTCATATATCACTTAAATTTCATGTGGCAGTTTTAAATTCTGCTTTACCAGTCTGAATCCTTTCTGTTTCTCACTTCCTCCCACTTGTAGATTAGATAATTCTGTGCTTTAAATGTCCAGAAGAAAGGACATTTCTTTCATTCATTCTGTTAGGAGGAAACCATAAATTCATAGGGTCGCACCCTTCACTTTATTAAATGCATTTAGAATATTGACTAAACACTTAGTAGCACCATCTCATTAGCAAAGTTACATGAATACAAACAACTTCATGACTGGATGTTAATGAGAAAAATTGTGTCCAGTTTTCCGCAGCTTCTCTTGCACAAGTCATTCCAAGCAGTCCTCTTCCTCAAGAGAGGTTTTAGAATGTGAAGTAGTGTAAAATTTTCTTCCTCAAGATAGATTTCAGATCCCCTGTAAAGCTTTTAGGCACTAATGTGGACCTTCCTTGCTCATCAATAAATTATGGCTAAAGGCATCATGCCATAAAGCTTCATCCTTTTTGTGTCAATTATGTGACATGGCTTGACATCAGATTTTCAGATGCATATTTACTCAAGTTACAAGATGCACTGTGAGGATCCTCACTGCACCACTGGGCCTTAATTGCCCTGACCAGCCTTGGAATCCCACCCATGAACTCTGCTCCTTGCTTCAGTCTGTAGAAGTCTGTAGAAATGAGCTGGTAGAAGATTAAGGAAGTTCAGCAAGGGGAAGTGCAAAGTCTTCTTGGCACCAAATGCAACCCCCAGGCACCCATATATGCTGAGGGGGGCAATTAGATGCAAACCAACTTTGCAAAAAAGATGACCAAGATGAATGTGAGCCAGAAATGTGCCCTTGAGGCAAAGAAGGCTTATCCTGGGCTGTATCAGGAAGAGTGCTGCCAGCAGGTTGTGGGAGGTGATACGTCTGCTATGTTTAGCATTGGTGAAGCCACACTAGTTCTATGTGAGCAGTGAGTTTGGATAAGATGACCTCCAAAGTTGCCTAACAACCTCAGCCATTTTATCACTTTTTGATTCTATGAAAATAGTTTTGTTTTTTTTTTTACTTTGTTCAGAAATGGTAGGGTATGAGAAACTTGCTGGGGGAGCTGATGTGATATTGACTAAGAGAGCAAGATGTAAAATAACAGCTGAAATTGAAAATTAATTTGGAAGGCAGAAAGGGACAGTTGTGCTATGCTGTCAGATGAGCTGTGCTTATTACCTACCCAGAAATGGAGAGAGCAGGGAGGGGTTAGAACAGACTAATTTGGAGGTCTGGGATGCTGATACGGTAGTGTGAGGAGGTAGATGTAGTAGGTGCTAGATTACTGTTGCAGGTAATTAGAATAGCAGGGACAAAGTAGTGTTAGGAAGAGCTCCCAACACCCAGTCCACTAACACCTATGGTGGTAGGAGCTGCCTGCCTCTGACTCACACTCGGAGTTTCACCTTCTTTCAGCCTCTGAAAGAGTCTGCCAGTTGTGTGAAGATAGTATTAGACATTAAGGCAAAATCTCCAAATAGTGTTATGATGCTGTGCCACTAGATCATAAGCAACATATTTTAGCAGAATTCCTGCAGCCAGGGGAACTCATACTGTTTCTCACAATTGCACTTTGAGAGCTTAGAGTCAGACATGCACTTTGAATTCTGAGATATTTTTCAGTTTGCATCTTCACTGTGAACTAGCTGCTTGACATCATCCTAAGCAAGATACAAATATACACGTACTCAGAATTTGGTTACATCTTGGTTTCTTCAGATATAAGGTTTGCCTATGGTTTGGTTTATTTTTTTTTTCCCCTTGGAGCTTTTGAGTCTAGCTATCCAGATTCTGAGGGATAGGAGTGTCTGAAGCTCCTCCAAGCTTGGGACTGGAGATGCATGAAAGTAGAGAGGATGGGAAACACAGGGATGTAGTCCCTGCTGGATGCTATGGTAAAAACATTGTGAACTCCTATGTGAAGGGTTTGGTGTTTCAATTAAATGAAACCCATGTGTTCAGTACATCTAAGGTAGCTACTACTGCTGTCAAGTTATACTCACTCACATTTTGCAGAGCCTCAGTAGGTCTGCTGGTACTGAAGGGTCTATGAACAAATACCAGAGCACTGGCACAAAGTAACAGAATACAAATGAAAGTGGTTTAAAAAAAAAACCAAAACAACAACTTTTGTTTGCAGTTTTTTTTAATGCATCAAGTAGAATGAAATGGAATTCTTTGTGAGAATATTCTTTTATTTATAAAGAGACACACATTCTTTCTCTTCCAAAGACAGAAGAAAATTGTATTTTTTTTTCTAATAGTATTCAAGTTTTTTGCAACATAAAGAGATACGTATTTTGGAATGTAGACTAAAAGATGTACAATGAAGAACACAGGGAAAACTTGGCTCTTTGCTGTCCCATGTAATTACCAGATGTTTGTCATGGTAACCCCTGAAAAGCTCTGACCAGAAAAGCATTCTTAGGAGGCTGGAGAGCATGCCAGCTGGCCATGTAAAGCCTGCAATATCCAAAATAATTTGGATCACCACCTGTTGCTACTTAAAAAACAAAAATTCCTGAAAGAAGACAATCCCTAAAATAAGCTAAAATCATACACATAGTATCTGTCTAATAATACTATGATTTTTTGTCCACTTTTTCTTTCCCATTGCTGTGATACCTGTAGATATGTAGCGTTAAAAGATTAAGTAATAAAATTTCTACTTAATTCTGTGGAAAGTTTAATTGGAATCAGTTTTTTTTAATGTCTTTTAAAGTAGGATTTTGAGAGGTTGGGGAAATAGCTGAACTTGTAATGGAACATCTATCCTGATATAATGGAAAAGTTGAACAAGAAAACAATTAAGAAAACAGAATCCAGGGTATTCATTATTACTGCGGCTGTACTAGCACAAGGAAAAGGGCACTACTCTATGACTGAGACATTGCATTATACTGCTGTGGTATAGCAGAGAAAAGATCAGTGAAAACCTTGGAATCAGGTTAGTTCTTACATATCTGTTTATCCATGAAACATTCAAGTTATTGGTCACAAATACAGAGGTGTTTCTTTTAAAAGGAAATTTTTTGCAGCATTTAATTAGAAGCCTCTTCTGTGAAGAAGACCCCATTGAGGAAATTATCTTTTACAGGCCCTGACAATGAGGTCTTAAACATTTAGAAGTAGTCCTGATGACTAGTGTTCTACTTAAGGAAGAATGGTGAACCTAAAAACACCTTTAGGAGGAACAGTGGATATGAATTTTGTTTATTTTTCTCATGAAGAAATTTCTTTCGCATGATACTGATGTATCTTACAAGACTAAAGAGAATTTTTTACTAAAATTCTCTATGAAAAGTCACTCAGAAAAAAAATCTCCCTGAAATTTGCAAATAGTGCAACTAAGACTCAAGGCTAAATTGTAGGAGAAGTTTACACAATATATAATGTTGTGTGGAAGCCTAACTGAGGAGGAAAATGCTGAGGAGACTGAGGTAGCTAGTATTCTCCTTTGCTGTAAATAGGAAGCTTGAACAGAGGCAGGTTATTCAACAGACCAAATGTGGCCATTGGTTACTGAAAGTCTCTGAATATTCTTATGAAAAATGTTTTTACATAGTCACAGTGATTGGCTATCTTCATAAGTTGCTTCTATTGAACTGTAGTGTTCTCATAAGTTGGGTTATTTTAGCAGTTTCAGGACAGAATTTATCTGAGGTGAAGTGTCTGGTTACTGTATGCTCAAAAGGTCTGTTAATATCAGCTTTGTTATACAGAATACAGTAAAGTTCAGAATTAGGCTCTATAAAATAATGTCTTTTCATGCATTCAAAAGTGTCTCTTTTATGCTTTAAGAAGAGATAGCAATTACATCAGTTACAAAGAATGATTTTGTCTGTTTCACCCGGGTGAATGAAACCAGATTGGCATTTAGGGCATTCTTACACATCCATGTGTGTCTACAACAGGACAATATGGTATAAAAAATTTAGAGCTTTTTGCTCATAGGTTCAGTTGATTGAATTTACATAGCTTCTGTGATTTCACCGGCCAGGAAAACATGTATATCACAGGAGTTGGCAGGAGATTTTACTATTTCAAATTTGTTCCTGGATCTAGCATACATTTAAAAAAAAAGAATATATGACATCAGCACTATGGTGAAGTATGCGAATTTGTTTTGCAAGAAGGGTAGGTTGACAGCATTCATAATAAAGGCAAAAGAAGAATATAGGTTATTATAAGTGTATTTTAAAATAATACTTCAAAGGTATAAAAACATACTTCTGAAATGAGGTATATATATATAAATGACAGCTCTGAATGGTGTTGAAACTTGTATTAAAATGTCTTGTAATATTGAGGAAAACACAAAATCATTTTTTTAACATTAGTATTGTGCTGACTGCAAAGCTATCATAGTTCTTTACAATCATGTGGTGCTTTTTAGGTGGATAGTAATCTTTAACTTATTGAAAAACTTATTTTTAAATGGCCCAAGTGTGCTCAACTATTTAAAACTTACTCTACAATGCTTCTTGCAATATTAACCTGAAAAGTAATAAATTAATTTTTTGTGTGAATTTTAAATCCATTCCTTCCTTTAGACTGTTTTAACACAGGTAAGAAGTTACATACAATTATAGAACAGAGAGAGATAGAGATTTTTCACTTTGGAATGTTTGGATATTATCTTTCTTGACTTACCATACACATTAAATTAATGTATGGAGTAGAAATGTAAATAGGCAACAAAGGTTAAATATTCAGATTTGGGAGTGAGAAAAGCAAATGATAATTGTTTGTCACGATTCCACATACTTCATCTTCATTTGATATAAATAACTTGAGTGAGATTTATAAATCTTTATAGAGCAGACTTTCACAACACCTTCCCCTTAGTTAACTCATAGGCATCACAGCTCCTTCTTTCTAATTATTAATGATGTTTCTATCCCTGTATACTAAACTAGGCCAAAGCATGGGTTTGGTCATTGTCCTGAGGCAGTTTTGTCTGTTCATTTTATTTTTAGTCATTAATGTTCTTCAGTGTCTTCCAGTTTTGACAAAATCCCACTGCTGATATATTTAAAACTTAATTTGTGGATTTGCCTTAGTGAATTTGTAGACTAAGAAAAACATGATACCAGGAGGATTTCATGAAAATGGCAGTAAACGAGGTAAATTTTAGTTGGTATTAATAACACAGAAACTTCTCTGTAGGTGTGAACGTCGTTTTGAAGGGCTCAGTAGCCGCTGCTATCCATGTGGAATTGCAGTGTCTCCCTGTGGGCGCTTTATAGCCAGTGGATCAGATGACAAATATGTAAGTAGTTTTTGCTTATTTTCCTCCTAAACTACAGGAACTGCTCATTGTATCTTAAAAGAACATTCTCAGAGCATTCTAGGATTCATCTTAATGTGCATTACTGGAATCTATGGTACTTCCATATAGTTCTTTCACATGTAGCAGTTACATACGATTCATTATTATTTTGTCTGAAAAATCCCAGAGCAGCTAAATCTTAGCACTCAAAATACCTGTTAAAAGACTGTTGCTGTAATAGTAGGTTTCCATAATATTTGACTCTGAATTGTCATGTGTCATCAAAGGTGAGAAGAATGGTGTTCCCTCTAGCACAGTTTTACCTGTCATATAGATATCTGACCAGTAGGAACTCTGTAGCAAATACAAATTAATTTACTTAAGCTCCCAAATACAAGGTGATGAATCTTTTAGTATGACTTTCTTATGAACCAATCAGCTGAATAAAAAAATGAGAAATCATTCAACTGGAATTGGAACTTTTTGGACCCTTTGTGTGTGTGTTTTCTCTCCAGACAGGTTCTCTTCTGAATCAATGTCAATAATATTTAAATTATTTAGAAATGAATCCCGAGTACATGTGTATTGCTACCTTTTTGAGATTTTAATTCAGTAATGCCTGCATTGTTGGCAGAATATTTGTCTTGCTGTTTGTGAAGAGATGGAAGATTGTATTATAAGCCTTTGAAACTGGACAGAGGTTGGGTTCATTGCAAACACATCCTTTTAAAAAACAGCTGGGTAGGAATGCTGTTGAATTTTATTTTAGGTATTTATATCTAATCATGGGAACGTGACACAGAGTTCCTGGTCAACTTCAAATTCAGAACAAGAGGAATTTTCTCTTCTGGCGAGTTTTGAAGTACTGGCTCAAATAATGTGTGAAGGTTAGAGATTTTATTGGCAGATTACAGTTTGGTAATAGGTATTGTGTTCTTGACATTTTCATGATAAAATGTATTTTTCAAGTTTCTGGTAAATAGCATTTCAAAATGTGGCTTACAATACAAAAGAAGGGCTTTTTGCTATGTCTTTGAAGAAATGCATATAATACTAATCTTGGGTCATGATATATATGATATACTAATATATTTATTTGAGGTTACTAATTAAGCTTTTGAATTGTATAAAAATAGGTGCAGTCACAAGACCTTTTTGTCTTCTATTTTGCATTAAGATATTTGTTTGGAATTAGTGCTGATTCAAGAAAAGAAAGACAGCATGATTTTATCCTTCCTCTGAATTCTTGGCACATGGTGGGACATCAAAGGAAGTTGAATAGCTGGCAAGCATCCTGCTGCCGTTGGCATGTGGTCCCTGGTGGGCACAGTGCCAGTCAATACTTTTTAGTGTGGCTTCTGGTTTGGAATTTTGCATAATTTGCATCCTATGTCTGTAGAGAACTTCCACTGTTCTTCTTGTCCCCTCAGGAAAACTGAGTCAAGTTTTGACTTCTTGCTTATACTGTTCTTTGAGGACAAAATGCAGTTTTGGGGCATTTTCTAGGAGGCTTCCCTTTGAAGTGTTGAGCCTGGATATACTTTTGTGCTTCCATTTGAAACAGAAAATTGAATGCTGCACTGAATAGTCCATTCATATTTTTCAACTAATAACATCCTGACAGATGGCTTAATGTGCAACTGGGACAGTTTTAATAGTATCAAGAAGTCTCATATTTCTGAAGATTATATGAATGAATGTCTACTGGAATAAGCTGCATAAAAAATCGGCAGTGTGGATACAAAACTTTATCTCCAAAGAGAGCATTCTGGAAACAGGTTATGTACCTTTCCTCTGAGAAGCAACTGTATTTTCAGTCATCTTGGAGTTTACTTTATCAAGTGCAATTCTTGCACCCTGTAGTTAACAAATGTGATTGATTTTTATAGCCAAAAGAGTCATAATTCAAATATAATTGAGAGGCGTTGACCCTAAACTGCCTTTTGTATTTCACAATATCTGAAGTATTTGACAGAGAGGAATATGTTGTCTACAAATTAATAGCAAAATCATATTCATACAGGACATAGAAACAGCAAATCAAAATATGTTATTGTAAAAAAAGGGATGAAAATTCTGTCTGCCTTTTCCGTCTACCTACTTTGAAGGGTGTATGACCTATTTTATATAGGAGCTTGATTTAGTTTCTGTGTGGCTGAAGTTGCCGAGTGGTTTTATTTGAATTGCTCTGGTGTGTGTTAGTGTGAGATTTGTACATACTGTAAATTGGGGTTGAAAATTTTTCCCTAACTGATTACTCCAACTTCCTTAAGAGAACCTTTACCAAGAGCTGTGTAGGACCTGACAGTCTGAAAAGCAGGTAACCAGAATGCTGGTTTTGGAATGCAATTGTCCTTTCTGTAATTAGTTGTGACTAGGAAATATAAAATGTTAACACTTCTAATGTCAAATCTTCTCTACATCCTAAATAGCCTAAGGTTACTAGTGAATTTAGTTGACTTTTGCTTTATTGAATACACATAATATTGTAATTTCTAACCACTTTACAAGTGGTCAGTCTCAGGTTTCTTACTATCAATATTATCAAGGACATTGTACCTTAATATACCTTAATTGGGTTTAGATTTCAATTTTGCTGGAGTCTGTACAAAACTGTTTACCTAAAAATTTGTTGACTAAAGCAATTTTAGTGTAAAAAGACAAAAAATATCTGGACAGTGTGAGATGCTACTTTTTATAATAAAAAGAACTAATTTTCTTTCTGTGCCATGTAGTTCTAGTTGGCTGTTTTACTTTATGTATAGGTAGCCACTTAATTTTTGTCTTTGAAAACCTTAGGGTGCTCTGAATAAATTCCAAGTTTCCGGAAATGAAGTAGGGAATGAAGAAATAAATATTTGTCTCTTTAATTGTTTTCAGACTCATTCTTGCTAACTCTTTGAACTGTACACTTTAAGAGCCACATTTGACCTTAGTGCTGAAATTGGATTTTCTAATATAAAACTGTGTCCATGCCAAATCTCAAAGGCTGTGTTCATCCAGACTGACCCATATCACAAAGTCAGTAGTTTTCCGCATAGCAGGTTGCTGCATGAATAACAAATAATACATGGGTAATGGATGACATTCTCTTCCCTTCTTTTTTACACTTTTCAACAAAGTCTAGGATTTTGCTTACAACACTGTCTTTGAAACACTCTAAATCCAAGATTAAATTTATGCCTTCCAACTGTGAAGGCAACAAAGCTTGAAGCAGTAGCCCAAAGGGCAATATGCTTAAAAGGAGTATCAGGAGACAGGATAAAGCAATTTAATTCTTATACATAGCATCAGTCTAATAACCACTTATGAGCCTCTGAATATTAACCTTCATGCAAAATTGGTTTTAGAGTATGTTCTCATTATGCAAGTGATGCTGGAAAGTGATGCTAGTCTGGGGGCAAATCCAAAGAGTTTTGCAAACCTGTGAGTGGTGGCTGGATGCAAACCCAGACCTGATATTTTTTGCAGACTGAGTGATTTTCAGATTCAAGATTCTGCATCAGACATAACACAAACTGTAGAATTTGTTTATAGTTGACACCTTAGGTTAAGTAGCTACAGAGACTGATATTCCAAATAAAATATGTGTGCTGCTGAGCAATATACTGTAATGTTTCACTAACAGAAAAATACTTTTGGGAGTTGGGCTGCCAGCATTCTTTTCTTCTGTACATCTACCTTGCACTGCACTACTTCCTAATGTAATCATTGCCAAGAAGATTGTATTTCTCAACCCCCATAAATATATTATTATTCACTTAGTCTTCCTGTGGCTCAGTTCTGATTTACAAAGTGGAGATTAGCAATGGTATCTTTCTTCTCTCCTCTTGTCTAAGAAGTTTAGATGAGTCCTGACTCCGTTTGTTACTCTTGTGATCAGCTGCTCTGATCTTATTTATATTAAGTACTTCCATCCTTGTGTGTCTGTGGCACGATAAACTTAAAAACTGCATCTGATTAGGTTAAAAATGGCATAAAATGATACCAAAAGATACCAAAGAAGAAACACCTCAGGAAACCCCATATGTGAATGATAAAATTGTGTGGTCAATTTTCTCCCTTTAATAGCCCACTTCATTAGAAGGTTTTAGGTACTAATAATGTTAGGTAAAAGACTACAAATGAGGGATTTGGCAAAGATATTCTAATATAGTTGTATGTAAATTGAAGAGATAGGACTAGTTAATAGTCTAGAATGCTTTGTTCCATATCTCTTGGGAGGGTATCCTGGAGGCATCACGGAGTTTTAAATTAGGTATATTTGATATATGATAAAGTGTGCTTTAATAATTTATTTGGAGAAAAGAGATGGATATTTTCTTTACCGGAAAATTACTTTTAGGAATGTGTGATATTGGTATTGTATTGTATTTGTTGTCTTGGTCTGCACTTCATACTAGAGGGCTTGTAAAACAGAATGTATTATATGAAGCAGTGGTAGTAACTATCTGAATTATTTTGGTTTTCAGTGTGATTGGTATTCCAGTAATATATTACTCAGGTTTTATGTGTCCATACTGTTTAACCAAGATAGACTTTAACAGGAAACATCTGGAGAAAACAGCATTAGTAATGTTTACTGTGGAGAAGGCAGGACTGACATTGCTTGGCAGAACAAAATCCATAGCAGAGAATGAATGACAGACTGTGACAGACTCTGCCAGCTGTTGATGGAGAAAATCTACCCCTTTCCAAAGAGAAACACAGTTTTGTTTTAGTCTTGAACCTGAGGTTTTTGGATTCCTTAGTAGTGTGGTTGGCTTTTAGGCTCATTTTCCTAGAAGTGGACAGAGAAATATTAATTTCTTGATCATACAGTGGTGAATTTGGGTGTGCTGTTACTTCATGTCTCTTTGGGTGTACCTTTGAAGATGATTGAAAATCTTGGCCTTTGTAGGTTATTTTATGAACCATAGAGTTATACGAGTATAAGCGCATTAATTATTTTTTGTGCTTTTTGATCAGTTCAGGCTATTGCTTATCTAGGCTACTATGCCTCAGACCTGACCACCACAAAACTAAATTAGTAGCTGAGAGAGGTGGAAGATTTTCTGATGGCTATAGATGTTATTTAATTCATACTGAACAACTTTTTTTTTTTTTCCAAACTGAATTTTATGAGTCAGTAATTTGTTACTGTGTTAACATTGAATTTTGCTGATGTTTTTGAGAAATAAGAGGAAGTGTGAGAAGTTATCCTTTTTGGTTAAGAAAATTAATTTTAAAAAAGATACTCCATGTTCAAGTATAGACAAAACAGGAAGCTCAAGTAGATACAAATACCCAATGTTATTTTGGAATGCATACAGCAGTGAGGTGCTAAAAGTGGATATATATATATATATAGTTTTATATCCCCAGGGTTTGTGTTTTCTATATGTGTACCTCTTTGTCTCAATTCTTGACAGTAGTTGAATTTTGGGTATGATTAGTACATCAGCAAAATCTGGTTGAAGGTCCTTTGAGCATCTGAATCTTTCAGTACTGCTGTTGGTCAACAGCAACACACAAACAAGAAATGCAATTATTGGCACTGTTGCTACAGAGGAGAATCCTGACAGCAGTCAGAAAAGAGCCAAAGTGGGTGTGTTACAACCATGCTGCTTCATAGTGAGACATGAATTCTTAGAATAAAGTCTTCAACTTACAATTCTGTACTCTGACAACACTATGTGTGTTCTAAAAGTAAAGGCAACCTAAATTCAGAGCTGCATAACTTTCATATTAAAACAAATAAAACCAATTACATACATCAGGCCTTAAAATAAGCAAATTAAACAGAAACTGAATTGACAAAAATTTCAATTTGGAAGCTTCATAGAAGGGTGGCTTAGAGAGGGAAGTCAGATATGGTTTATGTAATTTTTTGTAGTAAGGAAAATTCAAATGTATTAGCTATAACTGCCATAAGATTTAAAAATATCCCCTGCATCTTGAAAGATGACTGATATGTATAATACTAACTATTTTAATAATAAAGAGCAGTAATATTGTTCACTGTCGCTCATTTTTTAGTTATGTCAAAGGAAATCATATGGAGACTGGGATCTTACAGTAATGTTGCAGTTTCCTGTGACTACCAGAAAGACAGCCTCTAGAAGCGTCATTAAAAGGGAAAGGGACTCTGAGAGGGTGTGTACTGTACTCAACATTTTGGGGCCAGGCTTGATTAGACTTTCCATAGTACCATGTGGTAAGTGTATAAGATATCTGGGGACTGAAAAGCATTAATAAATGCTTAGGATACTTGTGAAATCTGTTTTATTATGTGTGGATTTGGCACAAATACCTATAATTAAGGTAGTCTAATTCTTTCCACTATAATTCTGTTTTTGGTTGCTTGTAAGTTAGAACATTTTGGGCTGAAACTTTCCATACTCGGTGTCTGCTTCAGGTTAATTGTTATTTTTCTTTAGTGTAAGTAGTTCAGGAGCTTTTTTAGCTTGAAATTGAGGAAAAATATATGGTTCAGTGGAATATGTGCCCCAGTATAAACAGGGAGTGATGCAGTGCCAGTCAAACACTGATATCATGTACTGCAGGATTATGCATCAAGTTTGATGGCACTGATGGAAGTAAATGGCCCATAATGCCTTATTAAGAAACACAGATATCTTTTATAAAAACTTTTTAGATTACCAGGGGACTCTATACCTCTAACATTAGTCTTCTGTAGCTCATTTGAAATATTCGGAAAAATAGTCACCGAAAAGTGATGACATTGGCCAATCCATGTAAAATATGTGAGGAAAACACTTATTTAAGGCCAAATTAATTATCTTAGATATCAATGTCTTTGTTTGCTTGCTAGTTGTGTTCTTTTCCTGTGATCTGTTTGTAAAATACTTGCTTCAGCTTAAAGCCACAGCAACAGCAAAGGGTTTTCCTTGAAACTGGTGTTGCTTTTCTGATCGCTGTACAAAAGCTGATAACAAGGAGAATTCTTCTGTTATTAGTCAAGTGTTTATGATTTGCTTCCCTCTCTTTCATATCCCAGGAGGCTGTAGGAGTGCAAATAATTTGACACAAATGTTTATGGCCATGGGTTGGACTAGGGCGCAATGGGAACAGATGGGAACAAGTTTCCTTTGAAGTTAGAGAGTGAGAAAACAGAGGAAAGAATTTACAGTGAAACTCTGTAGATAAAGCGTCAATTTATCTAGCACATTGTCTACCAATGCAGTAGAATTAAGTAATTTTCCATTTGGATACAAATTCCTCCACTCAAGGAAGGGCCTTTGCCCTTCTTCCCTGTCTCTTGGTACAAGTCTAGGGAAGAAAGCAGAAGCTTGTGTATGCTTGTAAGGTGCTAAATACCCTGTGTCACACTCTGGGTTACTGAAAACTGACTACTCCAAATGTTCTTCAGATGTCTAGTGAAAGGAAATACAAGTAAGTATTTGGTTATGAGTCCAGGAAACTTCTTTGGAAGCTATTGGTACAGGTAAATAATTTTTTACTTTTGGCTTACCCTCAGCAAGAATTGGAAAGGAAATACCAATATCTACTGAATCAGTATTTTTATTAGACAAAATTCATCTTAATATAAAAAAAGGTGGTTGACTTTGGCTAAAGTCTAAAGCATTATATGCACAAATGCATTTGGGGTATTGCTGAGTGCTTCCTAGACTGTTTTGTTTTCTTTTTCATTACATTTGGGATGGTGAAACTCTGTTCTTCCTGTGTCATTGATTTCATATTTTCAAGATGTTTTTATTCTTCTGTGGCTAGTGTTAATGGTATCATTTATAATTCAGTTTCTGTTACTATATTTTTTTTCTGTAGAGAAGATTATGCTAAAATAATCTAGTAAGTATAGAATAGAAAAACCATTTGGATGACATCAGAGAATACAGCAAAATTAAAATGATAGCTGACTATAGCAGAAGAATGTTTATACTGGAGTTATCCCTCTCCTTATGAATGTTCTATTAAAATACAAATCTCTTTGGAGGTTATGTTTTGTTTTTAAACTTTTAGAGTTAAAAATAAATGTACTTTCAATCTTTAACCAAATTAACTATTATTCTCAGAATTTAGACTGTCACTGTCTAGTTTAAATATCTATGGTTAAAGCTACTTAAACAGAAGCTGGTTTTATCCACTTTTATATGAGGATGTTTTTCTTTTAATCAGATTTTATAGTCTTGCATGTCAAAATTACTCAGAAAATTACTATTACTTTTCCCTTCATTTATTGGAAGAGATGATAACTGCTACAATGCAATAAACTATTCTTGCATGCAGCTAGAGACTCTGCCCCTTTTTCTGTTGAACTGTAACACCTTAAATAGTTAGGATTTATGGGGCTAGGAATACAGTGTTGGAAAAAAGGTATTTAGTGGTAGTCCCATTAGGATAGGTTTGTAAGAGTGATGTCCAATGGGCAGGTTTTGTTATCTGACATGTTCTGTGTGTTTTGCCTAGCAGCTGTTCATTATGAGCATAGAGTCTCTGTGGTAAAGGTCAGAGGAAAAGGCTTTCCCATGTCCTCCAATGCTTCAGTGGTTAGATACAGGTGGGCTTCTACCAGTAGCTGTTTGTCATGACTTTCCTCTGATCCAATGAATCTGTGACAATGCAACAATTTAGAAAAGTGCTGCATCCCAGCCTAATCTCTAGCTCGGGGCTAAGAATCACCTCTTGGAAGATGGGAGGTAAGGGTTTGAATGCTTTTTAAGCTGAGAAGTGTGACTGTAGCACCAAATACACTCTTGCTAGATTATAATTAAGTTGCATGACTGCTTCACAGCATTTTTGAAAGAAAGGTATGAGCCAAGTGGTTGATTTAGAAACTGTGTGGAAGGGAATAAATTACCAGAATACCTGGGTTTAACAAACTTTGCAGTTTTTTTCAAAAAATAACAAAATATTATCACATCTATTTTACAGAGTAGAACAGGGACATAACAATTAAGCCAAAAATGAACCTGTTCCTTTGCAAATTAAACTGAGGACCTGGAATGGAAAACTAATTTTTACTGGGAAATTATGGCAAAGTTCTGTAAATCAATAGATAATGATGGAAAAATTTCAACTTTACTAACCATGCCCATCTGTGATACATTCTCTTGGTTAAAATACGGAGCATGTTTCTTTGTGAATCCGAGCATTTTGTACTCTTGATTCTTGTTGTCATTGACTTTGCCTCTTCTTTCTTCCTCCTTCCATTGAAGGGAACTGAAGCCTAAAGAGGCTGACCTGGAACAGAGGTTAAGAAAGAGTTAAAGGAATAAAGTAGGTATTTATTAAAAGGCCTTCCAAGGATACACCCTGGGCAGTACAAGAGATAAACAGATATGAAAGTCATCAATATTTTAGGATTGATTTCTGTAATTTGGGATAACTTAGCAAATGCTTAAATTAACTCTTAAAAAACAAAAAGGATTCAGAAAGAATAATGCACTCTTTCCTCAATAAATAGCTAAACTTTATGTGTACTTCAAGAAGCAGGTAAAAAATTACCCTTTAAAAATATATTTTAAATTATGTTCTTTGGAATTTAAATCCTTTCTTTTAAGTGGACTCTAATATTTTTCGAAGTTAGAGAACTCCAATGATTAAAATTTTCTAACTTCTTTGTAGGCTATATATTAAGTGCTCCTACACTATAACTTAATGCTTCAAGAATGTGGGTTTTTTTAATACTGAAAAT
This sequence comes from Chloebia gouldiae, assembly GCA_003676055.1. Lineage (NCBI taxonomy): Eukaryota > Metazoa > Chordata > Aves > Passeriformes > Passeridae > Chloebia > Chloebia gouldiae. The sequence goes on from QUSF01000040.1 coordinate 2,951,744, forward strand.
ATCAACTCATTTTTTTTTAGGCTTACATATATGAAATGGGTTCAAGCACTTTTTTACATAAACTGGGGAGACACACAGAATCTGTAATCAATGTCAGTTTTAATCCCTCATCTCCACAGGTAAGCCATGACTATTTTTCCTCTTTGTAATGCAAGCATGTAAAATAACTCAAAGGCCTGAAAGATTTAAAAAACAACATTATTTTAAGTATGCTGTGTCAGATTAGCTATTGAAATAGCTTTATCACAATATTTTGAAAAATTATTACTGTTGTGCTTTGAGCCTTTTAGATATCGATAGGTGAAAAGTACTTCAAAGAAGTCAGGCATTATGCAGTAAGAACTTCTATTTCTTTAGTGATCATTGTACTAGGCTAACAGCATCACATCTCAGTGTAATGGTTTAATTGTAGTGCAGCAATATATATAAAGAGGTTAGTTTTCTAAGTTTTGTTTTGACACCCAAGCTTCCCTGCAGTTAGTTTATCAAGTGAATTCTTTGTGTGCTGTTTTCAATCTTATGGATTTACCTTTGTTTTTATGTATTGAATTTGTACTGAAGCTTCATACTTTCTACTTTTTTTTCCTTTAAAGGCACAACAATGGTCACTATATATATTTGTCAGAGTGGACAGTAGCTTCTGTTTACTTCACTGCCTCATCACCACTGACTATACTTGTTGCTATTAAAGATACTTAAGGAGTAAATAAAATTCCTTTACTTGTAGGCGTATTTATGTATTTCTTTTCATTTGTAAATATAGATGCTAGTACTTCTGTGATTTTAGAATTTCTGGAAGCTTTATTCCCTATGCATATATTGTTTGAACTGAGAAATTGATTGCTGTCTTACAGTGAAGATTATGTATTTCTGGTCTTTGGATTCAGCAATCTTGTATTCAGTCAAATGCTATGGTTTATTAAATTTTGCACCCAAATTAAGTGCAGTGGACGATTTATCACTGAACATATTTGTGCAAAAAATATACACTATAAGAATAGAACTGACTGTAGTCTTGTGTTATGTTCCATTCAGGCCATGTTTTCCCCTTTCCCGGGACCCCTGTGACATCATATCTGATATCCCTGAAACCCTCCTTCATGCCCCAACAGGGTTGGCAGAGAGCCAAGAAGCCCTCCCTGTCAAGAGCCTAGAAAAACCCCTGACATTTCCTGTTCGCCCTCTTGCCCGGCTCTCTTGCCCCAGCTCTCTTGCCCCGGCTCTCTTGCCCCTCTTTCCCCACTCTTCCCTCTCAGACCATGGAATAAGAGAGCTGAACATCCACCACATCAGGGAGAGCCTCTTTTCAACTTTACCCCTCTCCAGATGCTTCCCCCCTCTCAAGGCTCGCAGGGGCTGAGAGAGGTAGGGGAAAACCACAGTCTTGCAGAATTCTGATCTGCAGTCCAGCTGCTGGAATGCATTTTGGTGGAAAACATCTGATAGAGTTCAATTGCCAAAAGTCTAGAGGCTCAATTTCAGTAGTAGTATGAATCAAGACTTGGAAATAATTAAGTTCAGGAAAATCTGTGGTTAACCAAGGGGGCAGAATGTACAACTGGTGTAAAATAAACTGGCTCTGGCTCCAAGGCAGAGTGGTACGAGAGTGTCTTGGGGCACAAACTCTTTAATACTGAATTTTATCAAACATCACACAGTCCATTAAGTATTATAGGTAGAGCCAGACCTGAAGTTCAAGAGCCACAAAGCCTTTCCTTGAAGAGCTCTTTCCTGAGAAACAAGGCCTGTGGTCTTAAACCAGCTGATGACTCTCCCCATACATACTGTTGGGGGAAAGATTTCAAAGATGGTTTTATCAGAAACACGTTACTAAAAAGCAAGGAGTGTGTAAAAGGGCTGCAAATTTACAGATGAAATGTGAATTTGATTAACCAAATAATTCTGCATGCTATGCACTCCAAAATACTTTCTAATTAATTATTTTTGTGGGAGTTACAGAAACAAAAAACAAACAAAAAAAAAAAAAACCTGAAAACCTACCTGAGCTTTTCAACATAGAATATAGCATGAAACTACATTCCAAGGCACCAGGATAAGCTTGTAGAGTAGAAAACAAGAAAACCATAAATTAATCAGAAAAGAATAATCCCATACCTTGAGAGAAAGACTTTGCATTAGGCAGAGTTTCCAATACTGGAAGATTTCTGTACCCATTTCTACTACTGGTTAGGGATATAAAATTGACTCTATTCTTGTTTCATCCAATGTTTGAATGAATGCAATTAAGATTTATATTGGTTTCTGAACAGCCACAGCATAAAGTCCTATTGCATTCAAAGGGAAACACTGCCATGAGAAAGAGAAATTGGTGAAAAAAAGAAAGTGGCTGATGAGTGAAATTCAGACATTATAACTAAGTTTTTTTGCTGAGGAAACATCCAGCCAAAAGTGTGGTGTTCTGTCAGTGCTCCAGTTCAATTTTTGCTTGCCCAGCACCTGTCAATAAGGTAGCTTATTCCATTCTTATAACTCTCACTTGCATAAGTGTTCTTCCAGAAAAGAGGGAAAAACCCTGGATGGATACGATATTATTATAGGGGGCATTTTTGCTTTCATCCTATGGTATTCTGCAATAATTTATGAAATGATTTCTATGAAAGCTGGAGGAAGGGAATAAGTTAGAAAATTTGCATTTATTTTAATTTTCAAGATGATTTCTCAGTTTTATCTCCTTGTTGTTACTTATTGTCCTTATTGTCCTGGTTTTCACTCATTGTTCAAAGCTTAAGTAGGGAAGAATGTTTATTTTACCAAAATGATTAATACCATTTCAATCAATTTTAGAGAATATACATTAAGGGTTATTGCAACATTTAACTATAATAACTGTAGTTATTAACTATAACATATTTGAGTCAGTCTAAGTTTAAAAAGGGGTGAAACTTATCTTCCAAATAGAGAAACAATAAGTAATCTCTGTGTTTTTGAAGCAGGATAAAAGCAAATGAGGACACAATTCTCATCTGCTGGTTTTGCGAAGTGGAATATTGGTATATGCTGTGATGGAAGTTATTATTTCATGACAGAATCATGAGTTTAAAATCAGTGTGCATTGCTAGCACCCTATTGATACACTGAGACATAGTTTCATGCTTTTGGTGAGCTGAGCCTTCACTTGCAGTCGGTCAACTGGCCTGGCTGAGAACCTTCTGATGCAGAGTATGATTAAAATTGAGGGACAAATCAGAGATGACAGAGAGAGACTATTTAATGTTCTTCCTATTTAAAGAGAAGCCAGTATGTTCTCATGTGTCTTGATATCAATTCTTAAAGTCTCTGCTTATTTCACAAACCTTTTTTGTTAAATGTTCCTTATACAGTTTAGGAGAAATGCAGTCTTTGAAGGAAGACTGTCTTTGCCAAAGACTGTACTGCAGTTTATGTCTGGTAAGAAGTTATTTCCTTTATCAACATTCAGCCAAAGGAGACAGTTGCATTAAAAAAACGAAATAGAGCCTCCTGTTGACCTTTTCTGAGGATGGATGTATTTTCTGTCCTTGTCTTGAACTATTAGCCAAATCTGTGTACTCACATTTGGTTAATCTCAGTGAAGTGAATGAAGATAGGGAGTGGAAATTTCCTAAATTTAATGAACATACTGGTTTAATTTTCTATTCAAAGTACTGAAGTATCAGTCTGATTATATTTTTATTTTTATTCACAGTCATGTTCAATATCCTTCTCTTTTTCATCCTCAAATGTACAAATTTATTATGATGGTATTATTAAAAACAGAAGGGACAGCAGTTAATGCAATTTGTCCTAATCTTTCATGGATTGTTACAGATCAACTTGTAAATGGTACCAAGATACTCATGTAAAGCAGTTCAGGGCAGCTGCATGTGCCCTTTCTTATTCTGTAAGACTCTAAGACTTATGAGAGGTAGAAATTGGGGTAAAAAGATCTCTTCAAAAGGTAACAGCACCTGTTATTGTTAAGCAAGCAAATCACTGTGACATGAATTAAACTTTGGGGTTCTTTTATGTAAGATGGTGCTTTTAAAAAAATTATTAGCGGTCATTGACTGATATAACTGTGTAGTATACAAGCCTACCACACATTAAAAATCTTGAGATAGTCTGCTGGTTTTGAGAAATGTATAACTGTTCATCTTTCAAATTTCAACAGTTAAATGGATTTAGAAATTGAGTCAAAGCAGAGAAGTGTCAGTCTAAGTATCTTGGGGGAAAAGAAGATCTTCAACTCTACCTACCTTTGGGAGATTGTCAAACTGGTCTTGGTTTCCTACAGCATCTTGTTTGGCTGCTGCCTTTAAACCAGTAGCTATGTTTGCAGATCTTGGCCCTCACTATCTTAAAAACTGCTTTGACAGAAAAGAACGTAGAGTTTTGGGCTGTTCCACTCTCCTGCTTCAAGGGTGGTTGAGCCTGTGGATAACTAGGCTACTAGTGTGACGCAGCAGATAGTCCTACTGAATTTATTTCAATCCCTGAGAATTCAAAACTGAGTTCATCACTGAACATGTATGTTACTGTTTAAAGCAGAAAGATAATTTCATTTGCAGTTTCTAACAAACTCCAATAATGTTGTGTATCAATATATTAAAATATGAGTTGATGCTTAGTGCAAAAAATTGTTCATAACAAAAAATCCTTGCAAGTAAATATCAAAAACACATGAAGCAGGATGGCAGATTTTAAAAGCGAAAGAAAGAGCCTTCTATAAGCTAGAAAGAACAATTCACTTTAATAATTGAATACTCCATGCATTTTAAATGTGTTGCCAGCAAAAAACAGCTGGATACAACATGATTTTAGATAAATATGCTTGCAGAGGCAAGCATCTGAATTCATAGCATATTTGTCATAAAATCTTTATGGTACTGCTTACAAGGGTAGATACTTTATTGAATGGCACTGCTAGACTGAAAAAGCTGGTAGGGAACAATTGGTTACTCTGCTGTTCAGTGTGAGTTTTGTTTACCAAGTATCTAGACAGGCTTCCCTGTGGACTGGAAAGAGAGAGGAATGGCTGGGAGTGGGAAGGAAAGGCACTAACTGTAGTCATAGGGATAATCTGGAGAGCAGACATCTTCTTGGAAGCTGTCAGATAGAGATTGAAGAGAGAATGATGGAGACTAAGCGCTGGAGGAAAAGAACATATGTATGGAGTGAAGTGATGATGTTGGAGAGATGAACAGAGTGCCTAGAGGGATGGAATGAAAGCCCTAAGTAGGAGATGAAAGCTGCAAGGTTAAGAATTATAGTTTCTGAACTTCTAGTTAAGCCTTGTTTCTGAAAGAGATAGGAAAAGTGAGATGCTTGTGACCTGGCTTTCAGAACTGCTGAGAACCAGAGGTTGCTCTTAACAGTTCTGAAAATTGGTGAGTTCAGTGTCTCAGAAAAAAAACCATCTTTTTAAAGGAAATAAAGGAAAGCTTCCAGGTGAAATAAACATCACTTGTTCCCTTCACATGCTACATAACTGTAACTCTGTTTATAGGTGTGTTCTTTGCTTAAAACCGCTAAGCATGGCTAACCTTGTGACAGCCACTCATTTGGGAAGGAGGCATTATAGAAAAAGAAGATACTGCGTGCATAATAACTCCATATGAAACAGTCTCACAGGTTGTAGTGTCAAATTTAGGCATACTTTGGTAAACTGGGTTTTATGTTTCAGTGAAGAAAATCAGAGTTTAAAACTCCGTTTATAATTATGGAGTATTATATGTGTGGCTCCTGGATTGTGATAAAGTAGTTAAAGATTAGAATATTTGATTACACATCTTGCAATATCTTAAAAAAACCAAACTCTTTCCATTAATTGGTATAGTTGGATTCTTCTGAAAGAACACGGTTTTACTTCACAATACTGTATACAGTTTTACACTTGTGCTGATCTATTGCCAAACCACAGGATTTTTCCAAACTTTGAAGTTGAAAGAAATTTGCGTGCCAAAATGCTGTGGGGAAATGTTTATTTGAATTATATTTTTCTAGTATGGATGTGAATTGTTTCAGTTACCTTCTTATTAGAGGAGAGTTTCTTTTTGTTGACCCTTTCTTAGAATGGCACTTCCAGTAGTACAGCACCTTTGTTTAAAAATCTCTTCTATTGCTCACGATTTCAATGCCTTCCATGTATTCCTCATATGCCAATATGCACTCATATGCACTTATCAGTTCTTAGTGGTTTATGTTAATATATTTATGTCAGAGATGGTAAATTGAAATCTAGCCATGACAAACCAGCAAAGAAATAATTTTTCTTCTTTTCATTAGTCTGGGTACTATATGTTTATTCTTCAATAAATGCAGTCTAATGTCTTTCTTTTTATAAAATGCAACAGCAAAAAAAAAAAAATTGTTTTAAGTGGAAACAAATGAAGAAAAACCAGAAAAACATGTTGCCATAAACAGCTATTAGGGCTGAATCATACTAGAGCTTTGTGGATGTTTTAATTTTAGAGTGTCATATGTTTACTAATTTCTGACTTTTTTTTTTCTTTCTGGGCAAATTATTAACATGTTTCCTCAGCTGTCAAGAAAAATGTTTTTTATTTTTAAAGTCAAAAATGAGCAAAAAGACATTCTTTGCACTTTTTGTGTACTTGCTCTTGTCTGTCTTGAAAAAAGTAAAATGAAATATCTGTTTCAGTAAATATCTTATTTCAGTAAAATGAAATATCTTATTTCAGTAAAATGAAAATATCTTACAATCATAGCAAGGATCTAGTGTTTTCATGAAGTATCTTTCATTAGTTTATGAGAAAACATTGTTGCAGTTCTCTACTGCATTATGCTGTATATTTTCAGTAAACCTGACAAGAATCTACATTGCTCAATTTTTTGGGGGGTGAAAAAAGGGATCACAAAGAAACAAGAAAGTACATTGCATTAGTATTGATTAATTCTGACACATGAAGTGGCCTTATGGACAGTTAGGAGTGAGCTATTGGGAATTTTTAAGGTTAGTTATATAAGATTATAAACCAGCCTATTTAGTTATTGAAATCTGTAACATGCCTCCATTTTTTCTTATACCCCTACTTCCCTAACAATATAAGAATAGAGACAGGCTAGTGAAGTCTATCTTATAGCTGCAATTAGGGTTCTTTTTTTTTTTTCTTTCCCTATTTGCTGTTCAAAGAACTGTAGTTGATGAGGCTAGAAAACTTATAGGTTGTTTCATTGATCATTGAATTTGCAAGCTAAAATTTGAAAGCATATTTGATTTTATTGCAAGTTTGCTTGATAAAGAATTCAGAAAAATCAGCTCTTGGTTTCATTTATTTCCAAAATTCATATGTGAATCTGAAACCAACTGTTACCTCACAGCAGGTTGATTTCACAATTGATTTTTTGGATGGTATATTAGTGTTGATGAAAGAGTAAATTATCCCTTTTTGATTTTGAATTTACATCACTGTTGTGTGGTATATAAATAAATAAGACTTTCTATAAGTGCACACACTTGCAGAGATCATCAGAAAATCTACAATTTGCCATTTTATTCAGAGGAAAGCTTCAGGTTCAGTGCCTTGAACCATTTGTGCCTGCCATTATAGTCTGCTTGTAATTGTGATGCTATAAACATTGTCACTTGCCATTGAAGAAATTTATTTCTTAATACTATTTATTTCTTAATACTGTTAAAGAAATGCTGATGTTTATAATAGTTAATAGTTAATTAATTTTTCCAGCAAAATAAAACCTTTTTTTTCTGATGGATAATGGTAAAGAAGTCTTTCGTGGAATTGAAGTAAATGAAAGCAATTTAATGATATTTTTCTGCTTTCAGATGTTTGAATATTTCTAAATGAGAGTCAAATTAAGCAGCAATCTTTTCCTCTCAGTACAGCTGAAACAATATTTTTTGTACTGCTAGATCTGATACCATGTGTGGATAATTAAATCTGTTGGAACTGGAACTGTTGACAGCCCTTTTTTGATTTCCATGTGTCCTTATCCAAGCTGCCCCATTGTGATTTCAAGGAGTTTCTTATTAGTAAGTGACTCAGCTGGACAGTATGTAATACTACTTTGCTTTGTAAAGTCAGCAATGATAAAATATCAATTTTGGTTTACCTTTGTAAGTCAATGCAAATGCTTCCAAATACAATTTGAAAAGAAAGTATATATTGGTTTAGTTAACAATACAGCTCCTGATTAAACTCTCCATATTGAAAATAACTTGCCAGTAATGCAAAGGTGCTATATTGTAACTCTTTGAGGGTTTGTTTTGATGACATTTTCCAGCTCAGTAGTAGGTTTTTAAAAGATCTCATGCCAACAAATATTTCAGAAAGTGAAATATTTGCAGAATAGCTCATGTATTTCTGTCTCATATTAATGGACTGTGAATGCTGAGGATGAATAATGAGTGGTAGCCTGATGTTATATCAGCACTCTCTAATTTTGTTCCTTGCCTTATAGCAAGTAACAGAACAAGATCAATCATAAAAGTATTTGCAGCAAAACCAAACTGCTACTTCTGTCTTTGCTGGTTTTTTAAATTATTTTCTATGCAGAAATTATGATAATGGAAAACTTTTGAGTTGCCAACTTTCTTAAGAAATTATTATTTGTCAAGTGTTGCATGCTTGTCAAAATTATTGACAGAGCACTGATGTTGCCAGAAATACAGCCAGCATCTAGGCTTCTGCATAGCTTTGGTTCTGTAAGGAAACTGTGCAAAACTGCTTTGGAAACTGCATGGTGCAGAGTTGGGATGGGATGGAAGTGGGAAGGAAGGATGACTGTGAATTAAATGTAGGTAAGAAAGATGTAGCAAGGGAAAAAAAGCTCCACATGAACCCACAGGGAAAATCAAGCGGACAGAAATATCTATTTTCACAGAACTCTAGACATTTTTAAAGGATGTATTTCTTTTGGACAAGCACTAGGAAATTTTCTAAAGCTCCAGCAGATGAGCTAGAGAGTTTGCAACAAAGAAAGAATATATACATTTTTTTTTAAAAAATTACTTCATGAACATTGATTGTGCATTTGCTTGTCACAGCACTCAGAGATTGCTTACCCTCACTTCTCATAAATGGTTCCTGATATGGAGTAATTCTATGGTCAGTGTGTGGGCAATTGAGAGTATTGCAATTTCACATTTGTCCCACACTCAGCATGCCCAAAGTTAAATCTTCACATTCCAAAGAACCTTAATATGTGTTTGGCATTAGCCAAATTGTTATTGAATGACCATTTTGGGCTATTTTTTGAAGGCATGCAAGAAATATTATTATTGCTGATGTAATATGATATTTTTTTTTTAACTGAGAGGTTATATAGAGACTGTGGGCTATATATAACCAGATATGAAACGTTTTGAAAATAGTAAATATTTTCAATTTTAATTGTATTATTATGAAAGAATAATATTTGTCTCTTTAAATTTTTAAATCACAGCTTTTTTCCTCCACTTGCCTCCAATTGATTCTTCTTTATGTTGCTCTGAGTAAACATGTAAGAATTTCTTTGTCTGTAAGTCTGTATGGAGGCTTTGGTCATTCTGTGAAAAAACTTTATCAAGTGTGGACATTTTCTCTTCAAGATAACCTTCAAGATTTAATGCTAACAGTGTACCTTACATTCTCTTACTTTGTACTACCCTGACAGGTAACCCCAAAGACTATTACATTTATAAACCCTTTGGAAGAAATTTTCTTTGGCACTCAAGCATCATCATTTTGGTTTTTCCATGATGCCTATTAATTTAGTTTTGAATTTCAGATATCTATCCATGCAAGTAAAAATACATTGGTGTAGTACTAATTAACACTTCTCAACATTCCGCACCTGTTTGATTGTTTTGAATGTAACGGCAGACTAAGGAATTATTTGTTGCATTTCTGTCTGACAGAGATGAGTTGTGCAAGTAAGCAAGATGCTCAAAGCTTGATGCAGGAACAGACTTTGAAAATTTGGTAGTGAAAATTCTTAGCTTGCAGTGAAAAAAAGGAAGGGAAGGTGGTGCATAGTCACAGTTTCGTTTTGAATCAAGGGGTGACAATAGTGAAAAAAAGGAAGGATAAAAACAATTAACCAGATGAGGTAAAAGGACATGGTTGCAATGAGTCCTAGACATAGATAAATGTTTTAGCTGTTTAATATAATGTGGAAGACTATATATCCTTGAGATCCTACACAGAAAAAAAAAATTGTAAGACTAGCACATACTTAGAGGTGATGAAAGAAATTTAAATATAGAAATATAGAAAGAAATTTAAGTTGCAGATCAGCTCCAATTTACCTGTCCCAAGTTACTGTTTACAATGATGGAGAAGGTTTGTGAAAAAATTGCAGTGAAAGAGAAATAAGGATTCTTGTTCTGATCTTGTTGGAGTTTAAATAATGGTGAATCATTTTTCAGACTGGCATGGCGATTTCTCTGGAAGAGAGGTTTAACTCTGAGCTGTGCTTAGAGAAATAACGGTTTGACATTATTTAAAGTTAATATGTAAGTGGGGGAAAGAGAAACATAAGAAGACTCCTGTGAAATGTTGTTGGGGAACTTACTGGGAGATGAGAATGCTCTCCTGAGGGACTGATAAAAGATAATCAAGACAGAGAAGAAACATGGAATCCAAGAGAAATCTAAAGTCCAGGAAAAGCATTATCAGCTGTACTGAAGGCAGCTTCATTGATGGAAGCAAGTACAGATGGCACATTTATTGTCCGTTATGTCTAGGAACAGATCATTGGAAAGAATATCAGGAATTGTTTCAGTGAAATTCAAGGACAAAAGGTATGTTAGACAAGAGGACTGCAAAAAACTGTCATCAAACCTGACTCTAAACAGTTAATGCTTTTTTATTAAGTAAATGAGAGATAATCTATAACTGAAGAAACAAACCTGGACAACAACAGGACTTTCAGGGACATAGAAACTAAGGAGTGTTTACATTGGAAGGAGAAAGAGTCAGCTGACATTGATATGTTAATAAGTAATGAAGAGAATAAAGGAAGTAAGTTAATGTGGGAGACTGGGCCCCTGAGGCAAGGGAAGGAGCACAGAAGAGGAAAATCTCAACTGCAAAGGAAGCACTGCAGTAGGGGAAAAGAAAAGTAAAAGAAAAGCAGAAAATACTGCGGAGAAATAGGGGTGATTAGGAAAGAAACTGTAGACATTAAAAACATGAAATTTCATGCTAGAAAAGAAGAATTATTTAGCCAAGGTGTAGTAACCTCACTAAAAGCAGAAAAAGATTCTCAGATTCTTTATTGAAGTGCTCGCTGACCATTCCTATAGGTAAACCTTTTCAGTTCATCTGCTCAGCTGAAGCAGTACAGTTAGCCAGATCACTCCCTTCATCCACATACATAATAAACAAACCTAGTTTATCATTAGGGCAAGGGTACTTCAATTGCAATTCCTCTCAGCCTGTGTTTTATCTTCTGTAGATCTTGTCTCTGAGATCTGTACACATAAATGTGTAAAAGATAACCTGTCATGAAAAATGCGATAGATCTTTGCAAATGTTTTTTTATTTAATATTTTTGGGTATTACATATCTTCTTGTAAAGTGCTGTAAAACTCATACTTTTGGGGATGTGGATGAAGGAGAGTTGTCTTCTTTAAAAATCTTTAGAATGCTTTCCTCTCAATTTTAACATACATCAGTCTGAGTCTCTCAAAAAATGTTCATTAGCTGTGTAGGGCAATATAATATTCCTTATGGACTAGATTTTATAGGAATGATGGCAGCCCAAGGATGTGCTGTTTCAAAGTGACCCATCAGTCTTACAACTACTTAAAGTTCTGACTTTTTTCAAATTAAATAAGAACCCAAGCAAAGGATTTGCGTTATGTGTACATTTCTTATTAGTTTGCACTTATGCCATTAGTGTTTAGATTTTTACATGCCAAAGTAGTTATACTTTATATTCTCCCATATGGGATAGTAGATTTTCAGAAGGCTAATTGCACCATCCTACCCTATGTTTATATATGGAACATATTAGTAATCTGATTGCTTATGTTTATTCAAAAGGTACCTTTGGAAGGCGACGCATTAGCACTGGGCATGCCTGTCAGACCTTGACAGTTTCATGGTCATGACTTTGTACTGGCACTTGAAAAAAAGAAGAGATTATTTTATTCCATTTGAAAATTCTTTTTTACTTGAAGGAAATATATCTACTAGGTAAAAATATAATAAGATTTATCTCTGGTTTTGATCAGTCTATGACCTAAAGGAGAAATCTTACTCAGGCAAAACTGCAGAGAAAAAAATACCAAGATCACAAACTTTTATATTGGACAGGGACATGAGTAAAAATTAATTTTCAAAAGAAGTAATAGAAATTTATCCCACCAGACTACTAAGCCATTATGTAAAATAGTTATATACAATTAAACTCACAAAACGTAACAAAAAGGAAGTTGAACAGAATCCAGAAGGAAAGAAAAAAACAAGAAAAAATTGTTTATTCACGCAAAATGCTAGTGCAAAGCCTTAAAGTTGTAGGAAAAGGTAGAATAAACATTTACTTTTATAAGATGAAAAATTCTTAACACAAGAAAGGGCAATGAAAAAATATTTAAAAAATCAGTAAATATGAGGTGAATAAAAAGAGATGTGCCTTTTATTTGCAAGATAATATCATTAGAAATGCAATAAATTTCAACAAGAATAAGAAATAATAGTTGAGTAAAAATTTAATACCTACTTGAGAGCAATAATTATATAAAAATAAGAAATAGCAAAATAAATGAACAAGAAAAATTTGCTCTGATAGCTGGGTAGTAGAAAATTTCTGTTATGCATCAGTGGATTCTCCTGTTGTTGTTTGCATGTAAGAGATAAAGGATTTTCTTGATTACTGCACATAAGGTTGGACTAATAGTGATTGTAGTGTCACACATACTTTTGTGAGTGGATGTAGTTTTCCAGGCTTATACTATAAAAATCTATTTTTAAATCCTAGTGTTCTGGGAAGGAAATTGTTTTAGTAAGTATTTTATTTTTAAAAGATATAGCATATTAATAATTAATACCAGAGCCATTTTCAAACGCTTGTTAAAATTTAGAGAAAAACTGGAAAAGAGCTTAATTAATTATAAAAAAAAATTTAGTTCTTTATGATATAAAATATAGTCACAGGACTGAAAATGCTGGGTTTGACAATTTTTCATTAAATGTTTGCAACAGATCCCGAGTGCTATTTTATTTGGCTATGGAGTCTGCTTTTTAGGCCAAGAACTTGGGGTTTGATTGGCCTAACTAGGATATTATGTAGTATGGTGAAAAAAAAATCTTGATATCTGGAGATAGGATCTACTTCTAAATACAGAACTCTGTTTAAAGGTTATTCGTTGTAGTTGTACTTAATTTGACAGTAATTTTAAAATACAAGCAAGTGTGGTTTTTATGTTTTGTGTGCTCAAAGTGCAGGATCAAAACAATGGACCTTGCTCTGACTGACATTAGTGAAAACAGCTATCTGTTTTATTTGGAGCAGTGTCATGTCTGGAGGCTGTCATGAAATGATAACAAGTAGTAGCAAAGCCTACTGGAGTAGTACCTAAAGCCACAGTCAGGATGTTATATAACAAAATAAATGGGTAACACAAATACGCTAACAGCTTCTTGTGAAAAGGTGCATATACAATAGGGTTTCTCTCAGAACCTGTTCAAGAAAATGTTAACATCTTGAAAGTATGGAGAAAGATTTTTGTAGTTATTTTCTGTATAACTATTTCACATAGATGAGTGGAACTGATTTTTATACATTTTCATGCACATTTCTGTATCTCCAATTAACTTGACAGGCTTAGATGTATAAGGATAAAATTAAAAACTGACTTGCAAACATTGGCAGCAAACAAGACCCCAGGCTTTTATAATCTGTGCAACACCACAGGACATGTTCCTAATTTTTCATTGTTTACTTTCTGAAACTCTTAGAGATGTACCACCTCTCTTCATAACTATCTAGCAGAGGTAAATTTCTTTTGTTTTATTTATATTCTTCATCTTCCACATTATTTGCTGGGTCTTTATTATATTGCCTGTCTTGACATTTCACTGTTGACCTCCTATTGTCTCTTAAATGAGTGGACTGAGCTTCACCTGTACTTCTGGTTTGGGAGCCTACTTCCACTCTTTAAAGAAGAAACACATACAGCTAAGCATTTGGGTATTCAAACCCTGAATTAGGCAGAAGTATCAGGAAAAACTGACATTCTCTCTACTGTTTGTCTCTTTAGAAGATCATATATGTTCATTTTTTGGATTCTTATTTAGTTACTGAGAAAAATGTGTATGTTTTTAGTAGAGAATTTTGTTTTAGATTTCAAGGATTAGTTGGTCCAGGCATTCTCACCTTCTGCATGGCTGCTCAGGAAGTTCTTAATAACTTGGATCAAACCCCAGTGCTTCTGTATATTACATGTCAACCATTCAGGGGAGTATAAAGGAAAGAAAAAGTACAGAGCTCTGCTTCCCCTGAAACATCTGATGCCAGGAGCTTCTGCTGCTAGCCATGGTATCAACCACAATCAACCTTTTTTCCATTTTTTCCTCTATTGTTATCTCTTCTGCTAATAGGATCACTTATAGGAAGATGCCAGATTTTCTTCTCCAGGAGCAGTTTAGGATTCCTTGTTGGTTCTATCTTTTGTCTTTATCTGAAGCTCTAATATAGTCCTTTGTTTCTGCTTTGTCAAGATTTTTTCCCTCAGTAAATATAGAGGAAAGCAAAGCATTATTTTTTCAAGAATTTGACCTCACCCGTATGGTAGCAATGTCATGATTTCAGGGCTGTTTACCAGTCCAGACCTGTTTAATAGATTGGAATGAATCTTCAGTGCAAACTTTGTAAATCTGCTCCAGGAAATATTGTATGACTCTTAGGGTTAAAGCAAGTTTACTTGGCACATAATTAATAATGTAAAGGAAACTGAAAATACATAGTGAAGAGGACTGGCATCCCAATGCTGAATGTAATCACATGCATTTCAATCCCAGAAGACCCATTTCTTCCCCATTTGGCATGAGGAATTCTGTAAACTCTGAAGATGCACTTGGCATCAGTGTCTGCTCAGTGCTCTTGTGGAAGATTATTGAATTTTTTCATATACTGACATCTGTAACTTCCAGCAATTGCTGCTTTCTCTCTCTAGAGATTATATCACAGAAAGGAGTATCAACTTGCTATGAACCTTTTATGTCTATAGTCTAGTATCTTCTTCTTTTAATGAAAATTATCTTTTGGTAATCACAGTCTTCCCTGGAAAAAGACATAGATTAAGGCTTTTTAAAAAGATCTGGTGCATATTATTTGCTTTTCCTGATATGATTAATCTTGAGGCTGTCGCTATATTCCTCTCCAAAGTAGTGCCAGCTTTGTGCATGTCTTCTGTGAAGGTGCTGGAGAGAATTTTCAGCAGCAAGATGTCAGCTCAATCCAAAGGGACTCCCAAGTAAATTCTAGAAGTGTGTCTAAGGTAGTGATGTGTATATATACAGTCTGAAGATAGGTGCTTTTATAGAAAATTATGCAACTACTAAAGTGAATATGTTCTTCTAATATCTCTGTATTTGTCTAATTGAATAGGCTAGGAATGATAAGGCCTGAGGCCATCCAGAGGATGATTATGCAGTGATAATCTCCTGGCTGAAAAGATTATTTTCTCAAAAACCAGAGGGATGGTGGGAGGGAAATTCTTAGGAAATTGTTATCTGTATTAATACCTGCATTCCTTCTCTTTGGCCCTTGTTCAAAGGGGAAATTTGGGTTTGTAACCAAGAAGGCGGGTCCCTCTCTTCATATTTTCTTTTAGGTTCAGATAGTGGGACAGGGAAACCTCATGGATATCTCTAGCCTTTGATGCTTGATGACACATGTGTGCAGACTACTCTGCTTTAAAATTTCTGATATGTGACTTCCCTTTATCCTCAATACTAGAGTAGGGAGAGGCACCCCAATCCCATCCCTCCTGACTCAGGAGTTCAGGGTAAAGGAATGTTGGAAGACTTCTCCTTGATCGAGGAGGATTTGATTATTGGACACCTAGGCAAAATTAACATTCTCAAGTCCACAGGCCCTAGCAGGATGCATCCACAAGTTCTGAGAAAGCAGGCGAACACCATAGCAAGGCTACTCAACAAGCATCTTTGAAAGGTCATGGAGATCAGGAGAGGTGCCTGAGGAGTGGAAGAAAGCACCACCCAAGTCTTCAAAAATGGGAACAAGTAGAACCCAGGGAAGTACCAGCCAGTCAACCTCAGCTCAATCCCTAAAAAGGTGATGAAATGTCTCATTCTGGAGGCCATCTCTGCCCACATGGATGACAAGAAGGTGATCAGAAGCAGTCAGCATGGATTTGTTAAAGGTAGATCATGCTTGACCTACATCTGATTCAGTGATTAAACACCTACCAGGATGTATGAGTGGAGAACAATGGTAGATATTGTCTACGTTGTCTTCAGCAAGGTTTTTGACGCTGTGTCTAACAACATCCTTGTAAGCACACTCAGAAATTGTGGCCTAGATGAGGTGGATTGAGAACTGGCTGAATAGCAGATCCCAGAGTGTCATTATCACCAGCACAGGCTGTAGCTGAAGGCCTGTCACTTGGTGTCTCCCAGGATTCAATACTGGGCCCAGTCCTGGATTAATGACTTAGATGGAGGGGCAGATGCCTCCTCATCAGATTCACTGATGACACAAAGTTGGGAGGAGTGACCAATACCCCAGAGGGTTGTATAGACCTTCAAAAGGACCTCAACAGGCTGGAAAGATGGGCAGAGAGGAACCTTCAGAAATTAAACAAGGGCAAGTGCAGGGTCCTGCAGCTGGAGAGGTGAAACCACATGCACCAGCACAGGCTGGGGGCCAGCCAGCGGGGAAGCAGCTCTGTGGGGAAGGGCCTGGGGCTCCTGGTGCAAACAGGCTGTCCCCGAGGCAGCAGTGCCCTTGTGGCCAAGAAGGCCAGCGCTATCCTGGGGTGCATTAGGAAGAGCATTGCCAGCAGGTCGATCCTGCCCCTCTACTCAGCCCTGGCGAGGCCGCGTCTGGAGTGCTGTGGCCTGTTCTGGGCTCCTCAGGACAGGAGAGACATGGAGCTCCAGGAGCAGATGCAGCAGAGGACTACAGAGATGATTAAGGATTGGAGCATCCACTTATGAGGAAAGGCTGAGGGACCTGGGCCTGTTCAGCCTCAAGAAGGGATGACTGAGAGAGGACCTCATCAGATGTAAGTATCTGAAGGGAGGGTGCCAAAAGGATGGAACTAGGCTCTTCTTCTGGTGCCAACCAACAATAAAGAGGCAATTGTCAGAAACTGATATACAGGAAATTCCACCTGAATATGAGGAAGAACTTCTTTACTGTGCAGGTGACCAAGCATTGGAGCAGATTGTCCAGAGAGGTTGTGAAGTCTTCCTCACTGGAGAGGTTCAAGAACCATCTGGACACAATCCTGTGCCATTTGCTCTAGGATGGCCCTGCTTGAGCAGGGAGCTTGGACCCCCTGTGGTCCCTTCCAGTCTGATGCATTCTGTGATTGTATAGCTCTGTGATATTTATGTAGGTGTGCACAAAGGATCCAGCCTTGCTTTAGTCACAATATGCTTAAACTCATCAGTGGAGTTCTAACAAGCCAGCTTGTAGTCTGGGGCAGTTAAACTTTTATTCCTGTAGATGAGCTAATGCCTCTTGTCAACTTTACTAACTCCCTGGAAGGTCACACCAAACTAACATGGCTACATTGCTTGTGAGCTCACATAAGTAAGACTGTGTGGCTCTATGCTAAACTCTATGAACCTGCTTTGTTTCTCTGTTGACTGAAGGATAACCCTAAATTTCAAACCTTCAAGTTCTTAATTTTTGTTTCTATGATGATATAAATAGCAGACTTCTCCTTAGAAGATTTACAGTTGTTTTAAAAATTTGGTTAAATTTAATGTATACAGTCTAACCACCCCCTGGGTTACCTAGTGCAAATGTTTTTATCTGTATATTTGAGATAGAGAATGCTAAATGAGCTTTTTACTTGACTTGCTACGTTTAAAGTTCTCATTTGGCTATATAAATCATGTACTTAGGAAAGACACGTTTTAAGAAAGCTATTAATCTGGTTTCTCTACTGCTTTTCTTTTGTGAGCTAAAAAGTTTTGGGAAACTAATTCTGGTTAGTCTTGTGTTAGTGTTCTGAGTGTTTTGTGAGTGTATATTATTATAGTAATTGATTTTGTTCCAAATTGCATTTTGGTGTTGCATTTTTTTCCTGCAGAACATTTTTCCATATTTGCAATTTTTAAAAGTTAACAGAAATTGGTAAATATTCTGTGCTCTGGAAATTAGATTATTGAAAATACATATTCTCTGTGTGACTTGCTACTAGAAGGAATATTTAGAAAGGTGCGTATTTAGGGCCTTTCATATTTTATAGGATTATAGTTAAAAATATAAATAGGAATCTGCATACTTGCCAATGACATACTAGAAAATAAATTAAAACATGATTTTAAAAAGTTTTGCATTTTTACAAAAGCTTTTTTGTTTCAACTTTTCATTTTGATATATATGCTGTCCAAAAGATACCAGGTTAATGAAGAACTGATAAAAAGCAAATTTTATAATTTGTAGGAACTTCAGATAGAATTCTCATGTCCCAAATGGCAGCAAGAAACACTAAATAATTGTTTATAAATAATCTTCCTATCATGAAAGAAATAATTTCACATGTAGAGCCTACTGTTGCATTATAAAATTGCAATGGTGAGGAATCTTAAAACTGCACCTTTGACAAGTTTGTTTCAGCTACCAGAAAGATTAAACTTTCTAATTTAATAAAGTTAATATGGAAAATGCAAAGTGAAATCAGTTCACGTTTTCCCTCTATTGTTGCTTGCATCTGTTAGTGGAGAAGTGAAGAATATTCCAGATGCGATGACATACTCTGTGTAAAAGTGCAGGGTAAAGAAATATGTACACTATCATCAAATATTTTTCACAGGAATAGGAAACAATTGAAGAGACATATTTAAGTCTTAGTCATTAAGATTTAGAATATGGACTTAAAAGATTTAAAGGTGAATCTGCACAAGATTTCAATAATCTTAAAAATTTCTTTATGAAATTAAATATGATCACAACAGGACTATAGATTATTTTTCATATTCTGTATTATATTATGTAACTTGGAATATAGTTATAAGTTCAAGAAAACAATACTTTCAGAAATATCCTACCTGTATAACACATGTAAATACTCTCTCTTTCTCTCTTGTGATATCCTGAGTGGTATACCAGGTCTTTAATTCTCTCTGAGGAGTTCCATTTAGCAAGAGTCATCTACATTTATATGGACACAGTTGAGTCCTATTTTGCCATTAAAACTTTGCATCTTGGCCCACTTCTTGTAATTACTAATGTCAGCAATTATAATCTCAAAATATTAAGGCTATTTGAAAAGTTTTAGAATAACCATCTGCTGAATGGCAAAAGTGATATGCATTATGGCCTTCTCCTCAAAATGATTTTACATACTGTGGTGATCATGAATGGAAAATGCATGTCATGCAGTTGATCCTGCTGTGGAGACTTTTACATGCCTTTTAGCTGCCTGCACTGTAGCAAATCATCTTTCACTTTTTGACAAGATGTCTTTCCCCATTTTAAGGCAGGAAGGCTCTCAGATGTAGGACTTACCGTGCTTTTTAATGTGTTAGATTCCAAGTGACAATAGCCTGTGACTCTCAGAATAGAGTCTGTGGGGGCTGTAAAGGTGCACTCACACTGCTGCTAATGAGTCACCCGGTCTCTTTCATGTACAGACAGTTGTAATGTGTCACTGAGGAGTGGGAAGGTACTTTCTTCTGGTGGTGACATCTCATTATGTTTTATGGTTTTTGTCTGCCAGCAACTCTACTTCATTATATATGGAAAACACATTTGGCTTCTCTTCTTCAAAGTTCATCTTAAGAATTACTTTCAGTAGTTGCTTCCAGAAGTATTTTTGACAAAGTGGAATCTGTTTCATTGGGAAATTGATAATATAATACTAGTGCAATGATCTTTTGTGATATTACATTTCTATTACTGTGATTAGGAAGGTACAATTCTGCAGTTCATGTATAGGGTTGAATTTTAATCTTAGGTTAAACTTTTTTTCATACATATGTCTATGGAAGATTCAAATACAAATTTAATTGTTTTCTGCCATTTTAGGCAAGATTAATAGACATTTTGAATTATTTTTATTTAATCATTGTACTTTTGCTTTAATAAGTTTCAGAATACATGTCCCAAATGTCATTGGTAAATATTAAGAGGCTTTAGAGAATTTAACTTACATAAAAAAGATCATACTGTATTTTTAGGGTAGAACAGACCTGAAGGTTTTTAGCATTTCCATTAATTTAATGTTCTTTAAAAATTACATTGGTGGCATTTAAAAAAATGTGTTTAAATAAACTCACTACATCTCAGTAGTAATTTTTTATAAGCATTTAAGAAGACTTGTAACTAATAATTGTTTATTTTCGTTATTTAAATTGTTAACCCTGAAGTAAACTAAAGTCAAGCAAAAGTTAGGATACCACCAGCCACTGTGGTAATTTTGCTAAATGTTTTAATGATATGTCTGCTTTTATACCCTTTTCTTTTAGCAACTAATCTAATACATTTTATTTCAAAATATTTTAAACTATGGTGACAATTTAAACTGCATATGTAGGTACACTGGAGAAATACATCCACCTGCATTTACTTTAAACTGGGTCTAGATCTGCCAGGCACAAATGACATCATTATGCTGCTTCGTGTCTCTGTGATCAGTACTTAACACCTAATTTAAAAAAACACAAAACAAAAAAACAAGTTGTTTCTCAAAACTTTTGTAACACAGACTTCATGCCACTTGGAGATATTTTGTCAGTATCATGGGGGATAGAAACAACACTGTTCAGGATGAATCATATTGAGAATTTCCTTTTACTCTTCCATTTTGTTTTGAAAATGTTGAATGCAAGAAGTAATAGAAATACTTCCATACAAAAGGCTTACTCTTTTTATAATTGTCTGTCTTTTGTGATACACCATTTCATAATGAAGTTACTATTTTAAATATGGAAATTCCATGAGAATATCTGGATTTTGTTAAAAAAACCTCACAGTACACTCTGAGTAAACATATTCAGTCATTTGTGTGTGGAATAATAAAAGAAGAAATGTGAGGCTGTTCAATTCTGATAAAAGCTGCAGTTTTAGAAAGAAAAATCCATTCCTCTGGTGTTTCAAGGATAATTAGGGGTGTAAAACCACTTCTTTGAAGAGGAAAGACTGATTACGCTTGTGTGGCTAGGTTTGTGTGAAAGAATTTTGTATTTTAGTGTATTTTCCTGTGAGCTAATGTCCAGATTTTTAAGTGGAATTTGTAATTTTACACCTGAGTGGGATGCTAGTAAAAACACTTTTTCATGTTTTCCTCAGTTTATTTAGTTACTGAGTGAAGAGACAGGATTGTAATGAAATGATGTCATGCAAACACTAATAGCCTCAGAGAGTATGGCAGACTTTTGAAGAATGTCTGAGATTATATTTAAGTTGTTTCAAACCCATCATTAAAACAAATGATATGGAAAATATTCCTGATCATTTGTCCAGCCATGTGAGTTCCCAGTGTCTTTTGCAGACTTTCAGAAGTTGCTATTGTAAGCATAGAGTACAAGTGTTTTCTACATTAAAAATGTATTAAAAGTACCACTAATTATACATATTTTTAATTAATTGGATTTTGCTTTAATCTATGCAAGTTTGGCTAGTCCTGCCACTTTCTTTCTCATATAATGAGAACCAAATAACTGCACAGTGCTCTTTGTTGTTTTTCATCATGCAGTATCCCTGCTTCACCGTCTAATATCACAAAATCACAGAAAGTTAGAAATTGAAAGAGACTGCTGGAGGTAATCTAGTCCAATCCCTCTGCTCGAGCTGGGCTGCCTGCAGCAGGTTGTTCAAACCCATGTCCAGTCAGCTTTTGAATATCTTCCAGAATGGAGGCTTCACAATCTCACTGGGCAAATGGACAATCTGACTGCAAGAAGGTCTTCAATAAGCTGTAATTACGATAACTATTTTATTACAATGACCCACATTAAAAGTGGGTATGTGGCTGAAAAAATAAGCAGCCAGATTAGCAACTGTCTCCTGACTATGCAAATTTGTGTCTGCTGCACAGAACTTGCGATAGAAAACTATGGATAAGAGAGAATTGCCCCAAATCCTGAAATAATGTGGAATTCTCAGTAGAATTCTACAGTCCATGTATGAAACTTTCAAAAAGTATTCCTGAGAAACAACAACCATAGAAAACTTAAAATCTCTTTCCTAGTTTCCTGCCTAGTAATTAATGAGTGAGGAACTGGAACAGACTTCTAGTTGGAAGTTTAGGGATAGAAATACTTTTAATTGCAGAATGGATCTTGATCATATGTGAAACAGATAATGTTTCTTGACTAGAATACACTTTTCATTTTTCATTCCATGTCCTGTGCTTTCTTTGTGGTGAATTTCAGTGCAAGTTAATGTTTAGTTCATCTGGACATGAATGACACTGCAAACTCCTGCATATAACTGCAGCCCCATGCCATAACCTAAACTGGAGGTTCCCTTCCTAGTGTCAGGTCCTCTTGTGCAGCATCAGTTCTTTGGCAGTACCCAAAAACATGCACGTCCTGGTCTAAAAGTGTTAGCTGTTTGAAATGTATAAACATACACACACACACACACACACAAATATGTATATCTATGAAGTGAATATTAAATAAAACATTCAGAAGCGAAAAGAAAAAAATCCCATATGAATTGCAGTAATCAGCCAATAGATACGGCAATGCACGCCATAAAAACAATTTTCAGGAACGTGTTCTAGACCATGAATCCTGAGTGAAGTGAGCTTCTCATTGCCTCATCCTGCACAAAGAGCCAAATCCTGGGAAAGGATGGAAGTTAAGACATTTCTGAGATTTCATTGTTCCTCTGTTGTCTCTGTTGGCAGTGCCTTCCTACTCTGTGTGCTGGTCTGGATTCCTTTTTGAGGTGCTTACTTTTCTAATGCTGTTTTATGGACAGCTGAGGTGAAGATCTAAAGAATTAATTCCATGGTGAAATTTTTTGGTAGAAGGACCATTTGCAGCTGAGCTAATTTGACATTAGTCAAAGCAATGAAAAAGTGGAGTTACAACATGGAAACCAGTACAAATATCCAGTTTTAAATCTGGTTAGGAATGAGAATCTGCTCCTTAGTCTTCCTTTATTCTTACAATTGAAAATATTTTTGTGGCATTTCTATTTCACATCTCAATCTCCACAGGATTTCAAAGCTCCATGAGTCTCTTTTTATGACTACAAAACAGATTAAGTAGTGAAGATGAATACCTAAAGCAGAAGTCATAATCTTTGTTGGTGGTATAAACCACAAAACCCTAGAAATCATTTCCATCTCTTCGTAGTTGCTGGTGACTTTCCTTTCAATTCCAGTGGGAGCATGGCTTCATCTAGGAACATTGAAATTGTTCAGCTTTTTTTTTTTTTATCAGAAAACAAAGTGCTCTGAGTATGAACTCTCAAAGGAAATAAATTCCAGATATGAATGCTTACAGGCTGTTTAGGTACTCTAAATTTACAACAAATTGTAAAAATTTAGGTTGGGTTAGTCTAACAATGAATGAGTTTATTTCTTCTACAGTTTTTATGTATATGAACCAGTGAAGTAAGACATTATAAGCTTCCTCAGTGTAATATCCTGAGGCAAACCAGCTGTATTTTAAATGGTGTTGTGTGTTTTTATATGTAAATTGATGTTTATTTATAAAGACATAGTAATGTTAACATAGCACTTTTGTTTAAATGCATATTTCTGAACCTTTTTGGGTTCCGTAAGAAAGGCTCTGAAGTACTTTTTATCTGAAGCACAACCACTTCTTTATCTGAAACACAACCAATACATAACCAACTTTTAAGGTTTGAAGAAAGTAACAATAAACTGTATGTATGTGTATGGATATGAACTCATGTGTAAATGCCCATATAAACATGCATTGGTAATTTATGGCATGATTTTACCTAAAAGCAGAGGAAATGTTTATTGTATATTTTTAATTTCTTATTGATGTTGATGTAAAGGAAAGAAAATGGAGGCCAAAGAAGAATTAGCAGCAGTAATGAGATATAGGAATAGAAATTATTTTATCTGTGACAGAAATAAGACTGAAATAGCTTGAGGTGATTAGCATGGTACTTCTAATTAAGGTAAATTAGAAACCCATTTATTTGAATACAGGCATAATTGGCACATGAAGTCATACTATTGGTTGCCAAGTTTTGCACTAAGTGCATTGAATGAGGGACAGCAACATATGAGTATCAGACATAAATCAATTTTTGTAGCTTATGCAATCTACATCAGTGGTGCTGAATCACTGCGTGGCACACTGTAGCAAGTTTTGGACATTGCATTTCAAGAAATGCTTTACTGGCCTCAAGAAATGGTACCTATTATTGACTCAGAAAGCCAAACTCCTATGTACAAGGCAGCCAAGAATCATATTGTCAATTTGAGGAATAATACATGAAGAATAGTATGTCACAAATTGCATCATGGATGAGCAAAAACTCAAAATCACTCATCAGTTCTTACATGATGAGCGACAAAATTTTGATTCTTCATATGTTGTCTGCAGCTGTGTCTCAAGCATTGGTAGTACTGTGCTGCTTTCTCTATGGCCCTGCAGATGCCCTTGCTCTAGACTAAGTTTTTCTTTCCCTTGTCTGTAAATTAGCTGTGCTCTGTGTGGATTCCCACAGCAGGAAGTATTGCTGTGCTACATCAGGCACATTGAAATTTGACTTCTGATGTAAGAACCAATGTGGATTATTGTGTAATTTGGGACTGGACATAAGAGATCTCCCACCCTCTCACTGAGGACAGTGTGCATCCTCAGGGTGTGGGGGCTGTGTAGAATTCTGGAATGGAACACTGAAGTCTACAGAAACTAGAAGCGTCCTTGCTGTAAGATTTTGGTGCCTGAGGTTTCCTTTGTGTTCTGAACCCACATCAGCTCTGTTTTTCAAACAAGAAAAAATATCTCAAAACTCTTGGTAGGAAATTTGTTAATTAATTTAGGGGAAGTATAATTAAGTAATCTGAAGAAAGGGTCAGCTTTCTGTGCATCTGTAATCTGTTAAGGGAAGTCAGAACAATTGATGAAGTGGCTTACATATGCTTACTGTAAATTAAAGTTTTTAATTACAATCCTGGCCCCCAAGAAGTCAATTTGAGTTTTGCCAAGGAAAAATTCCCTACCTTAGATATGGGCCTGTTTATTAATTTAAATAAAGCTGAATGCTTTTATGTATAAAAAGACAGAGGTTGCCTGAACCTGAGATGGGAGCAGGAATTAGACATAAATGGTTCAGTCTTGTTTTGAATTTTCTTTTCCTATTTTTGACTTCAATACTTTTATAAAAATTGGTGTGTTTTATTCCTCTTTATTCCTTAGCCTAGGAAAAGATTAAATAAATTATTCCATCTTACTGGGTTTTGATTTTTCCAGCTACAGTTCTTCCTTATGAACTTTTATGTCTGTAGTTTCTTAATTTTAGACCTGAAATATGCAGTAAGACGTTTACTGCCTTTTGAACAAATGTTCAGCAGGCAACTCAGTTTATCTACTAGAAAGAAAAAATAATTTACCGGTAATCTTTTTCCTAGTTATTTAGGTTGAGAAAAAAATAATATGATAGTATGGAGGAAGTCTAGAGTGTTTAGGGATTGATAGAAGACAAAAGCAAGCTAGCAAACAACAGCAACAAAAAAAAAAACAAAAACAAACAAACAAACAAAAAAAAACAAAACCAAAAGAAACCCAAAACACCCCTAAAAAAACCTCCACAACCAAACTCAGTTATTTCCAGATTTGTGAACATAATTTGAAATGGATCTTACATAAATGTAATGAAGAGTCCAAGAACATGTTGATCAAGTGAATTTAACACATGAAAGAATTATTGGGAGTTATTAGATTTATTTGCTTATAAAAATGTCATGTTAAATGATGAGGATTTTGCTTTTATTAAGTACATAACTAATATTTATTAATGGCTGACAGCAAAGAAATGCAGGTGCTGAAGTAGGTAATACATTTAAAAGTATTATGCATTAGAGAAACTTCCCAGGAGGTTCCAGGAACATCTGTCCAGAAGAGATGAACTTAATCTGAGTCATAAGGGAAGACAAAAGATTTTAAAACTAAAGAAATAAGATGGGAAAACAGGATGGACAGCACTGAGTGAAGGTGGCCCTAGGTGACCTGTTAGGCTTAACACAAACTTGGTGGAAGAAGGGTAACCAGTGGAGGCACTGCAGTACATGCTTACAAAATGTACAGGGAGCACAGACTGCACCTTGCTGGCAGTGGAGTTATGCTTTACATTAAAGACAGCATACAAGAAAGTCAAATTCATAAACCTCAACAATAATGAGTCCTGAAGAGGCAGAAATTCCAGTCCTATATAGGAAGAATAGTGTATTTTAATACCTAGTTATATTTAAATGTGTCTGTTCATTTGTTTGTGTGAGTAGTGACAATACTGGATATGGTAGATCAGTTAGATTTTCATCATTCTTTTGATGGGGTTCTGCACATATAAGTTGTCTGGAAAAATGTTTTTATTCCTTGGCCTCTCTACACTTCCAGCATACTAACTTTGAGACATTGTTTTCCTCTTACAACTTCAATCTGTTAAATAATTTGGCTTTCCATACAGTTATCCTTCCTATCAACTCTAGAAAACACTTCCTCCTCTTTAAGGCAAAAAGCCTACCTAGAACATTTCTATATAAGCATCATCAGTGGTTCCTTTAACAGCTGTTTAATGTCTTATTCATGGTGGCCTCTGATCTTGAGTCCCTCTGGATAGGTAAGCCTCCTCTGATATGCAAAGCATATCAAATACAGGAACTAGAGATACTAAAATTGATCAACCCTATCCATGCACTGAGCATATTGGGAGGAAAAATGTGAGCATGTCATCTACAGTTGCTATAAAAACTGAAGTTCTCAGCTTGAATGACACTACCTGTACTTACCCTGTACGGTTATGTATGTATGATACACCTCAAGGAATTATGGTTAAAAGCTCTTAACCTGTTTCTTTTTGTATTTTCTTCTCAATTCTCATTTCTGCAATAGGAGAGCTATCTTAATAAAAGTTTCTGTCTTCTGTCTGCAAAAAATGTGTCTTTGATCTAACTGATTGAATGCTAAAGACTGCAGCTGTCAAATTAAACACTCATCTTTCAAGAAAACAAATATTTCCCAAGTGCTACTATTTGGAAATATTTGGTTTAAACTACAAAATCAGAGTTGGTAAAGCTTTGATGCACTATAGATCTTCAGGAGTAAAGGTGATGAATTCTACATTGCTTTAGACTCCACATTCTGAACAGGAAAAATATAGTAAAATCCAATTTCATAATGTCTCCTTTTCCTGTTGCTCTTGCTTGTTGCTAGTTGTAAAACAAATGCAAAATTCAAGAGCATTGGTTCTACTTGTGGCGTCTTATTTTCATAGAATAGTTTGAATAATGAAAGCTGAAAATATTAACCCCCTAAAAACTATATTCCCATCTGTTCTGCTTAGATACTGCACTTTTGGCCAGATTATACTTTTTGCTGTGCAGCTAGTGAACTTAAAAATTTATGTCCCTACTTGCATATTATGCATATATATACTGACTGAAAGAAACTAAAGTGTGTTATGTACCTGTGATGTGAAGCCAGCTCAAATTGCTTTGATTCTTGTTATTCCCTAAAGTACAGGATATTTTGAAGCCTGCCCTGTATATGTATATATTTACATATAGCTATGTGTGTTGTGTGAAATATTAAAACAGAATATTAGTTTGATACATTTCTATACAAATTCAACTGTTTGTGTTTGTGACTAAAAAATATTCCAGGTTTGTAATTTGCAGCATGTTTTTTGGGTTTATTTTTGGTGTGATATTACTGCAGAAACAAATTTCCCTCCAACCAAAGGTAATTCTAGAAAAATAAGATATTGTGTTGATATAAAAGGTAATGCAGGAGGCAATGTCTTGAAAATCATATTGTTAACTGACAGCCTTCCAACATTGCATGTACTTGTTTACCTTAAAGATCCAATAAACTTTTATATGTTGTATAGACCATGAAGTAGAAGATAACTGTGTTCAAAGACTTGCTCTCCTCCCCATTCCGGTGCCAAATTACATAAATTTAAAAGCTTGAACTTTTTTAAAAGCTTGAATTTTTTGTTAAATCTCTAAAATGCTCAGAACTTCAATTTTATCCTCAGAGCTACTTGAAGGTATTTTCTTCCCTCATATATCTATCAATATAGAAAACAGTCTACACTTTCATAATAATCCATAATGTTCTAGTGTTTGTCCTATAGGAACCCTTTACATAGGTATCAAATTATTCACAGGACTGATGCCAAGATTTGAATATGTAATAGTAAGACGTAATTAGTTTGGGAGTTTGGTTTGGTTTTTTTGGTTTTTCCTTTTTAATGGTGGGTAGTATATTGATTTAACTACTATAGATATTTCAAGTATAAAGTGAAACACAGTTGTGGAGTAGCATGTTTGGGAGCTGAAGGGTTTGAATGAAGTAACATGCTTGCATTATTTGGAAATGTAATATTGGCATAAGTTAAACATTTTAAATAAATCTTATTGAGATTTCTATGGATTCTAAATACAGTTGAGAACACTATTAATCAATTTTAATAGCTCTTAAGTGTGATAAATCAGGAATTTCAAGAGTCCTACAGGCTAGATTTTTAGTAAACTCTTATTATCTGTGTTAATACAAATTGCAATTAGCTTTCTCCTGTTATTATATTGCTATTACACTATTAACTAAAATTTCTATATTGCCTGAACACAAATCTGATGGAGTTCAAGAAGCATTTGGACAATGCTCTTGGACATATTGCGTGACTCCTGGGGACAGTGCAGGACCAGGAGTTGAACTCATCTTGTGAGACCCTTCAAACTCAGCACATTCTGTGATTTTGTGAAGTATGCCACTTACATAAGTGAATATGATTTTTTAGCAGTCAGGCATAGGGATTTATTCTAATATCTGAAGGCTAAACTGGATGCCCTGTGAGTGTGTATTAGCAATTTAGTTTGGATCAGAGATGTGCTTTGGAATCTCCTAGTTGTCCCTACATATCCCACTTCACTTCTCATTGCTGTATCCTTAGTGAGGGTGCATTTTGGGCTTGTCTTTGACAACATCAAACCAGAAAATGAACTCAGTGGGCTAACAGACTTCCAATCTATTGAACCAGACCAGAGATTGTTTACATTAACTCATATAATGTCTAAATATATAACCCAGAAAAAACTCATTCTGAGGACAAAAATCACCAATAACACTGAAAGAACTCAGGATGCTGATGACTAATTGACCCCATTAAACCCTCTATTTTTTGTGAAATGTTTCTTTAATGATTAGGCATTTTTTGTATGATGAGTGTTAACTGTCTAATAATTGGTTTATTTTTGTTAGGCTTTTAAAACATTGGTTGGGCTAAATAAAGACTACTGGCTCTGTATATAGGTATATTCCCTTTGTTCATGACAAGATACGGAGTATAACATTGAGAATGGTGCAAAGACCAACCTCATTTTATCAACAGCTGGGAAAAACAGGTGGAAAAAGTAAGACAAAGGGGAAAGGAACGAGAAGGATTTGAAAGGCAGCATTTTAGAGTATATGACCAACAAGGATGGATCTTAAAGCCAGAAGGTGGGCATTTTTAGTTCAGCCAACAATTCAGTGATGGGTTTGGTGCTAGTGAAGTGTGGAGGTGGACTTAATTGGAGCAGAAGGATAATTTTATGGTTAATGAAGACAAAAGGTCCCTGGAAGCAGAATGTAATAGCAGTGTAGAGAATGCATTTAGCAGGCGGTAGCCAAGCTGTGTTTCAGTACTGCCAGAGGATATCACATGAGGATTGACCACGCATGGCAGTTTTTGAGGTACTGGTTGGACATTAGAGAAAAAAATTGAAAGACAACTAAGAAGGCACTTAAACACAGGAATGAGTTGTGACATTTCATTGAAATTTTTCAAGATTTAACCAGACAAAGCCATAGCTAAGCTCATCTAATGTTTTCTGTGGTTACAGCTAGAACCAGGAAAATGGAAAAAAAACTTTATTTAATTTAAAATTATTTTATTTTAAATTGAAAGCTAAACAGGGATTTTATATTATATCCTGTTATAGAATATAATTAATCTCCGATTTTTCAGGTCACATTAGTTTTGTTTTGATAACATGAAATAATAGTAAAAGCATTTTGTTTTTGTGCACACAATAAATGGCTACAAAAATTTAGAAAGGACACATTACTTAAGTATTTTACATTTATGTCGTCCTTCTAGTATGTCCTGGTTTTGGCAGGGACAGAGTTAATTTTTTCCTAGTAGGTGATGTGATTTGGATTTAGTATGAGAATAATGTTGATAACACACTGATGTTTTAGTTGTTGCCAAGTAGTGTTTATACCAAGTCAAGGATTTTTGAGTTTCTCCTGCTCTGCCAACAAGAAGGCTGGATGGAGAGAAGTTGTGAGGGACACATCCAGGACAGATGACTCAAACTGGCCAAAGGGATATTCTATACCATATGATGTCATGCTCACTGTATATAAACTGAGCAGAAATCTGGCTTAGTGCATCTGCTTGTGAAGTGTCTAGCCATCGGTCAGTGAGTGGTGAGCATTGTGATCACTTGTTTTGTATATTATAATTCTTTCATCATTATTGTTATCATTAACATTATTATTTTCTTCCTTTTGTGTCCCATTAAACTGTCTTTATTTCAACGCATAAACTTTCTCACTTTTATTCTTCTGATTCTCTGTCCCATCCCCCTTGGGGTGGAGCAAATGAGTAAGCAATCAGCTCTGTGGTGCTTAGTTGCTGCCTGGGGTTAAATAAAAACACAATAGTAAGTTGGAGAGGTAGATACAGACATATTAGAAGCCTTTGGAAGTATGTTATTATCTTGGATAGCTGTAAAAAGTAGAGTTAGAGAAATTAGACTGGATGGTTCTGGATCATCTATACTTTCAGGTTACTTAAGAAGAAAGTAACGGAATATAAGTCACTGTCTTGAGAGATAACACTTATGAGACATTAGAAAAATAAATCATTGGAGATTTTGAAGGGGGGAATACAAACTCAAGAAGATAATTTATTGACCACAGAATTCCTTTATCCAGAGGAATAAACAAATGGGTCAATGTATCAAAGAACAGATCCAGAAAAATGAGGATGCAAGAAGTTAACCAAATGAACTGGTCAGAGCATGAGAGGCCTGTTTGGTTCCAGTCCTACAGATTTTTTATCTCTGGTGAGAAATAACTGTAAATCCTAATGCAAGGCATAAACACCTTGAATTTTTAATGACTAATAAGTGGTGTCATTTGTAGATCGTCCCTTCCTTTCTGAGATACAGCAGGTTTCCAAGTGCTTGTTTGTAGGAGCAAGTACAGAAAATAGTGTTGCCTCTAATTTTATAATTAAGATCTTCTTAACCTGGTGAAAGAAAGCTAGTGCAGCTGAAGGTTCTTTATGCATGTCTTCAAGACCTGCCTCTTCATAAAATTTTTCAACACACTTTCTTACAAAGGAAATTCTTACTCTACACTTAACACCAATAAAAATCAGAAAACTGTATTTGTTGGTATGCTTGATTTAATTCACAGCATTTTCCATCTTCATTTATTCCAGCTCGTTTTCTTATTTCTTCCATATTCTCTTCTTGAGTAATACACAGTGAAGTCTGTTTGACTGTCTATGTGGTTTTAACATATGCTTCAGTTTTACAGACTGTTGATGTGTTAGTGGATGTTTACACAAAATTGAAAATAGTTGGAAAAGAGAAATCTAAGTGAAATGGAATTTTCAGATTAGCTTGGTTGAGAAAAGTCTATGATTTTTTTTTTTTTTAATGAATCCTGGACCTCTTAACATAGAAGTAATTTAAATATCATCTTAATGATCTTCATTTGGTTTGTTGCTCTAAAGCAAACTGCTTACTGGAAAGATCTTCATTAAAGCCATATGTTTTTTTTCTTTTGAACTGCAGCTCACCACAGCCACCTTGGATGGCAAACTTCAATTGTTTCTACCCTGACACTCGCCAACCTGTGGAGCTTTGGCCGTGGTACTCTGAGAATAATGACTTGATGAGAGAAAGGACACTGGTATCTGGCCAGAAGCAAGTAGCATAATATTCCTTTTTAAACTACAGTTTTCTATTGATATTATTTTCAGGAAGTTCCTCAAGCTGTTCTCAAAGTTTTTCTGCTGTACAATCTGTTACCTTTATTGGAAAAATAAAGATGAAAAATCACAAAAAGGAGGAGACTACTTATTCGGACTTTGTTGTAGCAAATCACCACAGCAGTGGCTTTCAAAGGTCTTCTTGGGTACTTATGGTTAGGTGTATTCTGTAGTGCTTTGCTATACAGGGACCACTTTAATATAGAAAATTCAAGTAAAATAACAAGCGTTCCATTTTTAAAGCTAGATTAGTTTGTAACAAATTTTTAAATTAGTCTGAAAGAAAGAAGGATTTTATGTCTTTCTGAAATGCCATGAAAGTCCTTCTGCTATACTTTGGGGTTATTGGAATCAGCATGGATTTGTTTGACATTAGAATTTTGCTGGTTTACTATGTATACCATTTTGTAAATTTCTTAGTGAACATGTGACAAATGTCCTCTCTTTAAAAGAATCTATTTCTGTCTTTTAAATAAATGCTAAATATTTTCAAAATATTAAAATAATATGTAAATAAAATTATCAGAAAAAAGTTCATTTTTTGTATTCTTCCTAGGTTACTTGTCTTGCTCTTAGAAAAGAGTTTTTAGACAACCTTTTTTTTTGGTTAGACATTCTCATTCTTCATTGACTTTAGCTAAGATTAGAGAGCATATATGTGACTGGCAAAAGGACATAGAGTTTTGCTTTTCCTTGCAAAATTGTGCTGCCTTTTCAAAGTTAAAATTCCCATAACATAATTTATTAATCAGATTACTTAAAAAATAAAAAGATGAAAAATTTGAGTTACTACCCCTACTTTAACACCAATCAGTAAATACAGATCATTTTCAGTACTGTAAAGAATGTTTTATTTAATAGCTGTCCTCAATTTTTGCATATAATATTAAGTATAAGTAGATCAAGTTATTTCTATAAATTGTTTAGTTTCTAATAAACATTCTTTTGTAAACGATTTAGCAGTTTTTTTTGCTGAGCAAAATCATACACTGGTCGGATACACTCTATCATATCCAGGTATTCTCATATTCTCTAGAACACAGTGATATCATCAGTGACTATAGTAGTGTAGCCAGTTCATACTCAGCAGAACTCTGAATATCAGAAAAAGGTTTTGTGTGATCAATGAAAATGGGAAATAACCCGTTTCAATACATTTAAATACTCTTTCAGTTCAAAATCAGATTAACCAAGAAATCATCCTCTATGTTGCAGCTAAATGCTAGTATGACACATTTACAAATGATCAGTAAGGTTTAAATTTTAATTTCCACTACAGGGGTCCTCAGGATGGTCTTATTCAAACTTAATTTAGCTAATTTTCTCATCTGCATGCTGTGAATTCCACATCAAAAGTCACTATCTAATACAGAAGATAGCCCATAGCTGTATTTCCAAGTAAAGTGTTTCTGAGCTGTGGCTTACAACTTAGTAGTGATTGACTCTTCAGGCAGGTTGAAATATCTGCTAAAGAGCTATGAACTGTAATTATGATTTTTTTAAAAAAGCACCACATTTTTTTGACAGAAGAATAATATCCTCAGGCTTAAGGCAGAAGACACTTAGAAAAACTATGAATTCTGGCTGCAAGCATGGAGGTTGTCACAATCCCCACTGGACTGAAATAAAAGGGAAATACTCCTTTTTCTAGATCTCTTACCTTCTAGAACTAACTGCTGTTATTACCAGTCAGACAGTGTATATCCTCAAAACCCCTTCTAATCTTGAGCTAGTTTAATCTCTGAACTTTTCTTCCAAATATAATCTATTATCTCTCTTTCCTTAAAGTGAGACTCAGCTGTATGCTGTTTTCTGATTGCTTTTATCAAGGACTTTTTCAGGATAGAAAACTCTTTGGGGCATTTTGGCTGTGACCGCAGCATCATCAATCCATGCTGAATAGAGACATTCATCTCTTCAGCCCTTGCAGATGTGCAGCTCTTCCACAGCCCAGGAATTTGTTAACCCCTTTTTCCCTCAGGGGAGTCAGAGAATCTGCCCTACCACACAGGCACTAAAACTTTTCAAATGGAAATTCACTGTAAATTTTTTCCATCTTAAGAAAGAAAAAAATCCCCCCCCTGGACTCCTCATAAATGCTTGAATGCTTGTGGTTTTGAGAATGGAAAACTTTAGCTGACACACTTCAAGTTTGGCAAAGTTAAGTGCTTGAAAGAAGATTTTTCTAATGGGAGGAAAAAACTGTTGTGGATGGTGTTACCATCTTATAATATTATATTTAGAACTTTCATAACTGATACAATTTTCATAATCATAATCCTTCTGAGACCTCTTTGATAGAAGGACAGTGTAGAAGGACATCTATCCTTTGATAGAAGGAGAGTGTACTGAATTACTAGTTAAAGTCATGAGGGTGTATCCAGAGAAGCAACATCTATACCTTTGTGTTTTTACCAGGCAAACCTGACAGTTTCCATGATCAGTTTCTATTCTAAAGTCATAGTTATTTGAAATTAGAAAGTCCCAAAAACAGATAGGAAAGATTCCTGGTTAGCTAAGGTGGATAGCATGCTCTGTCTAAAAACATTGACACAAATAGCTGCAAGTGTAAATAATTAATATGTCATTTAAAGGAATTTTGAGTATGCTTTCAGACTGCTTTTAGGGGTAAAAAGTGATTACAATATAACTCTCAAATATCTTAAGAAAATTGAAAGTCTTGCTTTGAAGGAATATGTAGTAATATGTGAGGAAAGCAACTGACAGAAGAATAGCCTAGTTTTATTAAGTATCTGTGTCATCTGTCTTTGAATGTCCTATATGCTGGGGAAAGGAGTAGTGTTGTTGTGACTTTCTGTGTGCTGTTATGTGGGGGACTTTCTCAGCTGAACATCTACCAAATGCCACTGAATTCTTAAAACGCACAGCACTATTTTTTGGTGTAGTAAAGGTCAGAAAGCCCAGCAGGGTGGCCAGCACTGTTGTGAAGCAGATGCTGTTAGAAACTGTTTGGAATTAAGCAATTTGCAAAATATAAGTTATATCAATTTGCAAAATATCCGGTACCCAGTATTCTGTATAGAATCAAATATACAGCCAAGCTTGGATTGTACTGTCAGGAGGAGGGGAAGAGCAAGCCCATGAACTCTGCTTTCTCTTGGCCTTTTCTATTTCATTAATTCACCATGAAAGAAGTGCTTTTTGGATGTATTCTCCAAGACTAGCTTGCTTTCCATTATACATTATGATTGTATTTAGATACAAAGTTATATAACTCTGGAATATCTGGAGGTAGTCAGCAGCACTTATTCTTTTCTTTTTTCCATTAATTTTTCATTGAATCATATCAAATTTTCTTTTCAGAACTGTGTTGTGGTTTTATTTTCCCTTAAAAAATGAATAGAGCTATTTGTCTCATGGCATTTTACTGCAGAAAGAGAAAATATCAATAAAAATATATAAAACTGTTTAAAAAAAATTTGGTGCATGCCTAATAAGTGAAATGTAGTAGGAAATTTCTGTTAAAATCTAATTTAAGATGCATTGCTTCAATGCATAAGTGGCAGTCCAAAAACATGGAGCAACAGAAACTAAAGACTAAAATATGACCTTCCCTGAAATCCTTGCAGGTTTGAAAGTGAAGTTAAATTAAGGTGAGTTAAATCTCTACTTCCCTCCAAAGTCATTGCAGTGAGGTACCACCAAATGCTTCTGCTCAGCTATGTTGATTCAGCCTCAGCTGAATTGTCCTCTTTTTCGGACAATGTAAGATGCTGTTCTGGGAGATACTGCTTTTTTATCTTATTGTCTACATTGAACTTCTATCCACCAGCATTCTCATGATCACTTAAGCCAAATTCTGCTCTTCAGAATTCTGCACTTCATTAAAGCCAGATTAATTTGCATATTTTTTGTGAAAAAGGTACAGCTAGGAGTGGACTCTGTCTCAGGTATTTTAATAACTTTGAAGGGGAAACAGTATACTTGTGTTAATAACAAATTTTTGTTGACAAAATGGTATCGAGTCTGAAAGCTGAATATACCTGTGAAGGGCTACAGAAGTCGCTGATGTCTGTGTTAACTGGTTTATGTTAAATTTTTATGTTTGATGTGAATATAGTGTCTTTAACTAAAAACTCACCTTCATTCAAAAATTAGTGTTAAACTGAACGTCTTTCATATATATATTTTCATGAAAACTGCATGTTGTTAAAGGGAGATACTGGACCAAACAGAGTAAATGATGTGGCATAAATTATATTTATTGCTATGATGAATTTATTTTAGCAAAGCAATATACACTCCATTCCCAGATTAAGACCTTCAAAATTAGTTTTATGTTGTCTCTGAAATAAAATGAACCACAATGAAACATTTCCACTGTCTTCGGTAATGTATACAAAGAAATTCATGCCTTCCCTTCTGTCCAAACAAGAGAGAGTTTTTTACTTCTTTGGTTTAGTTTTGCT
This sequence comes from Chloebia gouldiae, assembly GCA_003676055.1. Lineage (NCBI taxonomy): Eukaryota > Metazoa > Chordata > Aves > Passeriformes > Passeridae > Chloebia > Chloebia gouldiae. Next base: position 2,988,535 of record QUSF01000040.1, read on the forward strand.
GGATGAAAATACGTTCCAAAGTACAAAGGTATTGTAAAATAATGTTACAATTAGCTTGCCTCTATCATCCAGTCACAGAAGACCCCCTGGGAAGTCATCTCCAAAGACCAGCCCAAAAGCCCAAAGCATTTACTTCTAAATTATTAATAAAATATGTTTGTCTAAACTGCTCCTCAAAACCTCTGGTGACAGAGGTTCTGCAGCCTTCCTAGGCAGGAAATCCCCTTGGTGCAATTTAAACCCATTATTCTCTGTTTTAATCCATTAAGTAGAGGGGATAATTCATTACCTTCTTGTTTTAGCAACTCTCTACATACTTGACAGTTGTTATCATGTCTCCCCCTCAGATTTCTCTTTTCTACTTTAGACAAAGCCAGGTCATTCAGTCTGCCTTCAAAGGTCCTGTTTTCTAGACCTCTGTTAATTTTTGCTCTTTTCTGAACTTCATATAGTCCCATGTTCCTCTTTCTGGCAGTGCAGTGTGCTCAAAAGTTTAGATCAGTATGTGCTGTGCCAGTACAGTTTGGGATGAAGGCATGGCTTGGTGCCTCTTAAATATGGAACTCATAATCTGGCATTCCACTATGCTATTTTGTCCACAGATATGTGGCAATACTGACTCATGTCCATCCCCTAGGTTTGCTGGATCCTTCATTTCAGCTAATTTTTCCAGCTGGCCACCATCACATTGCATTCTGATCTTGTGCTCCAAACTGCCTCCAGCCCTTCAGTTTTTATTATTATTATTTTCTGTTAATCAGATCAGTAATGATTCCAGAGGGTAGAGAAAGTGGATTGCCTGCTGATTTGGCTCCTAGGTTATATATTCACTGCCAGAAATGGTATTCTTTTATTTCTATTGCTCTACATGGTCATGCTCATGAGAGAAGATATTTAGTGGATAATTACCTGAAATTACTGTTCCCAGTTAAGGCAGGGCACTTCAACTTTTACTAATATTGCTGAGGACAACAACATGTGTCATTGTTACTTTATTATTTCATGGTGCAAGCTTTATTCACTCATCTGGATTTTGTATAGAGGCATTAGTCTTCTGCTGTAAATAACAATTTATGTGTAGACATTTTAGTTTTATCTGAAGGCATGGGCTTTGAAACACTGTTGGTCTCACTCTCCTTTTAGGTTCAAGAAGGTTCATACAAATCATAGGATAATTTGTGTTGAAGGGAACCTTTAAAGGGCACTTTGAGCAGCCCTTCTACCATGAACAAGAACATCTTCAACTATATTAGGTTTCTCAGAGCCCCACACAGCACTTTTTGGGTGTTTCCAGGGTTGGGGGATTTATCATCTCTCTGGACAACCAGTTACAGCATTCTTAACATGAGAAAGGCAACAGGTGCTTGGACCACCTATGTTGGCCAAAATGACTTCATGATTTTTATACTGAATCTCTCCAGTCATTTTCAAAGAGTGGTTCCTCATTTGCACTGATAGAATTAAGGTGAGTTAAATCTCTGACTTTACTTCCCTCCAAAGTCATTGTAGTGAGGTAGCAATAAAAGCTTCTGTCTGGCTGTGTTGATTCAGCCTGAGCAAATTGTCATCTTTTAGAAGGGACAGCAAAAAAAACCCCAAACTATTACTATTCTCATCTTTGAGATGGCATTTCTGATGCTTTATGCAGCTTCCATGTAAAGGCTACATTGTGCCACTACAGGACCCTACTGGACCTACTGGAGGTTCCTGGCTGCTGTTTCTCTCATTAGCTGTGTCAATGATAGAGAGCTTGGATATTATTGCATAATATGTCTCTGAGCAGTTGAATCAGAAGACGAATAGAATTATGCAATTTTCTTGAAGTCAGAGCAAAAAATAAAGCTATGTAAGGTAAGCAATTTCTCCATCAGATTCTTCCTGCGACAATTAATAAGAATAAAAGCAAAGCATAAAAGTTAGCCTGATTTTTCTGCACCTTGTTTTAATTTAAAAACACGACAGGTGTTCAAAGGTCTGAGTCTCATTAGGCTTAAAGTCCTAATCCAACATTTTTTAAGTCTCTACATGAAAGAAGACTTCTAGTCATATACCAGCATCACCCAGCATCTTTCTGCTTGCAGCAATTACAGGGAGTAAGCTTAGGCACACCAGATCTTCCTGATACATTCTGTTGTTTTAAGCCACAGGGAAACAGTAAATAAGAAAAGGCAGCTCTCTCTTAAATACAGTTTCAAATTAAGGTTTCACTGGAATATTGTTTGAGTACTTCCCATTTGTCTGTGGGGTCTGTAAGGGCAAACTTATCCTATAGCCGTCTTGCAATGTGAGCTGTGAAAACTAACCACAGAGTAATGCAGTTGTGGTTCTTCTTCCATACTGTTGCTCAGAGATCTGCCAAAATGCCTGGTGAACAGCTTTTTACTTTCTCAGGGCAACACCTGCCCCTAAATTTACCATTTAAGCTCTCCTTTAGGCAGAGACAGATGCCTGTGTGTCGTTTACTCTCCCTCAATGCCCAGAAGTGTCTCATTTCACCCACTGCAGACGGGACTCACAGGCAGCTGCCAGTCCCTGGGTAGGAAGCGTTGCCTCACATCTGCACACACTGACTAACCAGTTCCAAAGCCAGGCGTCGAGGGAGGATGCTGGTTTCAGGTAGTAGCAATCCCCCAAAAAAGGAGAGCAGAGGCTGAAATTGTTCCTGGCCCAATGCCATGCACTTGGCTTGGGTTGCACCACGGGTGAACTTGACTTATGAGTATAAAACACACTCTCCATGATCATAGAGCAAAAGACATCTTGAGAAAAGAAAATAATAGCTGAAAAAATGAATGAAATGTCTTCCACCCAGTGTGATCCTAGGCTGTGAAAAACACAGTTACAAGGAGCTTTTTTTACCCTTCACTACTTGAAACCATTGTGATCAGTGGCCTGACATAGTGGAACATTTCATTTTACCCATTATTCCTTTTTGCTCCCATTCATGAAGTCATAACAGTGAATACAGTCAAGTGAAGCATGATGTATACCTATGGTATTCAGTTAATGAAAATTATCTTTTTAGTTCACTCATCCAAAGGTTTTTCATTCACTGCATTTTTTGTTTGATTGTTTGCTTTTTAATCTCAGGATAGTAAACTGCACTGAAAGGAAACAAAATTATGTAATAAGACAGTGGTAAAAAATAATTTCATGTTTAATTCAAGAGATAAGTGCTTTTACTATTAATTAGAAATATTTTTGTATTTGTACTTTCCAGATTTCCAGTTGATACCTTAATGCAAATAATCTTTATAATCTCACTTTTAAGCACCTATTAAAATGGTTTGAATGCTAAGAAAAGGCAAAATAATCTAATATCCAATAATTAAAATAAAAATTGTAAGGATGATGTGAAAGAAACGTAGTTTGGGTGGAGGAAACTGGAGATTTAAAACATTTTTCTTCCAAGTATGTACATCCACTAAGGATAATAAAGTTGCACACCCATTATATATGTCATAATATACACATACCATCATCATCCCTCACAGTCTTTTGGCAGACAGACTGGAAAAATGTTTTAAAGTTAATTAATGACAACGGTAACTAACAACTAGCAATATCACTATGAATTTCATATTTATTGTGTAGGTAATACATTACTTAAGAAGACACATATAAAATATAATTAGGAAGGGAAATAACTTTCTCTCAAAGGAAAGCCTGTAAGAAGGGTGAGGTTTCCTCCTGCAGTGCTTTTTCCAAGTTCCTTTTATCAGTAGGTTGCAAATTATGTGAAAGACACCAGAGCTTCAATTCCCAACCTTCTAAAAGATTCCCTATGAACATAAACTGCCTGTATTTTCTCTAAATTAGCAGAAGAAATGATATTCAGAAAATAAACCTGTTAAGTGACTAATTTTATCAAGACTGAATGTTATCAAGACCAAATGTGATAGCAAAAGCTATAGCCAAAACAGAAAGGATTTTTTTTTTTATAATACTGAATCCAGGCTCATGGGACCCTAGCATCAGGTAACCCACTGAAGAGTTCTCCCCATAAAACTGACCTTCAGTGTAATAGAAAACACATATTACTATAAAAAATTATGAACAAAATGAAATTAGTTGTTACAGCCACTTTCTCCCTATCCTAACTCCTTCACTGATGTTCAGACATTCTGAGGTTTCCTGGCTCTCTTGACCCTTAAGCTAGATGCTTGTCTGCCTCTGCTTTTGCAATTTGCCATTCACTGCAAAAAAGACTCTTCTAGAGTCCTTTACTTTGAGTAAAAAAAGATTCAAATGAAATGCCTGAGGCTTCAAAACTTATCCTTGGATTTTTTTTCCTTAAGGAAAAGAGCTCTGCAGAAATTCAAAGCTCCAGTCACATTTAGCTCCTGTTTCCCTTGCCCTTCCTTTGTGTGCATGCTTCAGAGGGAGAGTGAATATGTCTCTGGCTCCCATCTGAAACTGAATTAACAAATAGCCCCATCCGTGGTACTGACAAAATGAGAATCTCTTCCCAGGAAAAGTTGTATTGTTAAAAGGGCCTTGTTCTAAATGGGAACAAAATGTCAAAGAGCAGACTTTGGGGTTTATTTCCAAACATGGGATGATTTCCAGGAAATTCTGCTTCATGAAAGAAAAAATGAAGTTCTGCTCTCCTTACTCCTCCTGTCTGGTTTGTAGGCAGACAGGCTGCCTGCCTCCGTATCCTTGCTGTTCATAATAGGAGGGATCCTAAGAATATGGTTTGTTGAAAGACAGATACCTGGGAAGGGGATCCCCAAAGTCCCAGGTGAGGCCCAGGAGATAGTGAATTCTTATTCCCAATCAGTGCAAGGAACAGGAGGGTCTGGAAGTCTGAAAATCAAAATTATTGGATGGGCAAGGAGTCCAGTGCTTGGCCCTGGGGCTGGCCCTTATGGTCAGGGAGAAAAACTTGGAGACCTGGTGAGGCTGCTTACCCACCTTGGAGTAGCCTCTACCACCCACAAAATTCAAAGGCCTCCAGATCCCTTGCATCTACTGGGAGAGCCTGAGCAAAAAAAGAGGTGAAGACCTCAAACACATCCTTTGCCAGGACATGTACAGGGAAACCAGGAGCCCAAACGACAAAACAGCAGTCTTTTCTCATGGGAAATTATCTCCATGAAAAATTTCCACCAGAGCTAATTAACCATCCTGTATTAGCAAACTCCAGAAATGTACAGGAATTGAAGGTGCTAAGAACTAGAGTGCTCATTTGCTCTGACAGGATGTGTTTACAAATCCAGCCTAGAAAAATGTCTTGCTATTCCACTCTTTCAGAGAATAAAAATCTGCTGGCCCTTATGCAGTTTAAAAAAACTTGATTGCTTTTCTATCTACTAGTGTTCTCTTAGATGGTCTGAAATCCTGAATTTCTAGGCTGGGAATAGACTACACTTATCAGCTCATTCTCACTTCCAATGTGTATTTTCAGAAGAACAAGAGATTTTGGTTTTAATATTTTTGTCCCATAAATCATTTTCTGTTAAACCATTTATCATTTTGATGAAAGTTTCAATTCGAAGATGAGGTTATGACTAGACTGACTGGCAAAATCCCAGTGAAAGTAGTAAATTCAGGATGCATCGGAATGCACAGCAACTGCATGGGATCTTCAGGCTATGAGAACCATAATTTCTCAGTGAAACCCGCTGCACAGCTGCTAGACCTGGCAGATCACTTTGTATTCCAGTGGCTTAAATTCAGTAGCAGAACCACAGCTTCATATGGTATTGACTTGGTTTCACTGAACAAAGCAGGAAGTCAGAGAGGCTTTCCCTGAGCCCAACTGCAGTTTTAAAGTCAATTGCTTGCAATTCAAAACCTGTCTCTTATGTTATTCTGGAATCCTCTCCCTATTTTTTTCCCAGAGATCACAAACCACAGGGGATTCATAGGGCTTGCTCAGCCCATTGCCATGCTCCATGCAACAGAGAGCCAAAGTCTTTGGGACAAGCCAGCCACAGCACTGACACATTGTCCCACTGGTCTGCAGGGTCTCTGCCTGCAATGTTACTTGGGATAAGGCTGTGACAGATTTGTGGGATGTCTGTTGGATGTCCCTTATCAGGAAGTCCTGATAAATCACGTGAGATTTGTCCTAAAGTACCGGCTAAGCACAATGGATCTGTGTTGCTGTCTGGAAATTCTTGCGTTGTTCCTTGTTGGAACAGTGGGGCTCTGCTCCCTCTACTTGGGAGAATATCTTGTTTCTCAAGACTCTGTCCTCAAAGGCTGATGAGAAGACACCCTCCTAAATTTTTTCGCCATGACGTTCTTTGTGAAGATTTAAATATGAAATGCCAAAAAAGCAATGCGTGCAAAAAAAAAAAAAAAGAAGAATGTAACTTCCAGTTCCAAATGTGGAGGGTGATAATGAAGTTCACGGAACATATGGGAAACAGTACTGCTCTGTGTAGCCACTTGGCTTGAAATGTAGACTCCATGGTGCTTGCTATGCAAACAATGCTCAGTTGATCTATCAAAACAAAAATCATGGCCATATATAATACTAATGATTAAATGCTTATTCTCCAGGATCACATAACATATGGCTTTGTGCTAGAATGTACACAGCCCCAAAGGACATCATGTGAATATAAAAGGTTATTGACTCACGATGCCCCGGTTGCGTTCTCTGGCAACATCTCTTCAAGAACAGAGACATACATAAATATGAGGACTCTAATGAGATTTTTTTCCCCTTCATCTTAAGGCATTACTGCCAGCTGTATTTAGGATTTTTATTAGCAAAATTACACATACTGGTAACTTTGAAATCTGGGTTGCATGGATGATCTAAGAGGCCAGATAGAAGGATGAAATAATGACATATTGCAGCAATGTTGAAAATGATTTTTTTTCATCCTGTTGTGCATGATGCTTTTCTTCTGATATTTAATTCCTTCATAAGACAATAAATAAAAGATGGGGCAAGAATAGCTTGCCTTGATTTGTACAAATCCTCAGAAATACTGTTGGTGTTGGACACAGGTTTTTTGAACCTCCATCCTCTTACTGTTTTGGCTTCTTCTCAAGGACTTTTTTATTTCAATTTTCTTGGACTCTCATCTCCTCTTGCTACCTTTGTTGTATGTCACACACATCTCTTTTATAACTCCTATTAAACCTGCTTGGCAACCTGGAAACGTTTGATTTGCTGAGCTATGGAAGGCTGTTGATGGTCCCTACAGTTCTCCTTCCATGCTTCCTCTTCTTTTGGCAGCTCTTTAGGGGTCTGGCCCCTGGCGCAGATGTGTGGGCTCTGCTGTTTTCCACCAGAGTGGAGGTGCACAGAGGCAGGAGTTATATGGTTGGTACAGGGGTCCAGGCAGGTCCTCTGAGGTCCTTAGGGACAGAGAAGGAGCAGTATCTCTCCTGGATGGGAGTGATGGCAGCCAGTGTCTAGCAAATATGCTATTAGTAAGTACACAGAGGTACTGAAATCTCCTACCAAGAGGGAGCAGCATGCCACGCTTCTCCTTCGGGCAGGAGTCACTGCCTTTATGGCTATACCAGAGTCCTGGCTGCGGGACACTGTACCCAATACCTGGAGTTACCTTTCTCCTTTCCACTGCAGATTGCCATCTCTCCATGCATATTTAACACCTGAAGCACAGTGTGAAAACATCATTGCAGTTTTTCAAATCAAAGTTGGATTAGCAGAATTTGCACAATAATTTGTACACAAGTCTTGTCTGTTTTATTAATTGTTAATTCTGAAGTGTTTCTATCTAAATATAGGCCTTGTAATAGGGTTTTGTTTTATATTTTACACTACTTATGTGTGTAAATAAACAGTATGTTTGAATATGTGAAAGGTACAGATGACTTATAAACTGAGCCACCTGCAGTTATTTCATACAACCCAGTCCTTAGATTGGATGAAAAATTAAATTTCAGTAAATTTAGGTCTTTTAGCAGATAACTGCTCGGTCTTAGAGGTCTTCCTCTCTGATTTGCATATGGATTTCAGCAGGAATAAATAAGTACTAGATGAAGATCTGCTTCCATGTTAGTCTGCTGAGAACTGTACAAGAAGAAACATCAACGCTAAAAATCCCAGAATTTACAAAAGTATTATTTTAATGCTCAACAGTTTCTGATTAAGGCCTTTTTTTTTTTTAATGTTGTTCTTATGCTCTAAGTATGTTCCTGTTAATCTGATGCTTTCAGTTACTTGCCTTCATAATGCTCTGGATAATTAATTAAATCCTTTACTTTCCCTCACTCTAGCAGTTACCTTACTCCACAGAGGTGTAAGTGGAGGTGCAGAGCTGTTCATTTACATAACAAATCTGTAGTAGAGGCTGGGGGAGAATCTTGGATTCACTATTCTCCCTCCAACCCACTCACAAGTCACGAGTCACGAGCTGCCTCACTTCAGAGCTATCTCAGCTGCAGGGCTGTGAGTTGGCCATGTCACTGGGAAAACAGCCATGATGGTTTGTCCAGGAATTAAAAATCCCATGCTCCACAGCTGTTGATATTTTGCTTCCTGAGCCAGATTTAGGCAACATATCGGTAGTTCATAAATGAAGTCTTTTATCTTTCCTGCCTCCGTTCAGCTAAAGCTGTAAACAGGACACGTTGAGTAATTTCTCTAAGCTGAACTTGGCTGAGTGTGGCTACAGCTGTTAATCAAACTGAGCAAATGTATATATTTGATCGTCTAGAAAGTACGGAAAGGTATGCGTTATGCTTTGTTCTCAGCTGAAATCAGTCATGCTGACCCACCAGAGCATTGCAATATGTTTTCTGGGCTATCATCTGAATTAAGAGCTATCAGATAGACAGAAATCCAGCTCAGAGTTTTGGCTCTGACAGTAAAAGCAAGGCTGCAGGTGAAGCAGCAGATCAATTTACCCAGAACTTTCCACCTCACCGGGTAAAATCTCATCTCAGGGTAAAATGTTCTACTGCTAAGACAGAACGCTGCGTATGAAGTGAAGACATCTAACTGGCAGGCTGCAGTGATGTGCTGGCCAGGTCAGAGATCTATACTAGCCTGTACCTTGATTAGGTCACTGGCAATCTGTGGAAACAAAGCAGGTTGTACTACAAAGTAAAGGAGCTGCTTTCCAGGTCCTGAAGAGAGGACTTATATTTGCCAAAACATTCAGAAGTATCATAAACAGCCAAATGGGGACTGACATAAGTTCTTTATCTGAGATGTTTTATCTTGTCTGCCAAGTCCTTAGCTCCTGAAACAAAGAAATTCTGTCTTTGCTCATACAGAGCATCTACAGCCAAAGGCTAGAGGTGACTGACTTCGCCATGTCAAGCTGCTCTCTGTGCCTACCAGATCCTTCCCAGAGCCACACTCCTGGAACTAACTCAGAGCCAGGACAAGCCTAAGAGAAGGGAAGAGGCAACTGGCATGCAGTGGTGCCAGAGGTGATGTAGGAGGTGAAGGTGTCATCCCCACTCTTCTCCAGGTGCTGCTTTCTTAGAAGAAAGGCCAGTTCTGCTTCGGACATGCAAGAACAAGAGTGGGAATTGAAAGCAGAAATCCAAGGGGACCCAAAGATGGGGGCAGAAGTGCCAAGAGAGACAAACACTGGTCTTTTTCAAATCATAGGACAGGCAGCTGTAGGTGGAGGAGGGCTTGTGAGGCCATATAACTTCCAAGGGATCTAAATGGCATCTGTGAAGGCATGTTTTGGGCTTAATTCGGCCACTGTATTTAGGCAGACCTGCACTAACTGGCTAGTTAATTCAGAGGCTGAATTTTACAGGTCATTGCTCACACCCAGCTTTCCTATAGGGATATGCATTTGCATTAAGGACAACTTTTGGGGCTAAAAGAGGATGGCATCAGTTTTCTTCATAGCTGTGTGGGACCATTCCATGGCCAAAAGGAGACACTCAAGGGAAAGGGCAGCAGGGATCCAGTCAGTACAAGACAGATCCTTTACACCAATCTCACCATTTGGCTTTGTAAATACTGTTTTGAATTACAGCAGTTTACAGTGTGAATAATTTCCTCCCATCTTTTATCACTTTTTCATCATGATTATTATTTTGTCTCTGTTGATTTCCTCCCTTCATTTTCTTTAAGTGCTTCCAGACAAGCTGGTTGCCCAGCACCCTTGTCTCACATGTTGTTGTACTCCCTTGGAGCAGCTGGTTGTTTCCTTACAGGGACACATTTGATGCTGGTTAGTGGATTTCTCTAGAACAGACATCTGAGAGGATTCCTTCCTCTTTGGAAATTTTCTTTCCATTCTGAAACATCTTTGCTCTTTCTCCCTGTGTTGACAGTCAGTTGAAAATGCATGTTTGCTTTCAGGAGGAGGCTGGGTTTTATTGTTTTGCTTTAGTGACTGAAGGGATATGCCCGAGTCCTGTATGGAGCAGCACCTTTTAAGTTAACAAAATAATACTGATAAAAATGATTATTTTTAGATGTCTGAGTTATGAATCATGTTCTATTTAATGGATGGTCTTGGATGACCATACTATATAAACCAAGAGTTTAGGCTTAAAATTAGGCTTAAAAACCAGACTGATGCTGCTTAAAATCTTCTGTTGCATTCAAAAACAATAAAGGAGAAAACATAACTAAAATAAGCAGGCTCTGATTCTGATCCTCAGAGCCATTCTTTCCTATTAATATTAGACTAAGAATTTCAGAGCTTGAAATAAATCCTCCTTTCTATACAGCCCTCAACAAAAACAGGTCAACCAGGCAAATACAAGAGCTGCAGTGGGTGAAAAATTCATATTAAACACGTGTCTCATCTGGGCCATGATGAAGACTTGTATTAACAGTTAGGTACAAAGAGCTTCAATGTTAACAGAGCAAGAAGTAAAAATTAAACTTTTCCAACCCAAAGCCCTTAAATTTGAACAGGTAAATATACCCTAAACATCTTGAAAACAATGGAACATTCTCCTGTAGGCATCTCCTCTAGGGAATGAACCCAATGTTGCTGAGCAGGAGGGTACTTTTAGAAATGAGATGTAGTCCCTGAAGAGATTTGTGTCGACTACATGGCTTACTTGCCCTGTCAGAAAAAGGATCAAACCCTTGGTAGCAAACTTACAGAACCAATTAAATAGGAAAAATATGAATAACAGGAATTGTAAGAGGAGAAAATAGAAAGAATTCAAGATGTTTTCATTGCATTCTTATACCACCAGACACAGCTGACTTCTGTCCTGAAATCTTTGTTTTTCTGATACTAATTTTAAATAAATCTTTGAGAACACTTCAGAAAGCTGAAGTGTGCTAATGTTCTGCCAATATTTAAGAAAAGTGCTACACTGTGTTCAGACAAACAAAATACTTGATCTAAATTAAGTCTTGGGTAAAATAATAGTGAAACTGATACAGGTAACAAATGATGGTTAAAAATACCAAGCTATAAATTCTGATAGCATGATTCTGAATGCATGGAATGTTATTGTTAAACAGAAGTTACATACGTCTTTGATACAGTTTCTAATGACCAAAGCAAAAGATTTGCATGGTGGAGTGTATTTAGACTTTGTAAAGCAATTTGCTGAGTATGGCAAGGTATTTGAAGTTAGCACTGCAAAAAGGAATGTGTTTTAAATAGATTCAGGACTGTGTGTGAGATGAATCTCATAAAACTCACTGAAAAAGTAATCATCCCTGGAGAGTTATTATCAAATTAATTATTTAAGAAGACATACTGTATTGAATCATTGTTTGGCTGGCAATCTTCAGTGTATCCATAACATGGAGGAGAAAATATAAAATGGATAAATATGCCAGTGGATCAAAACTGGTGGTCTTGTGCAAAAAATGAGAACATGGCAGTTGGAGAACACACAGCAGGCTTACAGCTAATGATTAAATTGTAACATGAAACTGGAACACAGCTGGGGAAACCTAGAAGTGTAGCACAGTGATTTTGCTTTGAACTTGTCAGACACTGAAGATTCAATGCTGCTGTCAACCAGAAAAAGATGAAAAATAATTAGAGAGCACAGGTAAAAAACAATACAAGAAACAATTGAAGAGACTGAGAAATTATTTACATGACAGCATTTAAACTGCTTCAGCTGTTTAGATTATCAAAAAGATGGGTCTTGGCAGCATAATTTGAAGACCTTCATGTCTGGGGCAAAGCAAATATTACATTTTTATTTAATCTATACAAGAAAAGATAGCAAGAATCTGTAGTCATATGTTTTTATCAGTGCTCAAGGAAAACTACCAAGGGAAGTGGTGAGTTCTTTGTCTCATGCAGTCACAGGGTGCCTTTGAGAATAGTGAGAATGAATGAAGTGACAAGAATGGGGAAAAAGGAGCTTCTCCAGAACACAGCCATGGGACTTGAATGCCTTTAAATCCAACCCAACCAGTGTTGACTGGAAAGCTGCTTGGCCATATTGCTTCGCTCAGATCCTTTCTAGGAAGTGAACCCTGGAAAAACCTTAAACAATGATCTCAAAATTGTTCTTCATTTGTCTGTAAATTATAGTAAAAGTGGTAGATAAGTAACAAAGTTTCAAGCAAGAAACCTTATATCTGTTCCCCCATCCTTGGCTTTCCAGCTGTTGGTTTTCATTAACAGAATGCAGTTATATTGAGAAGACAAGGATCTGGGTGCTGGTGACATCCATCCCAACACTTAGCTCCACGTCTGCAGAATAATCCAGCACAGTGGATAAGACATACAATGGAACTGTGAGCCATCTGCATCTACTCTAATCTTTCCATCATCTAGAAGGATTTACAAACCCAACAGCATCTTCTGCAACTCTTCATGAGACCAGAAAAAGCTCTAGATGGTCCTTCCTTGCTCCGTTTCAACATTGCCATCTTGACTGGTGTGTCTAAAAATGTTGATTTAGGTGCAGAAGTGATTATTTCTTAAAGTGGCAGAGTTCTGGGAATCAGAGGCTCAGAAACATAAAAATATTTTGCTTGAATTGAGTGTTAGCTAGTGTTTCAAACTAAGGAGTTGCCCTTGGGATGGGTATTTTGCTGTTGGCAGTCAATTGCCTCATAACTCCCCTCAATTTATTCTTAAAAATAAATCAAGCAGAATATTTATTGAGTGTTGGGTAATTGATGAATAAATGCTATTATTTTCTTTTAAACAGAGACGCAGCTGCCAAAGTTGTGTCTGACAGCCAATTTAGACTTATGGGGAAATTGTAGGTCTGGGGTTTTCACCTGGACATGCAATGTTAATTGGATTTGGGAAATGAATGTTAATAGGACTCTATTCTCATCACTCAAGTTGTGGTCACATGGAGGGATAATTTTATAAGAAAAGGATTCAGAACCAAGGGGAAGCTAGAAAAGATGTGTATTTGGAATGAACAATGTTTCAAGCACTTTAGAAGAGCTTGTGCACAGATTTGAAGGGGGGTGTGCTGAGAGTCTGGGAGGCTGCAGACCTGCTGTGAAGCCCTGGGTCTGGGATAGTTTTGTCTTGGTGCAAAGCACCTTTAAATATTCAAGTGTGTGTTTTGGAGTTGCTGTGCAACATATCCTTCTGGTGTTGAGGAAATGCAAACTTAAAGTTGGTGTTGCAATCCATGATGTCATGGGAGCATTATATGGTGAGATACATATCTGCTTTGTGGTCCTCTTTTGAGCAGAGCCCATCATAGGATGATGGTAAATTTTTGAATAGTCCTCATACAGGGATTTACTTGGGTTACTCTGTTCATGGAGTCTGGTCCTTTTTCTTTTCTAGCATGGGTGAGTCACTAAAGCCATCTGCTTTATTCTTTTATGTTGGGTGCCTGAAAAGTAAATTTCACTTTTACATCTTTCTTGCCAACAGAAAAGGATCAGAGGTTTTAAAGGTGCTTTACACATATTTTCTTGAAGTGTTGTTATTTAAAATAAAACCTTAGTTAGCTGCCACTTTTTCCCCAGTAATAAGAATTTACTGGCTCTTCATGGGTTTTGGTCTCTGTGCAGGATGCCTACAGAGGCATTTTTTTGGTCAGAACTGGGAATTAACACTGAGAACTAGACTGTATTTCCCACCTCCTGATGGCAGGGTTATTTTAAGAAACTGTTAAATACCAGGTACATGCTGCTAGTTTTAGTTGTTTCTGTGAAAAATGAAGCTTGTCCTTGAGGAATGTGCTCTGTTACTCAGGATTACGTTAGCAAAGACATGATTCACCCTTTTTCTGGCTGAGAATCTAGTCATTCTCCACAAAATGATCTCTGAAATGTGTATCAATAACCTCAGATCTCAGCAGGGCTTCTCTTCTGTCCTGTGGATGACATAGCACAGAGAGAATGTGAGTGGTCTCCCAGCACCCGTGTGCCAGCATTATGGAATGCTGCACATGGCTGCACTTTTCCATGCAATAAATAAATACACTTACTGTGAAGCACAGATTATTTTATTGCCAATAAGATGCACCCACCATTTTAAGACAGTGTGCTGTACCTGCAATTCACACGGTGATTCCTGATGAAAAGAACAGGTCAAGGCTAACCATCTATCCTGCACTGTGTGCCAAAAATCAGCTACTGCACTAACCCTGAAACATATTTTGGTGTCAATACTGATTGTTGTTCTCCATCTTCACCTGAATTTCTGTTCTCTTTTCAATGTGTGAGACAGTTGTCCAGGAGCACTGTGTTAATTAATATCAGTTATAGACAGGATGAAAAATGAGTGAGAATTCACTATCAAGAGGGAGCAAAGTCCATACAGCAGAGGAAGAGTTAATTTCTGCCCACAGCAAAGGTACAGAAAGTGAAGTACACAAATTCATTTACTTTCTATAATTTCATAACAAAAAATGAAGCCAGAGGTAATGCCATTTTGACATAAATTCTCACTGAACTATGGCTCATTAGTTACTTTATATTGCTTGGCAAGGTCTGTTTACACATACAGAAATTCAGCTAATTCAATGAGCCCCTTCTCTCCTCACAGATACCCCAGTATTCTTGCCTATCTGACCATGCCTCGTGGGTTTACCATCTGTGTGCTGTATACAGAGCTGAGAACATATGCTTATTTGAGGAGGAAAAAAAACCTGTTGAGATGCATTCCAGCTACACTGGAATCATATGGGCTATTTCAGGCTAGGTCTGAAAATATTTTACTATGATTCACACTACCTTTTCTGAGTTTTTATGAGACCAGAGATCAGAATCATGGAACTTGGATCTAGGATTGTTTGAAATGCCACATTTGAAAAGTATGATCGAAATCTCTTTTTGTCCAAGCTGTGGCTCTTTCAAACACTCTATTTTGACACAGACTAAAATGACCTTCCCAAAACTTCTTCCTACATGCATCATTCCTGAGGTCCTTTGCTGATACCATGCATGTATTGCACCCTTGTGCTGGACAACAGGTGATGGAGGACAGTGGGAAAGCATTTGATCATCAGTGTGGAGCCTTGGAACACTTCCTGGATGCTTTGAAGGGCCAGCAGAAGACCAGGGGGTAGCTGACAATCAGATTGGGGTTGCTCATGAGCAGATTGATATTTCCATTCTGACAGCCTTGGAACACTTCCTGGATGCTTTGAAGGGCCAGCAGAAGACCAGGGGGTAGCTGACAATCAGATTGGGGTTGCTCATGAGCAGATTGATATTTCCATTCTGACAGCAACCAAGGGTGCCCTGGGATGAGGACTGCACCCCTCTGTTTGCTCTGCTGTATAACGACCTCATGAGATCCCAGTAACCCTTCCTTAGCTGATGTAAAGTTAATTCAGCACTGACAATATTTACATATTGTGTGTTATTTGTTTGTTCACTTTTTTCATACAATCAAGTCTTTATTAATGCTAATGATAGGGTCTAGCCATGGTATTTTACAACACATTCTGTGTATCTACAGTGAAACAGTGCATTTATGATAAAGATACAAGCAGACAGATACATACAAATACCCAGGCAGAGGTTTTCCTAATCTTTTATGGCTTTAAGTAAATTTTGGGTTTGGTTTAAGGAGACTTACTTATGATCCCCAAATGTTTTTCTACTGTGATTGCCTTCAGACTTGATAATTTTCCCCTTATTATGAGAAAAAACTATTAAGACAAAAGCCATCCCAGGATTTGATCTTACCCAAACAAGCAGTTGGTATTAATTCCAGTGTATAGTTCAAAGTTCACAAATCACCATTTTAAAACTATAGCTTAAAACTCCATTCCAGGCACACTAAATATTATGTTCATTTTACTCAAGATATATTTCCTCAGCAGCACAGAAATACAGCCTTGACTAGGTCTCCCATTTCCATGAAATTCTTTGTTTAAATCACTCCGCAGTGAATTTTGTAGGCAAGGAGCCAAGTAAGTAAGTGAATGAATTGCTAGCAAATTTTTGACTGCACTGAATGGTAAATGATCTCAACTTTATTCCCATTTTTTGATCTTAACATAGTTTTTATGCAAAATGGAAAGATTATTTAGAATATCGCATCTTCACCTGTGCTTTCTGTACAGACACACACACACACACACACACACACACTCATTTCCAGGATTTCAAGTAAATGTTTCAGCCAATGAAACTTCAGGGAGGCACAGCTTTTCATCTTAAGAAAAAACACTGTGATGTCCCACTGGACTAATATTAAAGACATGCAAATTCTAATCACAAACCAATGGGTTTTATTTTCCACCTGAAACATTGAGGATCCCCCTTCATGGCTTCCTCAGATTTCAAGGATATTGAAAATGCAGCTGCTGTTAAGACACACTAGACTCTCCTCAGCAAACAGTCTTGCTCTCTTGGCACCAGAACACCCATCTCCCTCTCACCTTGCAGGCATTTGAAACATTATAGATTTGCCTTCTCACCTCGACTAAAATAACGAATTGGAAACCAAGCTGGAACAATAAATTTTTTTCCCTTTTCCCTACAGAAAGTTTCTGCACACACAGGAATGAAGCAAAGGCATGAAGTAAAAGTAAGCAATTGGGAAATTAATTAATTGACATCTTGAGATAAACAACAAAGCTTTAAAAGAAACCCAGTCAACCCATTTAACAGGAATGAACAACATGACCAAACTCAACTAAAACCCCAACAATAATAGCAGCATCTTTCACAGATTCTAGGCAAGATAATTTCAAGCCAGCAAAATACTTTCCAGTTTATAAAAAATTTAAAAACTGCCAGGGGATATGTCCTGGCCTTCACAGCAATGGAGCAAGAATGAGCTGCAGCAAATCACATGGAAAAAGCATAAGGGGAGCAGATTTTCCTGGCATTAATTCAGTGAAAAGGGGGTCTCCCTTCCAATATTATAGAGCACTCATATGTTGGCGGTCTCCTTTCTCACATCACTGAGCCCTCTTGGATGGAGTGCAGGGAGTCTCTTTCCAAATACCCTTAAGTCCAAAGAAAAGGAAAGCTCTCTCTTTTCTAGTATCAATCAATTATAAGAAAATGGATATATAGAAGGTCACAGGTTTTGCTGGAGAGGTTTTTTTTTTTTTTTTTTTTTTCTGGAGGAGAAGGCAGGAATAGCTATAAGGACTTTGGCACATGGTCCTTATGGAAAAAAATATGATAGATTTTAATAGAGTGATAGTCTTCCTACAGAATTCAAAAGTCAATTTGTATAATTGTATAGGAGGGATGTTGGATAATATTTCTATTGCACTTTTTGGGCTTCACTTATTACATTCCAAAGGATTTTTCCATAAGTGAATTAAGCTGAATACAGTGTACTGGATGCCTCTACATTTCACCTACTGAAATACCTCTGAGTCAGCTTTAAAAATCTGCAAGTATATAATGTGCATTCACTTTTACAAGTATCCATGATGTTGATGTGTCAGTTCTTGTGCAGTTTTCTTGTAGTGTATTGTCATGATCTTTTAATTTGAAATAGCCAAACAAATCACCAAATCAGATAATAATAATTTAAAAAATCCTATTATTTTTCTTTTTTTTTTTCTTTTAGAGAGAGACAGTGGTTTTGGCTCTCTTATTGGGACAATAAAAACAACATGATCAGTTTGTATAGATTGCTATGAGATTACTCTGTATAAGAAATGCTATTTAAGCTTACAGGAAAACCTCTGCAAAAACTCGCATTAGTTTTCTTGGACTTCATGTTCACTCTGCACCAAGCCTTCTGCTATTTCCCTCTACCCTACTCAAAAAGAGTGTGTGGGGCATCCAGTCTGGGTCTAAAGAATATTTAACAGTTCTGTGCCCCAAAATAGGTGTTGAGCACCTGATTATACTGATGGCTCTCAAAATCATCTTGTGAGCTTTTTGCACAGAGATGGCCAAAACCAGTGAAATTATGGGAAGAGGTCTAGCAGTCTCCATTGCCTGTGGGAGTTGTATGGATAACTAAATAGCTTAGCTTGGATGTCTATGGTTTTGAGGTGCAATGCTATGCAGGCTGAACCCAACCCCAAGCAGACACAAATGCACTGGACATGGTCGCCAGTTCTAGAGGATTCCTCAGGAGGAATTCTCTCTAGAAAAGTGCTGCTTTTCTCCGTATCTAAGAAAGCATTTTTCTCATGCACATTGTTCTTTTAAAGCTGAGAACTCCTTAACACACTTGGACATGCCTTATAGTGAGAAACAACCAAAATGTCTAGTTCAAACTTTCCTATCTGACTTAACAAAGTAAATAACCAAGTTAACAATTTTATTGTCTCCCATTGTTCTTGTATTTCCTCCTTTACCTTTCAGCTACTCAGAAATTTTTAGCAATTCCTTCTGTTTACCACTGTGTTATAAAAAACATTTTTTTAACTGTGGGCTTTCAGCTGCGCAGCTCTAATCCAACAACCAGATCCTGAGCACTACTGTGGTCAAGTGTGTTTATTTTCCAGGCCATGAACAAGCTAGAATAAACTTCACAGTACAGAACCTGTGGATATTTACATCCTAACCCTTCCTGGGTCACAGAGCTCTTTCTATATTTATTTGCTTTGGTTTTGTAAGAGCTGGAAGAATAAAGGCAAATTTTAAGTTTCCCGCATCCTCAAATCTTCCATTTGCAAAACATAATGAAATCTGTCAAAATAATGTCAAAAGATATTTTTTTCTGAAATATTTGTTAAATATCTAAGCTTTGGCTTATTTCTCTAGATACGTCAGTCTTCCTGACAAATCATATGCACCAGGAATGTCCAGCTGCATCTTCTGCAAGAATTTGGGGGGAGGGGGTTTGGGCATGTTTGTGCAGTTCCTTGAAGAGTGAGGCATTATGGCTATTGCTGTTGGCTGATCCTTCACAGCATACAACCACAGGTTATGGGATGAAAGGCATCCTGGACATCTAAAATCAAAAAGACTTCATAACATTATCAGGACACAAATCAGATTCAGCTGAAGAAATTCAGGAAGAAACCATGGATTGGTTTTCGTTCAATGTGGGATGTAACTTATTTTGTTTGTTCATCTTTGGTAAAAGTACGAAGAGTAGTTATGTGTTTTCCAGGAAAACAGCAAAGCTGGAAGTTTCCACACTTTGAAACTCTTCTACCTTGGGCAATGTGACTGCAGCTGGTACAGAGGCTCTCTGTAGGGAACATGCCAAAGGCTCAGAGACCAGCATGGTGTTCTTTCTGTGCTACAAACTGCTGAGTAAGTTAGGGCATTCTCAGGAGGAATATATTGTTCATATTTTCCTTATTATTTAATTTGGGATGAACATTTTAAATATATATTCAGAAGCTGTTCTGCAACTAAAGAAAGCATTTGAAGACCTAGACGTTGCACAGAAGTTTAGTGACTTCTGTCAAATGCAGTAGTGTAGTTCTTCCTTTTTGTTAATTGTCCGAATGCTCCACATTAAAAATATTGCCCATTTTTACCATTTTTGCCCTTAAAAATATTGCCCTTTTTATCATTTTACATTTCTGAAATGAGCACAATACAGATTTCTTTCATACTTCCTAATTCCATTCTAATATATATGGATCCAGAGCTTACTGAAAAATAATTAAAATAACTTTTTTTTTTTTGTGTAGAAGAAACATTTTCTAAAATAAAATGTGGAAAAACACTTGTAAAAACCTTCCAGAGAATTTTTACATAATAATCAGGTTTCATGTGGATACTGTTGGAGGGAAATTTGCTATTGTTTCCCACTGAAAACCTGATTTTTACTGCTCAACCTGCAAATACCACAACTGTAGTGTAGTTAATGTAATGCAAACATACGATGGTCAGTGCTGGGTGACAGTGTGGAAAGGCAAGATTCCATGACTGGAAGGTACAAAGTTGAATGCTCAGCTTACCTTTATTTGAACCATCCAAATTTATGGAGTTTGCAAGAATAGGTCAGAAATCTTGTGAGAAGACCATTTCAGGAGTGATTTCTGATGTTTTGTTTTCCCAGTCAAGATGGGGAAAATGCATTTGAAGGTTAGTCAGAACCCCAGGTGAGTGGATCTTGATCAACCCCAAATAATGAACTATATGGTACACGGTTTCTCCTTTGCAGCAACCACAAGTCCCATGTTTGTATCTAGTTTAATTTCATGCAGGAAAAGATATTGTCTGAGGGACTGCTTCTTCAGTTCTGAAAACATATCAAGTGCCAGAACTTTGCATATGTGCATTGAAGATTTCTACTTTTCTCTTTTGCTGTGGAGATAACCAGAAAAGTAGAAACTCATCATTCAGCTTGCAAGCCTGTCTCCGGAACTCTTGCTAGAAAGACTTATTTCTAGTCCAGATCTTGTGGACTTAGGGTCTGTTGCTAAACTATGGGCTTGTGCCTTCTCTATTCGCTCCTCAGAAGAGGATACCTGACATATCTGTGGTTCTGTATAAGCTGTAATAAAAATAAACCCAGTGAGTCCGGGGTGATTACTTTTTTTCCATCAGGAAATGCTCTGTGCAAGTGGAAATAGAGCTGAACTCCTAGAGTTAGGAGTTGCATCTGAATTGGGAATTATGCAGGGCAGATGGATGTGTATGTCTTTATGGTGTGTACCCTGAACCTGCAGATTTTAGGATTCACCACAGGAAGTGAAAAAGTATGTTGTAATGAAGCAAATGCAGTTGCTGCAGCTCAAGGAGAGTTGAAACAAAGTAGTGTAGAGAAATCTTTAGGACACTGAACAGTGCTGCTACCTTGGACAACCCACATTGCTTGCTGTACAGAGACACAGTGAACCATTTCCACTCTCAGCAGTGGCTTAAGAAATTCTCCCACAACAGGCGCAAACACCTCAGCCATGCAATGCCTGCAATGATGGTGTGCAACAGATACAATTGCCCTCAAAATTCCAGCCTCACATTCTAAAAGTGGGAGGTGTCATCTGTTTTATAATGGGGGATATAGTCAGGCATATCACCTCCTACCCTACCTTGGCACTGGGACTGAAAACAAAAGGACTTACATTCCCAAGGCTGGACTGAGTGTTCAATCTTGTCCTGTTTACTTTACTAGGAGGTTTGGGAAACATTCATTTAATTTTCTGCAGGAAAACCACTGTCCAAGGTGTGAGTTCCAGCATGTGAGAGGGTGGAGACAACAGGCAAGCCTTGCCATGAGCCTTGAGGGAGGCACAGGCACAGCCTGACACCACGCTGCTGCTGTCAGCCTTAGCACAAAATGGGGCTGGCTGTGTTCTTCTGAGAGGAGCTAACAAGGGCAGCATTTTGTTGGCATCATGAGGTATAAAAACATTACATGCTATTTATTTTCTTTCAGAATAGAAATTGAGAAAATACTTGACTTATTCTTTATATTGACTTCTTTTCAGCCTCTTCCAAAATTTAAGGCACATCAGACAGAGAGTTAAGACCAAGTTGGGTCAGAGGCTGAGACCAGTTAATGAAGTTTCAATAGAAAAAATTTTTAATCAGAAAAGGCTGAGTCCTTCACAAAAATTGCTGTGATATCTTTTTAGTCACTCTAACTTCATACTGTAAATTTCCAATTAAAAACAATGCTGATCATAAAACAAATAAATGATCTACATGTGCATTTTGTAGCATTAAGAAATTTACAGCCTATGAACTGTTGTCAGATCTATTGAAAAACATGTGCAGAGGATATTCTCAACTGCTTATTTCTGTTCTTTTGTCAGTCTTTAGTCCTTTACCTATAAATGTACCCAAACATTGTGTTCTCATGCTTCCATGTTTTGACCATACACTTGCAGGCCTAAATTTTGAACTGCAGGCAGATTGCAATGTGAATGTTTTTATTTTTTTTTAATTAAAACCTCCACAAATAGGTGTTATATATAATCAGTATAACATCAGCATTTAATAAATAATGCTATTTATCTCAGTGAGATCTAGAAATTGGAAGTAAAGAGATGTTCAGATTATCTCTGTGATCAAATAATTTTCAGCAAGATTTTGGTGAAGGCATATTAAACTATGAGTTGCAGTTTGGTTGCAAGGTGCACTCTATCCTAGCAACCATAAGGGTCTGACATATGCAAAGCCTAACTTCAAGGATGACAGTGTCTTGCCTTTCCCAGTACACTCTGAGAACCCTAATCAGTCACGTAAAAGATAGGGACAGGATGTATTTGCAAATTTAACACTCTTTTGAAGAGGAGTTTTTTAAAAATCTTGTCTTGTTTTGTTTTGTTTTTGTGTTTTGTTTTGTTTTTTTTTAATGCTCTGCAGAAAAAAAAATACAAAGTGTCTCTTTCTGTCTCTGAGGCCTCTCATTTATGGTTACCAAATCTCTGGATCAATGCAAGAAGTGATTTAGGCAAAAAAAAAAAAATCATATAAATAGAAACAGAAGACAACAGAACAGCTATGCTGAGATAATGAACTTGTCAGGAAAGACCGCAGTGAGAATTATGGGGTGTTGGTGCTCTCCCTGTGAACCTGATCCAATTCCTGTTGTTTTGTACCATTTAAGAACATTTAATGGAATGAAGGAGAAGAAAAGACAGAAGCGACCTCCTTTGGCTGGCCTTTCCCAGGGAGCCTGATACACTAATGACTCAGTGAAACATATTGAAATCCTCAGCCCAGTCAGCGGTTGTGTAACCCACAAGTCATTCCAGTCAACTGGACACATTTACTTGCTTTATTTGCTTATATTCACTAACATCAAAATGATTGTGTGCTGCACTTTAGCATTTCTTTGGACCTATTTGTTTTTCTTCCTTGTATATATATATATATATTAAGATTAGAATTACTTGAGCTAAAAAACTTCCTCTGAGTTACTACCTGGCATTCCATGAGACTTGAAGGAGAGACCAAGGTTCCAAGTCTATAAAATCCAATGTGGAAAGCAAATGAGAGAGAAGGCACAGAAGGCAGCTTTTGTTGTGTAGGTTTGGGGAAAGATTTTTTATTTCAGGACATGAAGGAAGAAATTACTGTCTGTGATGGGGAAAACAGACTGTAGACACTACAGAAATCCGGTTAGAGCTGGACATCCAATAGCTCTCCTGCTGCACATTGCTGTACTGTGCCCTTGCCTTTGGGGTGAATAAAACAAATCCCACCTCAGAAGAATGGGGAACAGAGTGTCAGGCAATCTTCACTGATGCTAAAAGGTAGATATGAGTCTCCTTTGCTTCTTCTAATGTCTGTAATGTTTTGAAGCTTGCTAGAGAGATACCACTCCTTGAAATGAGGTGTGGTCAGAAATGGAGACATTACTTGTTGATGTCCAACAGTTTTATTTTCATTTTCCATTCATGCTTAACTGCAGACACAGGTCTGGAATTGTCCCTTACAAGTAAATGAGGGAATAGTCTTTTAGGGAGGGTGATTAGGCTTATAGCCAGAGTAGGAGGCACCATTCTTTTTCCCTTCTTTTACTTCTGAGAGGCACCAGCCTGGGTGGGAAGAGCTCCTCTTCCACCCCGGGCCACTTTCCCCTTTGCAGGAGCCTGTGGGACATCACACAGACTCATCACTGTGAGCAGTGTCTGTGTGCTCTTGGAGTAAGCTGGAGCTCCTTCCTAGACCCCACTGCCCTGGCTGAGCCACACAGGAGCAGTCCTTCCCAGAGTTTTCATGTCTCCCCCAGAGACACTCTGTGCCTGACTGGGGTGGCAGGCTCCCAAGGTCATGGGCTATCTCTCAGCAAGAAGCTCAGTAGAGATTCCAGCAAGGTAATGCCGTGAGACAAACAATAAAATGACTCATAATAAATAGCCATAACTTCACAAAATGAGTTTACCATTTCCCTCCCCTTTGTTGCTTTCTCAGTGTAATAAATGCACTCATTGTCACTGCCTTGTGGGGTTTTTAACTGTGTTCTGGCAGCAAAGTACCCTGAGTCATAAGCAAAAACAGAAAAATATTAATAGCAAATGTCTACAATTAAACTATGAATGTTACTCATCTCTAATAGATATACTCTCAACATGTGCAGAAGTTGGAATTAATTGGTACAGATACTCTGGATTTAGCACGACTCCTATCTTCTTCCAGGAGCATTAAAAAACTATACCATTAAAAAGGTTGATCTATAGCTGGTTTTAAATACTTTCAAAATCTGGCAAAAAAAAAAAAAAAAAAAAAAAGACATGAAAATAACCCCGAATCTCACAGTGAATGTTCTTTAGCTTAAATCTTTTTTTTCACCTACATGATGAACCATTGCGGGGTACATTTCATTGGCAGAAAGCAACAATACCCCACTGTTACGTTCCACTCAGGCCATATTTTCCCCGTTCCCCAGGACCCCTGTGACTCAGATCAAGATAAGCCTGGACCCCTCCTTCATGCCCCAACAGGGCTGACGGAGAGCCAAGAAACCCTCCCTGTCAAGAGCTTAGATAAACCCCTGACATTTCCTGTTTGCTCTCTCTTTCCCTGCTCTTCCGTCTTGGACCATGGAATAAAAGAGCTGGACAACTAGATCGGGGGAGAGCCTCTTTTGAACCTTTGCCCATCTCCTGATGTTTCCCCCCTCTCAAGGCCTCATATTTCTGGGCTAGCCTGATAATTTAGGGGCTGAGAGAAAGGGGGAAACCACACCCTACATTCTGTAATGGACCTGTAAGGTGCTGCATAACATTACAGAAGTTTTATTTAAACCTTTTGTGTGCGAATAATAGAATAAGCAAAATTTAAAAAAAATTAATATTTTTTTTTTAAATCTCATGAATGACATCTATTAAAACATTTTCCATCAGGTTAAAATCCTGCCAGAGCCAGTGGTGTGGCAAGATAAGGCATGCTTTGCCAGAAATTCACACCTCAGGTCTTGTCATGTCTTAAATTTTCCTCTGATATACAGACAACATAAGATGAACCCTTGGCATTACCCCATCACTCCTATGCCACAACTTCACAGCTGGAGCTGTCTGTGGGATGTCGGTTGTGACCACTGACATGCTCCCAAAAAAAGAAACTTTTCTGGGAGCAGATGAAGTTCAGGGAAACTTGAGCGTTGATGAGCTGCAATCTGAGGAAAAGTGGGTGTGATGGATGAGGCAGAGTGGAAGAGAAACATAAGACATTTTTGCCATTGTAGGAAACCTTCCTCATCTGTCAGCAGCTGCCAGTACTCAGTATTGCAGGGGAAGCAAAGAAAGACATGATGAACAAACCAGAGCAACAGCATGCTGTGACACCACAGCCACATGTCACTCTGGAAACCATTTCTGCCACAAGAGTCAGCCTGTTTGCACCCTGAGCCAACACAGCTGGTTGTTCTTTCAGATGGTCCAATTTCCCCCCATCCTTGGTGTCGAGGGAACAGAGATTTGTTTCTCCCACACTGTTCTTTCCCTCTTGCCTTGCCCTCCTTGTGCCTTCTAGGGCCTCAGGTGTCAGAGGAGCCCTAAATGCCTGCAAGGAGCCAGCCTGCAGAGCCATCTGCATGCTCCTCCTCTTGAGTTCTTGGCTGGAGGAGACTGAGTTCTGACTGGGGACTTCTGGTGTGTTACACAGAGCAAAAGCACAGTCCCAGATGTGGGATCCTCCTACCTCAGTCAGAAGCTTTGGCTGCTCAGCTGATTTAATTTTGTAGCTGAAAATATTATTAGCGGTAATAAATTTGTCCGCCCTTTTGGAAATCCAGCCAGTGAACCTTTACTCTCCTTTGTAATGGGATGGAAAAGGATGGGGAAGGGCTAAAGTCCTAAAAAAAAATATGGCACCAGAGAGCTGCAGAAAGTACAATGCACCAGTCATGTGAGAAGAATGTTCACTGTCATCCCAAGGGGGTGATGTAAGAAACACCAGTTGAAAGGATTCAAACAGAAACAGACACACACACACACACACACACACACAATGCTGTGTTGCCGATCTCATGAAAAATTAATACCAAGCAACGAGGCAATGGCTCCTTTGCACATCACATCTCTGCACAAGAGAGATCAAACTCAATCCTTACCATGGAAACAGAGAGCAGATGCCTGGGTCTAAACCTCAGGCAGATGGCACGGAATAGTGAGTTGTAGGAGGTAAGTAGCAAAAAGCCTGCATAATTCTGCAGGCTGACTTGTGGTGCTCCCTTCACAGGTGACATTTGCAGAGCACCCACTGAGGTGTGGTTTTTTTGGGGGTGTAACAATGCAGGACTAAGTATGAGGGACTTGGAGCTGTGTATTCACTAGGGTTTGTATTTTGCTAGAGAAAGATGTGTATGAATGCAAAGTATTCTGACTTTGAATTTCTTCTCCATGCTCAAGTCCCTCTGACACATTCACATTCACATTTGTGACAAGTGATCATACATGTGAGAAAAAGTGAAGAAGATCCTCCAGAGTGATAGTTTTACTGTAGTAATAGGTAAATACTTAAATTCACAACTAGTCTAGAAATTGTAATTATGCTATGCACCTTTACAGGCAGGAATAAATCTGCACTTCAGAAGCAGGCCCTGTCTTCAGAGCAGTGGTGGCTTTCATAAAATGAGGTTGTTGCGTCTCTGCCTGGCAGGAGGACACAGGCTGTCCTGAACCTCCCTGGGCATGCAAGACCATGAGCTACTTGTGAGAGCTTCCTGCAGGCCCACAGAGCCTGCTGGGCTGCAGTGCTGTCAGACAAATCTCTTTGCCCTCAACAAAGGAACAGCCTCCTCCCCTTTTGCAAGTCTCCTTTGCTCTTTTTCTTGTGAGATGCCAGGGAGGTCCAGGCCATGCTTTGGCAGCTGGGAGGGAAGAGGAACACTGATGAGCCGTCCAGGTGAGCTGTCAAAGCAGCCACAGCAGCATGTGCTGATGCCTTGCTTTGAAGGGGGTGATCTTCATTATACACATGGCTGCTGCTTTCAGCCATATTTTCCTTCTGGGTCTGGAATTCTGGTGGGGTTTTTTTTTTTTTTTGGTTTTTTTTGGTTTCTTTTTTTCCTGAAAGAACAAAAGAAAGAGAAGTGTGAGTTTACAAGATATGTGTAATATCTGGCATGTGGAGGGTGAAGATGGCTTGTTTCTGATGAAACGTCTTTTGTTTGACAAATTGCAGACTACCATTGGGCTGCCATTGGACAGATCCAAACTCTATCTTTTCAGTAAAACATGCTTGGACAGGTTTGCCCACATCTGTTGAAAGGAAACACTTTTTCCCAATAATTGTTATCTATTTTTCATATTGCAAGAGGGACTTTTTTGGTAGACTAGCTTTTTTTTACTTTTGCTGGGGGTCAAGCTTCTTTATTGCATAGAGATGGGATGGGTTAAGAATCTGCTGTTGTCAGTGGATAATTTTGAAGCTGGGATCAGAGGACCAGTTAGTCAGATATGCAGTCTCTCAACAAAAAACTGTTATCAGTGTCTCTGATTATTAGATAACTTGGTGACCTGAAACATGGTTTCTTCTTTTAATAGCAGCAGTGTTGTGATATTCTGCTTTCTAAACTGGGGAATGTTAAAAATGGGTGTAAGAAAATGGAGATTGCAGTATTTCTTTTGGGGAGCAATCTCCTTTCTTTGATTAACAAATACCTGCTGAATAAACTAGTGACATTTCTAATGAAATGTGAATGTCGCCTAATTTAACTACATCCTGAATCCATGTGACCCTCCATATTTTTTCAGTTCATGGCTAGCATCAAGTTCTCCAGAGAGGGCATAAATAACTTTGTGGAAGACTGGTGTCTTAGCCAGCAGTTAAAAGCTGGCTAAGATTTAAAACACGTTTTAACTTTTTCCTTTTATCTGTCCTAGTAACTTGAATTAATTCTCCAGACTCATCTGAATGTTTGATTGTAGATCAGGAAAAATACAAACTGTGGTAAATTTTTTTATCACCAGAAAACATGTAGTGGTTCTTGGACAGAAAAAGAGCTTTCCTGCTCCAAGGATGTTAGGGTAAATTCCCCCTTACTTCCCTGAGAGTAGGAACCCACAGTGAGGCTTCAGTAGGTAGAAAATTTTGCTTTAAAACAAATTTATTGAGTTGAGGATGCATTCTCATAATGGGGTTAAACATGAACATACTGTTGTGCTGACCAAACTCTGAGGCATGTGTGCTAAAACCACCTCTAATAAGTTGTTCTCTGAAGGACAAAGTGCTCCCTTCCATACCTAACAAAGTAAATGATGGCCCTTTCTTCTGTAAGGAGACAAGACATCTATTGTCATATATAAAACTGAAATAATAATTACTTGTTGCAGTAGGAATGTCAAGGATCTTGCCTAGTTATGTCCATTTGGCACAGAACACCTTTGTTTATGCCAGGCTCAGAGAAATGACTGAACTCATAACTTTTGATTGAACATTTTGCACATCAGAGTTTTCCTAGGACAGCATAAATCATCCATAAAACAGTAATGTGATGCTAAGATACAAATCATCATGTAATAAAACTGTGTATCTCAAATTTTCTTTTCAATGTACTTGATGAAATTCTAGCACTGATACTGCTTTCCTCGTATAACAGGTGATCTTAGCAAAAAGCTTTTTACTGATATGAGATTTGCTTGATCAAGTCTCACTTTGTGATCAGATTTTCTTTTTTATTTAATTTAAAACTGCTATTTTTATTCTTGGTGCTAAACTGGTTCTGAGAATCTTTGAATCCAACTAAGTTACTCAACTAAGAGAACTAAGTTACTCTTCAGCGGTAGGTTTTGACACTTGACTAACTTTGTTTGTGGGCAGTTTGTAGTGAATAAAGGTTTGAATGCCATCCTCTTGCAATTCTGCTGGCTTCTGAACCTAACTTTGATGCTCTGGAAAGATAAATCAGTGGCCAGATCATGTTTCTGCCTGATAAACAGACAAAGACCTCAAGAAAGGCATTACTTGGATACATAGAGACTAGGTGACCCAGTCTAGTGACGTTTTGTGCTGCTAGCACCACGAACATGAAATTCCCAAACTTGACCCTGAGTGGCTACAGACTTTATTAGTCACTCTGTAGTAGCTGTCAGCTCCTGAGGCAGTCGGGAAATCTCTTTGCAAGGCTGAAACCAGCCCAAGTGAGCTTTGGGGTAGGAGGAATGGGGGTAAGATTTGAAGAATATGCAAAGAAAGTACCCTTTCCCTTGATGTCATTTTGTCATAAGTAGAAACAGATGTCTGGGTAAAGACTGTCTATTTTAAATCTTGCAAACAGGGATTTTACTTTGAACATTTCAGGAAAAAGCCGAGAGACGTTGATAGTTTCTACACCAAGAAAAAAAAATGGTTTTTAGTTTCAGATCCCAAAAGCCATAACACATCAATAGCTGAGAATCACTTTTATTGCAAAATCTTATACCAGGGTAAGGAAGTTTGTCACTTTGGCACAGAAAGAGCTCTAATATCCCTCTCCAGCTTCCTTCCTGCATTATTTCTACAAACCAAGGAGGAACTGACCCTCCATACAGTCCACCTTGAGCTGCTCATTGCCTCTCCCTGCTTCCTATCTGTCTCCCTACATTGTAATGATGCTTTGTTTTTCTTCTATTTTGGCTCTGATCACTGTCATATAGGGACTTGATGCTTTATGGATCAGTGGGATATGTATGTGAATAGGCACCCTGACATTCCATGTGCTGCTATAAAGAGTCAGTCTGAATCAGACTGAGCATAAAAGGAAACTCTTACAGTCTGGGACTCCTCTTCTGAAGATGGACTTAGGAAAATGGACTTTTTAAAAATGTTTTTTACAACAAAGTAGCAGCTTGGTGATGCAGTCCAACCTGACACCTGAATTTCTGGTAAAATTTGTCCACATAATGACTCAGGTTTCGGCCAGCAGTACATAGCAGTTTACTAGTAGTTTGTGAGCAGAAGCCCTCAAGATATTTCTGAGAAAAAAAAAAATGTATATTTGTATGGCCAAATAGGGTAAATGAATGCATCGTTTCATTGCCATACATTGTGGAAAAATTGCTGTGATATTTGGGAACTGGTAAATATATTATCTTGGACCGTCATTACAGGCAATCAGGAGAGAGGAATGTGCAGGCAGCAGGGAATCTCCACTGTTGTGTAAACCTAGCTGCCCTAGCTGCTTGAGCTGTCCTGCTTGGCCTCAGGTGTGAGTGGTGAGTGATGTTCTGAGGCCGAGGAGTTAAATGCTAAGTTGCAATAGCAAAATCTACTGGCCATGGATTTCATGCTGTGCTTCAGGCCGCTGGATTTCCTGTCAGCTGTAAAGGCATTGCAAGCCCTAGAGGTTTCATGGGCAGGTCTTTACTGTTCCATAGCAAGAGTTCCTTGGGAAAACAGGAGGGAAGCATGGTGACCTCAAGCATTGCAAATGACCAGTGGTCTTGAGCCTTGTATGTTGTAGGCAGAAAGGGGCAACTATGTCGACCATGGCTCTCTCAGTGACAACCACAGCCTAGGCCAGCTGGCCCCTTGCTCACTGCAGACTGATTTCATCTCTTCTTTCTGTCTTGCTCATTTTCTCAGGCTTCAGCTCTTTGTAGCCATATCTCTGGAGTTTTTCTACACTATGTTAGGATTCTTTTCAAATGTCTCTATTCCCCCAAACCAAAATTGTCCAATTATCCTAGAAAGAAAGACTCTCTAAACATGCCCATCAAGATTAATCTATCTCACAGAAAAATAAATTTCAAATAGGACGGATGCACATATCCTTGGGTAGAATAAACTTCTATCTTATTAGCTTGTGTTTCAAATGATAGGGTCAGAATGCATGCCGAGCCACTAAATAATTTGGTTTCCGGAAGCTTCTCTGGATTAGGACACAGTAATTCTAGTAGCTGTATATTATGTAATGTAAATACTGAAAAGCCAGCCCCACAGATTGGAAAATACCCCATCAGTTTATTGTGGCTTTTCTCCCTTTAATATTTGTTTTTCCTTTTGCTACTTAGAAGTACATGGAGTTCCATTCCTTACTGAACTGAAAACAGAGAGTGATTGTGGTATTCTTTCAGGTGTTTGGAGATATAGTTAAGGGCTGTAAGGGGCTGTTTTCTTCTTCCTCAGTGCAGCCACCACTTCAATTTCTGTCCAAGCAAAATGGAAAATGCAACACAGACTATTCCAAAATCTGAAAAAGACTTTTCCCCTCCCAATAACTGCAGTTTTATTAAAAGATCAGTTTACATGCTGCTACATTTATTAGAACTTTGACTCTTAGCCCCATAAAACTACATGAGAAACCATGGCAGTCAGACCACAGGCACATCTACCTTCTGAAAAAGAGCTGTGCTTGGGTATGTGGAAATTGTTTGGCAACACATAAGAAAACCAGAGACTGCCATTGTGCAAGCTGATGGTTTTCTTGGCATATAGGTGCCCTCCAGACAGGACGGTTTTATGGTATAGTCTTGAGCAGTGATTCAGTGTGGGAATTCTTCATGGTGTTTTTTTTATAGCTTTATGTCTCTGCCTTTCAGCAAGTCATATCCATAGATCTCCAGTCTGGAACCCCAAAGCAAAGATCACACATTAAGCACCACCTGAGAAAAGTCTGACCAAAAAGTCTAGATGTGTCCCCCAGGCACACTGGGGAAAGGAAGAGATAGAGTCTGGCTCTGTGGCACCCTTCATCTGCCTTAGCTATGAGCTCACTGTCTCCTTACATCTCCTGACTATAAAAAAGAGGCAAGCATGGTCCCCTACAGACAATTCCCCTCCTGCACCCTCTTGACTTCTCTCAAGGGAGAATATCTGTTCATTTAAAGGCAGGTTGTGAATTAGGAGGCATAGATAACCTCTCCAACTCTTACCAATTTTGGAGAGCTCGGAGCTGGATCTACAGTATAAGACAGGGTTTAGTTTATATATTAATAAAGTAATGTTAGTACTGCATGCACTTTGCATGCATACATTCAGTTTACTTAATCTTTAAATAATCAAATTGAAAGCCAGAACATGGACACACATGCATAGTCATCATTCGGCACTTACCTTTTTCACTTGCCACAGGCTCCATCCTTGGTAAATCTCCATGAATCTCCACTTGTCCCAGTCTGATACTAGCTTCTCCCAGCTTCTCAGTACTGCTGTTCAGGCCTGGTCATTCCCATTTCCCCATCTTAACTTCCCAGGACAGCCACAGTGGATATAAGTGTTTCCACTGTTTTCATATCCTATTGCCTCACTGTATCATCTATCACCACCATTTTCAGTTTTACTTTCCTTCATTCAGCTCTTCTGTTAGTTTAATTCCTTTCTCTTCATCCTCCCGCCCAGAGCACACACCCATAACATGGTCCTCACGCCGTTCTGAGCTGTGTTTCCATGTCCTTTTCTCCCACACCTCCAGTCCTCTTGATCCTCAGATCCGTTCCTCTTTGCAACCTCAGCTTGTATCACGGCCTAATGAGAATCCTTAGTGAAAAATGAAAAAGCATAGGAACGATTGATGTGCCTGGGCTCAGTGGGAAGCTCTGTGGAACTGTGCCTGCCTCAGTAGATGGCACTGCAGAATAGCCTGGCAGTGGCTTCTGGGGGCTTTGATAGGGAGAGGCTCCAGGAAGGCTTTGCCTGTGGTGGGGCAGCACCACAAAAGGGCCTGGCTGGAGTCTGAGCAGCTTAAGCTGCTGCACGGGTTGAGGTGTGTCTAGGAGCAGGGAGAAGGTTTCTATCATCCCAAACTGAAATTTGAAAGAGAAATTTCCAAAAGGTTTTCTAACTTAAACATCTGATAACCCTAAAAGAGGACAAACAAGCATCTGAGAGTGTTTGTGGCCAAGAAAGGTGCTGAGAACCCTGATAATGATCTTCACATTCTGACTACAGGAAATAATGCATTATGGGCTCTTACAAGCACTTATTACATGTCTTGTATTCCACATTCTCCTGTTGAGAGATCAGTGAGCCAAAGACCTCTCCCAGATTTTTTTTTGTGGAACTGAGAATGAATTCAACTTAGAAGAGAGAGAGCTGGAGAGATTATATATGTGTAGACTGAAATGGAGCCATCAAATAGGAAACATCTGTCGCCAGGGACTGAAAGGGAGCACAAAGTATTTCCCCCTCCAAACACTCCAAACACATGACTCAAGGCACAGTATCTGTTTGAGTCCTTAGCAGGTGAGAAAACCTGTGAGCCTCCACAGGATCCCACATGTTCCCACAAAGGGGAACAAACAAAGGAGACAATGGAGAGAGGTAATTTTTTTATTTTCTTATTGATCCTTTGTTGGAAACTCAGGAATGAGCATCAGCTCCCTCCTTGGTGGCCTGATCATCTTGCTCATCTATCAGCGTGCTGCAAAGCTGCTACAAAAAAATGCATTTCTTCTTCCCCAGTCAGGCGTATATTTTAGCTCCATGGCTGTGAATCCACTGCCATTCTCAGTCCAAACACACAGAGCACTACATAAAGTGACCCATATTTAGTGGCAATATGGGGGAGCTGATATCATGGCCTGACAATATTTGAAATGACCTGCATTCAACACAGCCTGTGAGTTGGGCTGGTTTCAGACAGAGGAGATGGCTTCACCAGCAGTATGAACTGGGTGGATGCTACCCTGGAATAATGCACTGTCTGGGGCCTGTTTTTCTTCTGCTGGTTGGGATTCCTCATGTAGCAGCTTTGCTTAGGGACGCTCTAAGATGCCCTCTCTTGCTGACAGTTTCATGCAGGGAAGAACACAATAAATTATCTTCGCCTAGTTCTACAGTATAGCTAACATCAGCTTCTTTTCAGAATGGAAAGGACAGATTTTTTCCCTTAACTGTAGTCATGCTAAAGCCTCCAGAGCTAGAGACTTCATCTGGTCTTCAGTCTTAATAATGCTCTGAACAAACACACTGTGCTATAAAGACTTTCCCAGGTGCAGCTTTTCCTGGAAGCGTACCTGACCTGGGGAGTGAGCACTCATTCCCCAAACCTTGTTCACATCTCTGTAGGCATTGCAGCTGCCTTCTTCAGGGGGAGGTGGCAGTGGGAAGTGGTTCCTTCTTGCCCCTCTCTCTCTAGTTTAGCAGCTGGAGGCAGAGGGGAATCCTGCTGCTGGGCTGTTGGCTGGCCCTGACAAGCCTTGCCTGGGCTGTGTGTGGTCGGTGTGCTGCCATGGGAGCCCCTGGCAGGAAGGAGGGGCATCCTGAGTGTGATGTTCCGCTGTAGATTGTTGCTTTATGACCTCCAATCCCAGACATGCACATGTCCTGCCTTTCCCTGGTTCAAGTTAAGCTTCCCCAAAATGACATCACTGTCTAAAAAACTTGAACTTCAAATAAACTCCCTTGGGTTTGCTTCACTGCCCTTTCATCTTTTGAAATTTAAGTTTTAACTACATCAAAATCTTCAGCTTTTCTGTAAAAGCAACTATTAGGGTGAGAAACTTTCAGTGGTAAAAATAAATTCACACTCTGTGTCTGTAAGGCTTGAAATAAGCACCATTTGTGACATGAAAGGAAAGTTCCTTAACTCAGAATAAAAGGTTATGATCTGGCAGAGCTATCACAGAGAGAATAACATGTGGCTGTTTTCATACAGAAGCATAGATCCTGGTGCCCAGCTAACTCAAACTAAGCATACCCAAAGCTGTGCAGATTTTCTGATGCTGAGACATCATTCTATGATATGGATACATTAGCTGGTTTGTTGTGGGAACAAAAACATTGCTGACCCTTTGTAGTGTGGCCAGAGAGTACATGCCGGAGGTCTGGAACAATTAAAAGAGTCTCAGAGTGATGCAGATAAGGGTGCTCTGGAGTTGTTCCTTTTTGTTTTGTTGAAATTCATTACCTTAGTTCAAAATATTAATTAATTAATATTAATTTAATAATTCATTTATCAGCTTTACTTTTTATTTCCCCATGGGCCATAAATATTCTAACATTATCTGAGGTAATGTTGTCTGTACAACATAGTATCACACTCTGAGGGAGGTTGCTGCTTGATTTTCCCTTGAGGGCTAAACCAGTCTAGGAGCATTTTGACTGTTATAGGCAGCATTATTTGCACTGTGTGCTCCTGTTCTTGAGGAGGCACAGGGGGAGAGTAAGCAGATAAATCTCCCTAGCTCGGGGGATTGAACAAGAACCTGATTGCCAAAGCATAGCTCTGTCTTCAGTTTGCAGCTCATTTCATGGGGTAAGTAATTTTTAACCTAGGCAAAGCCTTCATGGAAGACAGTGCACTTTCAGGTGTCATACAGAACCAACGGAGGACCAGGGAAGACATATCAGCCAGCAGATCGATCAATATTTTCATTTTTTTCCCTGCAGAAAGTCAAGATGACTCACATGATGCTCTGTCTGTAACTGTACAGCTAAGGTGGGCTGTGCTTCTATAGCAACCTGTAGAGAACACCAGGTGTTCACAGCTTCTGAAGAAAGGATTTTATTTCCTCCTTTCACAGTGCCAAAATTGTGCTAGGCATGTACCACACTGCCTCAAGATTAATGAGGTTCATACCTGCTGTGCCTTCTTAGCACAGTAACCTCCAGTTATTTCTCAGGGGTGAAATGGATACTTTTGGAATAAAAGAGAATAAAAGTCTACTGAAAGGCTAATTCAGTACTGAGAAATTCAGGTGTTCAAGGCAACATAAAGGTAACTCCACATGAAGAAAATTCTGGGACATCTGGCCATTATCCATTGTTGTATGTTTTCATGGTTTCTTGCCAAAACAATCACACAAGACATGGGGCAGGTGTTAGCATTAAAAAGAATATCAGATGATCTGAACTCCACAAAACTGGCAGATGCACAGTGGGCTTGTCAGCAGAAATTAAAATGGAACTGCTTCTGATAGTGATGGAAAAACCAATTACTTAGAGCTCTTGTTCACTATATTTATTATTGTAGCAATGCTATATATGGAGTGTGACACAGGGTGTGGGCTCTCTTCTGTTCCCCTTCTTCACTGCTGAGGTTGTTTCTGTCTTTGCAGGGAATAAGGGTGCCATAACCCAGGCTGACACAAGTCCTTTCTACCAAGGAGCTTCAGGGCTCAGACACAGCTCATGGCTTGTTTGTCTGCAGGTCAGGAGTGCAGCCCTGTGCTACTGGAGTTCTCGGGTGCAAGTAGAGTCCCTGTCTGCCAATGCAGTGTAGTGTCAGCCTGTGAACAGCCATGCATTTCTTAATTACTTTCCAGATATTCCTTGCAAATGGTTTCAATTTTTCCTAGGTGTGCTTCTGAGAACAGCCAGCCTTGAACAGCTACATGGTTGGCAGATATTTACAAGGAAGAAGAGGAAGAGGAAGAAGAAGAAGACGTAAACATGGTGCTCCAAGGGTTAGAAACAAAGAGGAGCACCCTACCTCCTCCTGAGAGATGCCTGACTTTCACAGCTGTGAATAATTTTTTTTCCCTGCCTCTTTTGTATCACTGAAAAATCCCTCCTCCCTGTTAGGGGAAGGCTCAAGCTGAAGATGGTCCCCACCTGATTCTCCTCACCAGCTAAGACATCTAGATCCATCCAGAGCTGGCCTAGGATTCAAGCCAACATGTAGCATGACAGATTGATTTTGTAGGGAGTTCAGATTTCAGTGTAAGCATAAGACCTGTTTTAAGGCAATGTGGCAGAGCACATGGAGTTCTCTCCCATGTGTGTTGAATATCAATATCAGTATTTTGTCTATACTGCTTAAACTGCATGTGTGCTCTTTACAGTAAGCCCTGGTTGTATATACTGACATAGACCTAGTGATGACTTTTTTCTTAGTGAGCAATACAGATTTTGTGTTTATAGAGGGAATAATTTACTGCCTGTTTGGGGTTTTGTGGCTTTTTTTTTTTTTTTAAGTACTCAAGAATTCCTTCATGTCTTGTTTGTCAGTCTATGGGGACATGCTTGACTCTTACCCTGTAATCAGAAAGTATGGGTGGGAGGGATGGGCTAGCAGGTGACAATTGGCAATAGATATGGTTTGCAAATGGTTTGCATGTTGCACAGGAAACACTCTTTAACTTCAGAGCAGCAGGAGAAAGCAGGCAGACAGTCTCAGAACTCATGTCTCAAGTCCTGAATTCAATTTGTTATGCTGAGGTCAGGGAGTGATTTGTTGTTTCATGTGAGATAATTATCAACAGGACAAGGAGGTAAGGAAATGCAAAACAAAATTCCCAGTCCTGGAAATCTTATCACTTTGCTCACAAGCCAGACCTCATGGAATCCCCAGAAGGGGAAGCAGCTATACTGGCAGAAAGGAGCCTGTGTTCTTACATACCATTTTTATTTTCAAACCTAAATAGACTGCAAAAGAATGAAAGCAATCAGCTCCACTGCTGTGATCAGCTTCTAGGCATGAACTCTTACCCGTGCTGTCTGCATCCAGCAGCCATCATTCAGCTGCAGTGCTTTGCAGCAGGACTAACAGAAATCACCCTTTGTACCCAGGGACCCCAAGTCAGGGCTCCTCCTCCAGAACTCTCTGTGGAAACTGAATGCTCTGCTCTCTGCAGCTGCCAGAAAGCCAGCTCTGAAAAACAGCCATTCACTTGGTAGCTCTCACCTTCTGCACCAAAGCAGAGTCCCAGAGAGCAGTTGCAGTTTTCCCAGGTAGTAAATGCTCTGGAGAAGTTGTGTTGGAAAGGCGTCTCCGTTTTTCACCCAGTCTGTGTAACCCTTTTGAAGTCTATGTTCTCCATGAAATACCAGCAGAGTAGAGTCTCCACCCACAGCAGTGGGGAACAGTGTTAATCACTGCACTGATCTAAATAAAAAGAGATGTGCTGGTAAGATGAATCCAAATTTCTTCTACTCCTCCAAAACAAGATATCAAAAATGTCTACAGTGATATTCACCTCAATTTACACCTATCTCAGTACAAGCAGAAATTTGTCTGATAGAGCCCAGAGCATCAGTATTCATTTAACCAAGTTAGTGCTTGATTTTGTGCCCTTCTAAGGAGTGGAGAGGTGCAACACCATGCCAGTAACATCTTTGTTTCCCCACCATTTATCTCCAGACAGGCAGAGGAGAGGATCAGGCAAGAGGTAGAGGACAGGTGACAGTTGCAGGGACAAAGCAGCTCTTGTGATGGTGGGAATACCTCTCTGTCACATCAGTTCCACCAGCAGGGTGGAGAGAAGAGTGAGAGAAAATTCCTTGTCCAGCTTCCAGCACTCACTAATACCCATCTCTGCAGGAATGGGGCAGAGTCTGGCCCTCAATAAATAGGTTCCTTAGGGATGAAAGGTGCTGTAAAAGCGCGACGACAAGCACGCAATAGTTTGTTGCTCTCTTTTTCCCCTTCCCTTGATCATTTGTGGATTTGGCTAGCTGGATCTGTGCTGTTACTGTGTTGGGATTCAGAAAGCAAACAGCAATGAATTTCTCACTGCTACTGCTCCAGTCCTAATAGCAAACAGCTGAGTGAAGAATGAAGTCCCGGCTGAAAAACAAACAGAGCTTTCCCTGCCCTTGCCTCAGCTTTTGCTGGAGCAGCAGCAGCTTCAGTGTTATTGTAAGCCCCTGGTGTTAGATGCCAGTTCTGGGGCTCTAAGTGTGGTTATATTTAGCCTGTTGACACTCTATTGTTGGGGAATGGTCCAGACTGTACTGCCTTTTTCTGGATAGGTAGAGCCCAAATTTCAAGTCAGGATTAGTCAAATTCATTTTTAAGGCAGTTTCCCACATTCCATTTTACCAAGCAGAAAAATCATGTGGTGCAGAGAAAACAAAGCAGAGTTTAATTGGAAGTGTATTTGCATTATTTTTGATCAGCTTTTTATAGCTGATTGTTTTCTGAAGAGGTGAAGGTAACTTCTTTTTTTTCTGTTTTTGAAGCAGTCAAGCGTTTTAGCATGACTTACCTTATTTGAGCAGAGTGAAAGTTGGCAGATTTGCTTTTAACTCTTGGCTTCATCAGCTTCTTGGGCTGCTCCACAGTAGTTGAAGTTATGCCAGCATTTCCATTATAACATTCCCTTCTCTTCTAATTTTCAGGGGTTTCATACTTGGCTGTAAAAATTTTCTCTAGGATAAAATTTTGGCACCTGAAATTCCACTCCAGGTGTGACTTCTTAAAATCATCATGGGCCAAACCCTGAAATTAGTTTCTACTTAGTCTTTAGTCACTGGCATGCAGTTGTATGTTCACTTCAAGAGAGCTCAGCAATAGAAATTATAGTCTACATATTAAAGGAAGGTTGCTCATCCTTAATGGAAAGTAGATGAGAATAAATATACAAATGTTTGTGAGATATACAGCTGTTGAACTGAGGTTGTAGAATCACCTAGATTTTCTAAAGGGCTCATGGAGATGCCATTTGCTTTTTTCCCACAGACCTCATAGCCGTGTTGGGTAGCTCTACACAAAGTGAATGTCCTGCTTTATGATTTCCACAGCTCTTGGCAAAATGCAGGAGGGAAGGTTGCCCAGGGGCTGGGTCTCTGCAGTCCTTCATGCTGTTTCTCCAAGGCCAATCTGGGCTACAATCTATTTCACAGCCCACCTTGTGGTGCATGCCTATCTACATGCTGGGAGAGAGCACTGTGTCCCTGGTCTCCTTACATTGTCTTCTGGCACTGAAACAACAAATCTCTCTCTCAGAGAGAGGCCACAAGCCTGGGGTGATCCTGGTTGAACCCAGCTACCCCCATGGGGTATAATGCCATTTCATTTCAAGGCTCTTGTGGATATCTGTGGGACCATAGTGCAAGTACCTAAGGGCTAAGTACTTAAGAGGAATTAATGATCACACAGGGATGTGTAACAGTCTACAATGCATGACTCTGGTCTCAGCAGGAGCTGGACTTCTACTGCTGTTCAAAACAGAGAAATAGCAACTTGTTTTCTTTATTTTCTCATGAGAAGAATGCGTCCTCATATCCAACCCAGAGAGCAGCACTCTTGTGTCTTGTAATGTACCCAGGAGTCACAGAAGGAAACCTCACCTCTTTTGACCAGCTTGCAATGCTCTGAAACCACTTGCTCTAAGACTGGGAGCTAGAGCCAGTCTGCCTCAATCCTTGGGCAGGCTCAACAACATCAAGAAAACTATGCTGACACATCCATAGATGATCTGTAAATTTCCTGTGTCTCCATCCATGTAACATTTGGTTCCAATTAGCATAAAGAAAGCCACAGACTAGTCTGTCCTGCAAAGTTGCCTTGCAAAATAAGACTGAGTCTGCCTGCCAAGGCCCATGGAGAAGTGACAAGGCAGCCTATCCTTCCAAAGTCAAAGAGAGAAAGAGAGAGAGAGTATCCCACACCTCTCTCATCTCAAACATACACCCTTCTTTAAAAAGAGTGGTTAAAAATGTGGGTTCTTAGACCTTGTTAGAGCAGCTGTCCAGTTGCCTGTTCCTATGCTGGTCTATACAGACTATTTCAGAACCTGTGTCTATGTTAAATAACATAAGACCATAAGGAGGAATGTGCAGTGAAGAGTATAAAAATAAATGTAGTCATACCTTTCCTGTATATTCCCTAAGTCCTTCTTATAGGCCCCAACAGCTTGTGGCTTACAAACCTTCTCCTTGTAGATGGAGCCTTTGTATTGATGATTCTTGACATCTTTTTCTTTCATTAGTTTGGTCAACTTTGAACTCATATAACCTTTGCAACAGTTCCACAGAATAATTAAACATTATGTGGAAAAAACACCACCCTTTCTTTGCTCTTACTGCACTGTCACTTAGAGTTCCTTGTAGTCAGAGCAAGAGTGAGCAGTGTACTTGCACATGTGGAGTAGGAGTAGATGTTTGGAAGGCATAGTTGCCTGCTTCTGCTTAGATTGGTGAACTTCCACTTATGAATTTCAGGAAGCGTCTGAATAAACATTATATAGGATTAACTAACTCAAGAAAATCTTGTGTTGTGGTGCTGTGCTGAAAAGTACTTTAAAATAACTAAATGGCACTTCTAAAAATATTCCTCGTTTGAGAAGAGAAATGAAAAAGCCAAAGGTATAATTACAAGGGAGTAATGGACAGCTAGGCCCTTGCTGTTTTTATGCTCCTATTCCACACAGTGGCTTTGGAATATATCAGAGGGACAAGTATTGGTTGTCACAGCCCAAAATAATGTTTGCCAAGCATCCTTCCCTGGGGATTATAATTTCAAAGAAAATAGATTCTTTGGCTCTGCTAATCACTTTTGTGGTTATCTAACCCTTGTACTTTAAAGATGCGACAACTGCAATCATTCAGAGGCAATTTGGATCTATGTTCTTTATGTAAACGTTTTATATCACCTGTTAACACTTTTCCATAACCTCATACTTTCCATAGTTGTGTCTTTCTTGTGAGGGAAAAGAAACCTCTTTCTCCACCCACACTACTACCACATATACCAGCTGACATCAGAGAGCAGCTGTTTCTAGTTTCAATGAAAAATATAATGAAAACCACAATGTCTAATGTGGTATGCAAAAAAAAAAAAAAAAAAAAAAAAAAAAGAAAAAGAAAAAAGAAAAGAAAATGGTGTTCCAAATGACCCAGAGGTATAAGCATTTTTAGAAAGAAAACGTCCTCGTCAAATCAGCTTTCCCTGAAATCTGAAATATTCATGTGCCATCACTTCCAGTTTATGACCATTTCTACTTATGGTGCTGGTCATTTATCTGGTTGAGTTGGGGAAAAAGCTGCAACAGAGGAAATTGAAAGGCTTTGTGACTATTCTTTTTCTATATGGCACCTAGAAATCTTACTGAGTGCACAAAAATATAATGCTAACATGCATGTATTCCACCTGACAGACCACATTCCAGAAACAGGGCAGTTTTGGGAATGTTACTCTGCTGACATCTTTTTCGTACTTATGGGTTTCCTTTTCTCTTTGAGATTTATAGATTCTTTGTCAAAAAATAAAGTCAAGAATTAATTCTTCTTAATGCTTAGTTGGTATCTTCAGAGAATGGTTGTCATAATTCCTTTTTTTTTGTTGTTCTTGAATAGGAATGGATATTTATGGAGGTCAGTGTTTTCCACTTCGTTCAGTTTGTTCACATGCCCTCTCACAAGGAGCCAGAATCTCCTTGTAAGTCTTTAAAGTCTTCCTCTGGAGGACTCTAAATCAAACCAGCTGCAATGACTTACAAATTGGCTGAAGGATGCCATCTTTCCACGATATTTATGAGCATGACCTTTAGTACTGATGGAAAGTATCAAGTTCCCCTCATACACACCTTAATTGCACAAGCTTCTTTTATTCCTTTAAGCACAACATTTAATGTATGAAAAATTAAAAGAAAAATATCTAGAGTTGCTCAAACTTCATTGTTAGGAAAACACAAGAAAAAAGATCTGTGCTGCTGGGATCAGATTTGCAGCCCCACCTTCAATTCTAGCTATATCTAATGTAAACTGAGAATCAAAGCACTGGTGTGTGAGCCAGATGAGGGTGGAGTATACCGTGTGCTAATCCTTAATGAACACACAGATGAAAATTGAGTTTGTGCTCTTTTTTTGGTACTTTGTTTTGTACAAAGAAACCATGAAAAGTTTTGTTTAAGAGTTCATTTGAAAAAGTTTAGTAACTTAAAGTTTCAGATGTTTATGTGGAAGAATGGAACAGAGTGAGTCTCATGAGTCGGCTTCTCCAGAGTAATGGCAGTGGCATATATTATAATGTAAGAGTAATATAGTTTCTAGTGAGCATATTTTACAAGTTTTTGACAGACTGAACAAACACACTTTTCTACTTGTGTTTTAACTCATTAATGAAGAATCTTTTGCTCTGGGGAAATAAGTTTAGGATTTTCTTGTACATACTAGATATAAGCAACCTGCATCTGCCTTTTTGTAATGAATAGATGAATTACAGGAAATTCAAAGAATTCAAAATAACCTCAGCCAGAAAGTAATAAATATGGTGCATATTTGAACATGCAGAACATTCATTAAATACTAATGATGATAATAATGCC
Source organism: Chloebia gouldiae (assembly GCA_003676055.1). NCBI lineage: Eukaryota > Metazoa > Chordata > Aves > Passeriformes > Passeridae > Chloebia > Chloebia gouldiae. The sequence goes on from QUSF01000040.1 coordinate 3,031,555, forward strand.
TGAAAAATTACTTGAAGAAGAACACAAAATCTCTTGTGAAACACAGTTCTTCCAGCAAAGGAAACATTCCTTTGGTGGTCACATCAATCTGGTCCTTTGCAAAGGCACATAATACATCATGGCTGGCTGTCTCCTCAAGAACGCCTTGGGAACAGGGTCAGAGGGGTGTTGAAGAGGTCAGGAGAGAGGTGTTAGGTTTCTGCTACATGCAGAGAAATTTTGCACAATTCTTGCCAGATTAAGGGTACTTCTGTCTAAAATTGGAAGTTTCATCACATCAGGAACACCTCTAAATCCCTATTGTAAAAATAAGTGAAAACCTTTTCCCTACCCTTAGGCGAAGAGTTTCACTAGCACTGTTTGACGGAAAGAACGGCTCTTAAGTTCAACCAGCCCTGAAATCTGAAGAAGGCAATATTCAAGGCTGCCCCAAAGGATTTGATGAATAACTTGCCCCTTTATTTATCTTTTTATGTAAGCAGCTCTCTAAACCACTGTTACCAGTGGTTATGAACATTTCATACTTTCTCCCTGAGTTTCAAGAGAAAAAAGGTTTATTCTATGCAGCTAAACAGAGAGGGAAGGGAAATATGCATACTATAGCTCTGAAATCCCCTGGCTGATATTTCTATTACCTGTGAAACTGCCTTTTATTGCAATGTCTAGCCTGGAAAAATTCTGGAACATTTTATGTTATTCTTTTTATAGTTCTTTGAACAGAAGCAACTGGATCAAGCACCACAATTGAAGACAGCTTCAAAACCCTCTCTCTCCCTCACTCACGCTTTTGAAAATTGGCTACCATTGGCAAGAGAATGTCAATTATTTTCTCTCTGGGATGAGGCTCAGGGTAGGAGACTGTATATATATATTAACAAAAAAGAATCCCAAAAAACCAAACCCAAGTAACCATCCTGTTGGGGGCATGTCTGTGGCACTTGGCTATAACTACATCAGTGATCAGAGTTACTCTTGCCTCTGGAGCCTCATGGCCAGCACAACTCTTACTGTGTGTGTGGAGAAAAATTTTTCTCGTGTATTACAACTATATGAGTAGGAAATCACCACATGTTCTTATAGAATCATAGAATGCTAAGAGGTTGGAATGGACCATAAAGATTACTTAGTCCCAACCCCTCCTGCGATGGGCAGGGACACCTCCCATTAGACCAGGTTGCTCAAGGCCTTACCCAACCTTGCCTCCAACACTGCCAGGGTTGGAGCATCCTCAATTTCCCTGGGCATCCTGTTCTGGTGCCTAAATTTCCCCTCATTCAGCCTGTACTCATTACTCCTTGTCTCTCTAGTTTGTGATGAAGAGTCCCTCTCCAACTTCCCTACATCCCCCATCAGATACTGGAAGGCTGCAGTGAGGTCTCCACACAACCTTCCCTTCTCCAGGCTGTACAGACCCCAGTTACTCAGACTCTTTGTAGGGGAGGTGCTTCATCCTCTTACCAACTTCATGGTCTCCTCTGGAGTTGGTCCAACAGTTCCACACCCTTCATATGTTGAGGACACCAGAGCTATCCTGCATTCAGCATTACAGTACTTGAATATTTAAGTGACCAACATTTAGGCCAATTCCACTTCTTTTCCCAAAGGCACTGACTACTCTTACTTGTCTGTACCTCCAGATTTAACCTTTCCTACGACCATGCAGCTTCCTTAGTATGTTCATATCGATAGTGGGAGTAGGGTAGGATAAGGGAGTTTTAAGTTTGTAGAGGGGGTTAGTAACAATCAAGAACACTATTAACACACTACTGTGTGAGACCTGGGAGATGCGACAAATTTCACAGTGCTCACTGGGATCCCATTTTTCTCAGTAGTTTACCAGTACAGAGTAGCAAAAGTCACTCTGATTTTGGAATGTAGCATATGGTATGGCAGTGTTGGTAGTGTTTGAAACTGAGTGAACTGAAATGCTGACATATTAGTTCTCCCTCCACTCTTCTCCCACTCCATCCTCCCAGGGAATATTTCACTGGTGTGATCTGGAAAGCAAATCTATATCCAAGTGGTCTCAAAGTTGATCCTTACATTATAGACATTGCAGTAACTCTTTCTGATTCTCACTGTCATATCCTTATTAAGCTGAGGTTGCATTTGATTTCAACTCTGTCTTTATCCATTGTCCCTCCATATTATTTGAATTTGTTTAATCAAGTGTTATTTGTGTTTCTGTAATCCATAAAACATCCATATAAAATTAAAGCACTGTGCATAAACAGCAATGGATGACTGCCCTTAAATCCAGTAGACATCTTTTTATCAGTGTGACTCAGTTGTGGAGGAAATCTCCAGATAATAGTTGAATAGAAAACTAAAATCCAATTACAACTTAAGTAGTGAGTACATAGCATGTTCAACATGTTATTTGCTATATGTCCAGTATTTAAATTTGATCCCGTGCTCAGTGGAAATTTTTATACTGCTTTTAATTTAATGTCTGACTATCTATTTAGAGGGCATATTTGTATTAAAAAAAACTTTCGGGTCAGAATTGTATCTCTCTTGCTATAAATATATACTATATAAAACTTATCATTTCTACTGTTTTCAATATGCATTTCCTCATAAAATACTTCATACGACAAGAAGTAATCTATTCCAGCAGAAGCTGTGAGGGTAAAGGTCAACACTGTGTTTACTCACACTTGGAATTTGGCAAGATAATTGGAATAATGTCAGATACAACATAGATCAAAGTTGTGGCAAGCACATTTTCTCTCACTCTTAGGATTTCTCCTAGAGGTGCACAGAGAGAAATGGAAGAGAAAACAATTTCTATTTCTGCTCCTTGTTTTTCTTATGTGGAATGTGTTTGGAGAATTGTTTACCTGGAGCGAGTGCTTGATTGGATTCTGGTGAGGATTATTTGAGCGTGATGGCCAATCCAATCCACCTGTGTCTGGACTCTCGCAAGCAGGGTCATGAGTTAGTTAGATTAGAGATAGAGTAGGAGAAAGTAGTAGGTAGTTTTAGTATCCTCCTTTTATATAGTATATTAATGTATTTTATCATAATTATAATAAAGAAATAATTCAGCCTTCTGAACTGAGTCAGACATCATCACTTCTTGCCACTGGGTTCGCCTGCATCCACACCATAATGTTCTATTTTATAAAATTCCATTCTTAGGGATAGCACATCCCAGGAGAGCAGGGTGTGCAATAGGAGTTGTTTTAGCACCAGAAAGCATTACCAGCAATATTGTTTATGGCATCTAGTTTCCTTTGCAGACACTCAATCTAAACACTATCCTTTCCTTATATCATGTTTCAGAGCCACAGAATTCAAGGGAAATTGAGCAGTTAGGTCTTAAGCATAAAATCATGGTATATCAAATTTCATTGTATCGCTTTCTGCTGCCCTTGAGCTGAGTCTAGTGTTTGGTGAAAGCAGCTTTTATCAAGATGGAAAGTTTGAAGCTGAAAGCAAGAAGAGTTGAGAATTCCTTGGTGCTTTGTTCCAGTTGCTAAAACCAGAGCTACTGCACCTTCTTTCTCAATTGCACTTGGCTGACCTCAGTCACCAGACATTTTTCTGTCATTGCCTTCTCTCCTACACTATCTTCTTCTGCTTCATATGCTGTCCTCATACAGGACTCTATACCTGTTAAAAAAAGGCATCTGTCAAGTTTCCTTCTGCAAGACAAAATTATTGAATGCTCCTCATGTCTCACAATCAGTTCTTTTATCCCTTAAACTTTTCCTGTGATTTTTAACTGAACCGCCTCTTTTCAGCTCTGACCACAGTATTGATTCAATTTCTGCCCATTGGGTCTTTTGGGAATGTACTGTCATCAAGCACCTTTTTAAAACTGCTCACTTGGTTTCATAGCCTTAAAAGTGAAAAATTTCAGTAAAACCCCAGACCTTTACACACACTTTTGATGCTTTAAGCCTTGTGCATGAAAGTTGGTACTATACTAAGTAGCCGTATTGCTAAATTATTCATCTTGCCCCAAGGCAGGGGAATAGAAAGCCTGAGATCCTTTTCATTGTGTTTTACAAAATTCTTCCGTCATTTTTGTGCCTATGATTGCTCTCACACTAGCTGATTATTTTTTTGCCTCTCTGTAAGTACTGGCCAAGTGTTGGCACTCCTGCAGTCTGTTGGATTTTCTGAGGAATAAGAGATTGGCCACATGCAGTGAATGGAGTGAAAGGAAGAGAGAAAAAAAGGTTATAAATTTTCAAATGGAGACTTTTCTGTCTAAATAAAATACAAGAAAATTCTTATTGAATCAGAACAGTTATTATACTGGAATTATCTGTTCTTTCATTATTTATCTAGATTTCAGCAGTTTCTTGACTATCACAGTTAAGATTAATATTTGGATGAATATGTCCCCTGGAAGCATTTTAATTGTATATTTGGGTTTTTAACATATCCTTAGTAAAATGGTAGAAACTGATAAAATCTGCTCCTCTCAGTTGCTTATTCGGGTTTTCTGAGAATAGAGAGGGCTGCTTAAGAGACAGCTGCAGAAGCTGAGCCTTGCATTGGAAAGTAAAAAGTCGTGAGTAATTACTCTTTACTTTGGCATGATTACTCTTTTTTTCTTTTTTTCCCTCTGCTGCCAGGCAGTGCAGCCATGTTCTAATCCTTTGCCATGACTTAGTAGATGAAGTTTTATAATCAAAACCAGCCAGCTTTCCATGTGCCCTATCCCAAAGAGAAATGTTGGGCTGATGCAGAGACTACTGACTGCTACTTCATCTACACTTTGCACCCTAAATACCCACTGCAGCAATCAACCATACTGGTGTGAAGAGGGAGTAGCTTCATTACAGCAAACAGAAATTCTGCTGGTTTAAATCAGTCCAATTAAGAACATAATTCAGCTCATCATGGATTTGCCTTAAAGTGTTGTACTTTACATGTAGGAAATGTTCCAAATAATTATTCTATAAATGAAGATTGCATTTATACTGCCAGCAAGCTATTTTCTTTCTGCCACTTCTGGTTTGCCAAAGGAACAGTGGGAGAGAGACATTCTCATGGCAACAAATATCTTTGAAATTTAATATCTTCATAACTGTATAGTCTACAGGAAAGGAAGAAGAAAATGTCCATAGCCATACTCTAAGTGTCATGCCAGCAGTCTCCATCAGTGTCTAACAGATTAAACACATGCTATTTTGGTATCACAGGATTGTTCTTATATTTTAAAAGTTTACAGGTTAGCTTTGCTTATTTAACAGCAACAACATTTTTTAAAATTATTTTTGTATCCAGATTTTATTCTTTTTTGCTTTTAGATTCAAGACATTTATAGGAAAAAGTTTCTTCTGAGAATTTGCAGGTAGATGCCTAATATATACTGGTAGATCCACATGTGTTGACAGTAATTATGTTTACTGTGTGTAAGTGAGGGAAAATAAAATTGTATAGAGGTTACAAAACTAGCAGAGGATGTACTATTAGCACATCCCAGCAAATTCATTTTGCTGGAAAACAGATGGAGAAATGTGCAGTCACTTGCTTATAGGCACATTAGCAGTTGCACAAGTTTGGAAAGGAGAAGCTTATAGAGAAGAATTGCACAGCTGTATCTATACCTACCTGTGCAATAATACGTCTAGATAATTTCTTATGGGGTGCAATTTAGATTTTTTTTCTGGTTTCATTCTTATAATAAGATTAAAAATGAAACATTAAATCATGGAATTTTTTTATTCTGGTTTTCTTTTGTTCATTACTATACATTTCTTCTAGATGTTATGGAAGTCTGGTGTTAAAAAATGCCAGGTACACATCCATTTAATGTAAATGGATCCATTAATGTTAATGTAAACCAGTTATATTATTAGAAATATATAGCCTGTTTTTTGTAGTAATGCTAACATTCAAAAGAGTATCAGTGACTGCACCTCCATATAACTTCATTTATAAAAAGAATGTAAGGCAAAGAAGTAACTACTAGCTAAAAATAAATTGGACTTGCAATCCAGTCCAACATTGAAAGCTGTTGATGCATTTCACGAAGCTACTGAGAGTCCCTCAGAAAGCTTTCTGGAAGCAGTCAGACATCACTTCTGTTAGGCATTAAGTGGAAAGTGCCTCAGTTTCCTGCCAAACTTCATTGCACTTCTGTCTGAAGTGTTGTGTCATGAGGTTGCTGCTACCTTTGCTCTCATCTTACACTGCTTTAAGAACTGTCCATTTTGTATCGCATGATAAAGTTCCTTTTCATATTTTCTGCTTTTGTAGCTAAGGAGATGCAAAAATTCTGTGAATTCACTCCTCTACTCCCCTGTCTCTCCCTTCTCTTCACCCCTCCACCCCCTTCCCCCTCCTAAGTCTTTAATTTTATAAGCTCTGTGATTTTATTTTAATTTTTTCCATGATATTTTGATATTTTCCTACAGAAAGATAGTACAGGGTGCATTTTGTCCTCAAAAAATATCTGTTGAAATAGCAGTTCATATGATTGACTAAGAAGATATGCCACCTCTGGAAAAATTAAATCAGCAGCCTTAGTTTGCAGCTGCAGAAAAAAATATTTGGAGGGAAACTGCTTTTCTGAGACAAAATCAAAGGCAATGTTGAGGCAGCCAAATTGGAATAGTACAGAGACCCTGATCCTAGTAAAAACAAGTCCTGCCTATTGAGAATCTACTACTTGAACAATGTCCTCTATTGAAATGGATTCAAGCAGAATACTTTTTGCTGAACGAATCTCACTTCCTAGAGACTCGTTCCCTGTGATAACAGCCCTTACCTGTTCCTGCACTAGTCTCTCATTACTTACCTGCTTTGCTAGGCTCTTATGTTTTAAGCACATTTAGGTTCATGATAAGGCTGTTCGAAGGACACTTACTTTTGGGGGTATTGCAGAGAGTGTGACCCCCTCTGCTCTCTGTGCTTATATTAGGACAGCCCATGACAGTGCACTGGGTACGGATCTCCTGGCCTTGGCCTCTCCCAGTAATATTTTCTGCAAAGAATGACACTTGAAGTGAGTTATGAACTATTTTTCACCAAAAACTTACCATTTTTTGGTATTTACAGGCAAGGCCTATGAAGAGCAACTGGGGCTGGGAGTGAGGGAGCTGGGGTTGTTTAGCCTGGAGAAAAGGAGACTCAGGGGTGACCTTATCACTCTCTACAACTGCCTGAAATGTGGTTGTAGTCAAGTGGGGTTTGGTGTCTTCTCGCAGGTGACCAGAGGCAGGACAGGACACAGCCTCAAGCTGCACCAGGCAAGGTTAGGCTAGATATTAGAAAAAAATACTTCATAGAAAGAGTGGTCCAGCATTGGAATTGGCTGCCCAGAGAGGTAGTTCAGTCACTGTCCCTAGAGGTGTTTAAAAAACGACTTCGTGAGGTGCTCAGTGCCATGGTTTATCTGATAAGGTAATGGTAGGTCACAGGTCAATGATCTTGAAGGTCTTTTCCAACATAGTTGATTCTGTGATTCTGTGATTCTGTGATCCTGTGACTGTTTAAAAGTGTCTTGGTTTGGAATGGGTTAAGTCTTTATATTATGTGCCACATTCTGGTTTGAGTTAAATTATAGCGATCCAAAATGACGTATATTGCTCCACATATTAGGTTGATTTACTAAGGCGGAGGAAGATTCTGTTACACTGATTTTTTTTTTCTTGATTGCCAGTTAGCATTCTTAAATGACTGTGAAGCAGAGGTTCTGGAAAATTCAGGGTTCATACTCAGCAGCAATACTATTTTCTTCTAATGCATCTAGAAATGCTGGATCAAAGACCCAAAATTGAGTCAGGGAAGGATGTAGCTGGGAATGATGCTCAGGATGGGCAGCAGCAGTATTTTCCCCACTAAGTGATACAGATGAATCATAAACTGAAGCTATTCGCTTTGAAGGTTTTTAACAGCCTTCTTTAGCCCTCAGGTGAACCCTTCTCTAATCATTCAGTTGTCTGCAGTCTAAGATGCTCAAAACTGTGGTCAATCATTTGAACCACAGTCATTTCAGTTAGAAAAGAGTCCATCAAGTCCATCATTTGACCGATCACCACCTTGTCAACTAAACCACCATACCATGTCCAATTGTTTCTTGGACATGTCTGGAGTTGATGACTCCACCATCTCACTGGGCAGCCTGTTTCATTGTTTAAAATGGACTTCACCCTTTCCATGAAGAAATTCTTCCTGAATTCATTCTCAGCTTGAACCTTCCCTGGCTCAGCTTGAGGTTGAGCTTGTCCTACCTCTTGATGACTGGAAGATAAGGGCAACCCCCAACTACCTTTCAGGATGTTGTAGAGAGTGCCAAGGTCTTCCGTGGGCCCCCTTCAGGCTCTAAACAACCCCAGCTCCCTCAGCCAGCCACTCCTCAGATGACTTCCTCTTTAAATGCTTCAGCATCTCCATTGCCCTTCTCTGAACACACTCCAGCACCTCAATGTACTTCCTGAACTGAGGGGCCCAAAGCTAGACACAGAATACTTGAAGTGCGGCCTCACCAGTGCTGAGTACAGGGAGCAGTCATTGACCTGATCTTGCTGGACTCTTTATTTTTGATAGAAGCCAGGGTACCACTGGCTATCATGGCCATCTGGGCACATGCTCATGCTCATCTGCTGTCAACCATCAGGTCCTTTTCCATCAGACAGCTTTTTAGCCATTCTGTCCCAAGCCTGTAGCACTGCCTGGGGTTGTTGTGGCCAAAGTGTAGGACTCAACACCTCACCTTGTTGAACCTCATACAATTGTCCTCAGCCCATCAATCCCAGATGCTTCTGCAGAGCCTTCCTACTCTCCTGCAGATCAACACTCCCACCTAATTTAGTGTTGTCTGCAAAGTTACTGAGATGCACTTGATGTCCTCATCCAGATCATCAATAAATATACTAAACAGGACTGGCCCAATACTGAGCCCTGCCTAGCCCTGCTAGAGACTGCCCACCAACTCTCTGGGCCCAACCATCCAGCCAGTTTTAACCCAGCTGAGTGCACCTGTCAGTCATAGTCATATGCCAACTAGTTGTTAATTAATATTTGGTTAAAATTTATTGCACTAATTGCCCATGGTACAGGATATGTGTATGACTAGTCCTAGAAAATCTTTTATGCCCTATGCCATAGTTTCATGCCTACAAATAGCATCTTTGCTAAAGCAAAGGCATCACCTTATCATGTTATGAGGAAAATGTTCAATGCTTTCAGATTCTCTAAAGAATAAGATCTCCCAGTAAACTTTTGGTTAATTTTTAGTCAATTGCCATGCTAGCTGTAAGCCATTTCCTTCATTTCTGCATCCAAATCAAGCAGCTGATGTTGGCCTATAGAACCTACTTCTTGCTGAATGTGCATTTATTTTTTCCTGCATTGCTACATTTTGTCTTCTCAAGAAAAATCAGAGGGACTTGAGCAGTCTCAAAAAAAAGAGCTGTGGCATGTTTTAGCCTTTGTTTTGACAGACAATGAATCAGGGAACCTTAAAGGGAAGGTATGTCATTTGTTGCAGTCGTCTCTGAACATGACAGTGGGTGGAACAGCATTTTAAAGAATACAGAGTCTATATGATTCATTAAGTTTTGAAAAGTGTGCATCTGCTCAAGGTCCACACATCAAATACATTTTGTTAATAATAAAATATCTTCTTAAGTAAGAAATTTATTGAAGGAGTACACTGTGTGCCTTGACTTCCATGTGCTTCTAGGACTATGAAACTGTAGCTTACCTAAAAATACCCCCAAATGCACATTCTTTTTGGAGATAAATTATTTCAGGTTAGAAAAATTGCTAAAATTGTTTCCCTACTTCACATAAATTCAAATGCACAAAAATGCAATAAAAAACCTGTTTGTTAACTTTACCTGGGGATCCAGAAAGGGATTCTCTGTAGCTGCTTTGTAATTTTGGGTGATTTCCTCCATTTATGTAAATGAAGCAATAAGTTCTACTTCCCTGTACTAATATGGTAAAGAAAAAATTATTAATTGCCCTGTCAGAGGCAATATATCTTCAAGATCCAGATAATATATTTACCTTGTGACTTTTATTGACTTCAAATTTGTTAGAAATCCATGAGCACTTTTAAATTCAGCCTACAGTGAAAACTTTGATCCTACAGAGTGTTTTTTTTGCCCACAAAACATAGCTAAGTATGATTAAAAGCCTCTTAAAAAAGAAGAAAATAAGATTAAGAAAAAGGAGAATATCAGGAAAAACTTTCTATTTTTTCACTTTAGGTGTGGCTGAGTGCTGACACAGACTACCCAGAGAGGTTGTGTAGTCTTCATCCTTGGTCCTGGGCAACTGGTTGTAGGAAGCCCTGCTTGATCAAGGAGAATTGGACAAGATAATGCTTAGGGGACCCTTTCAGCCTTCTTTTTATGACTGTATTTGAGTATGCAGAGATTTTTCATACTTTCTTTTGAAAAGGTTCTAAATTGAAAGCTAAATCAGTTAACTTTCGCCATAATTTCACTGTCATTCCACCAAAGTAAAAACTGATCTTGTAAGATAATTACTTCAGCTAGCTGTACCTATGAGCTTTTTCAACTAAGAGTGAAGAAAAATGCTGGTGGAGGCCACACAGAGGTTTATATTTTGTATTTTGTTTGCACTAACATATCCCAAGCAGCCCTGAAAATGCCATATGGAAAGCATAGGGAGGAAGGACTAGCTAGTCTTCTGAGATGAATCTTCATGAAATTACATTTTTTGGAAGAATACCAGAGAATGCTGCAAGTAAAGCATAGCATATGTGTAAAGATGCTGTTGTCTAGACCACTAAGTATTAGGTGTTCCTTCTTCTTTTTTCAAAGCAAAGCTGTCTTCGCTGAAAGATGAAGATCAGTTCCCAATATGTAGTTAGCAGCTGTAAAGAAAACAACTTCCTATGGTATTTATTAGTTGAGCTCTGTTTTAAAAAACAAAAGCAGACTGTGCATGACAGATCTTAATGCTATGAGAGCTGATGCTCATTTCTGTGTGCTTGACATCGCCTATGCCTCATGTGAATATAACCTGACACCACACATTTGCAGCACTCTTCATTCTGCTAGCTTGATGAAGGAGTGTTTTTCCTAGTTAATTGTAATTAACTGGACAAAATAAAAAGAACTTTGGAGGAAGCTCTTTTACTTTGAAGCGATGAAGGAAATTTGTGTGCTCTCTACACAAATGCACAAACTCACCCAATCAAGTCACTGAAGCACAGGGACTGGATCCAAGTGTCATTCTCAAATCACAGTCTCTACACAATACTGATTGAGTGCAGTTTGGTCTTTTTTTCGCAACTCAGATGAAGAGCATTATTAGTTCTTGCTTGTACTTAGCTTTGAATCTTTTTATTCTATTCTCCCCTCTTTTTCCCCCTCCACTGGAAGAGAGTAGAGTTTTTTGTTTGGTTGTTTTTTGTTTGTTTGTTTGGTTGGTTGGTTGTTTTTGTTTGTTTGTTTGTTTTTTCCCACAAATCTAAATACTGTCTCTCAATGGACATGCCTGAGGTTAGTCATTATAGCTTTCTTGTGATATTTTCCTGATTTTCCATAGGTAGCACTACTGCAACTCACCAATGTTTATCCACAAAACCTTAAGTAACTATTCCCAAAATATTTCCATAACAAACAAATTAAAAAAAAAACCCTGAAAATATATCATAGGGTCTAGAGATATTTAATGAAAGTACCATCTGAAAATTGGCATCTCAAAAGATTTGCAAATGAGAAATAACCAATTCCTAACCAAGGCTTGAAATTCTTAACTAAGAATTTTCAATAATTAATGCAGCACAGTAAACATGCTTCTAGCATTCCTTCCCAGAGCCTCCAGCTCAGTGCTTTCAGTAAAATTAGTCAATTCCTCTTCTTTCCTACTGTAAACACAGAAACTCAGACCTTTTAATTCTGTCACTGCTTTGCTAAAACAGCAGTTTGTTGAAAGCAGTCATTAGGGCAGACACAAAGTGACCTTACAGTGAAAATGATTAGTGAATTAAGTGAATCCCTTAATAAATGTCCACAGTGGGGTTTGCAAGATATGGTCTGTTTGGCTGGTGAAGCATCTAAATGCATTCCAGTTAAAAAGTACTGTTGTCCAAAGACTTGGTCTACCAGACTCAGTTTGTGTCTCCAATGTAAACAAAATTATGGCTAAGAGCTGGAACAACCTTAATGAGTCAAGACTGAGATCAAATTGAGAACTTGTCACTGTTTTCCTATTAGGCATCCACATATCCAATTATACAAGATTCAGCATTTTAAACAACAGAATAATAAGGAAAAGATGATTGTAGAACAGATTTGTAGCTATAGAGAGCTGTAGTTGTAAAACAGATGATTCAGTCTGTGAAATTGCATTAAAAATACTCGTATGAAGAATTTTCCTTTGTGCACAGCTCATGATAGCTTCTAATTATTTAGGAGCTGAGACCTAGGTAAATTATCACATCATAAATCTACATGACATATTATTAACTGTAAATTTTTGTGAAATACATGGAAATAAGTTGGTTGAAACTTCTAGAAGCTGAATGACACTTTCAGCTTACATGGATATTTAACACCCTGATCTCTACTGTGAGTTGGGACATGAAAGCAGAATTATTAATTTTGTTTTATGGTACTTGAAAATAACTTACTCAATTAAATTGTAGATTTAACATTTTTAAAATGGAAAATACTCAGCTCATTCTTACGGAATGCAGAATAGCAAACTGGCTAGATGCTTGGAGACCATGGCTTCTATAACTTTTCTATGCCAAATTTTTCCCTCCCTCATGTTAGACATACCTGGACACACGTCATTACACATTTTTTTTACAGCTTCCTTGCACAGTGCATGTACATATTTGTTAGTGGGTCCATTCAACATAGTGAAAATAAAATTTCTGAGTAAGAGGTTGCTGTGGATTTTTCAGTAGTTGTGCACTGTCCCTGATTTCTCCACAATTAAATAGGTGTTTCTAGTTTAGGAATTATTTTTGGTTTGTTTGTGGGTTTTTTTTTCCCACCTGCTATTTTTTTTTAATGGTGTGACTAGGATTTCCTAGAAATGAACAGGGAGGCACAGAGAGCAATTCAACATGTGTGACAAGAGATCTGTCAATGATGCTGGTAGAATAAATCACTTCCTGAGGAGTTAATCTCTCTCCTGACTGCAGGGTAATGCTTGAGAACTACCTCTGACAAGTCACCACAACTTTGGGCAGACACAGCTGTTTAGGTTGATCCCACATGTTAAGTATCTGGTCAGAAGTTGCCCCTTGCAGCAGCCACAAGTAGGTTCTGACCACTTGCGACTTGAACACTTGAACTTCCTTCTTCAGAACATAGTCTTGTGGAAATGTCAAAACAGCTCTCTGGAGTAGCAGAAACAAAGAGAGAAGTGCATCAGCTGTTGGGAGTACTCAGCAGAGGAAAAGAGAGCAAGGTAAAGAATGTCATCACGCTACTGTAAGGTTACAGTGCATCCTGAACTTGGTGTGAGGTTTCAGTGCCCTCCTCAAAGTGGGTATGATAGAGTGGGGAATGTTGTAATAGGGTCAAAAGGTCACACAGAGAAACTGTGGAAACTCCACTGCTGGAGGCACTAAAATTACTACTTGAGCCTAACACTGAAGGTGACACTTGAGTGGGATTTTGGACCAAAAGACATCTAAAAGTCACCTGCAACTTGAATTATGCTTGAATTATGATGAAAGGTAAGGGATAGTATCTGTATGACGACAAAAAAGTTAAGATTAGTCTCTTCAACTCTGGCACATTTGGGAGACACTGTGATTTTAAAAACCATGAATAGTTTTATAGAGTGTAGATGGACAGACAGCTGTTTTCCTTTTCCATTCTAAAGGGGGAGATCTGAAACTAAGTGCATGCTGCCTATCTAAAATGAAGAGGATGGGACAGGTCTTCACAGAGCAGACAACAGAACTGTTAACTCTGCTAAATCACACAGTGATTGTGAAAAAGTTACTTCAGATCAAGGGGACACAGAAGACATATTTGAGAGTTATATCCACTGACAGTACCTAAATATACATAATTACATTTGGTTAAAGAAGTCAATGATCTGACCCTCACTGGTGGCCTGGAAAATATTAGAGGGAGCTGGCAAATATGGTTGGCTTGTATACTCTTGCTTTCTTGCTGATGGCCATTGTTGGAGACAGGACTGTGAGCTGAACTACCCTTGGTTTAAAGCAAAACTGTCATTATGGCATTGTTTTGGGCCAACAGTAAGGAGTCCTTGACTTTTATCCCTTCCTGGCAAAATGACCTTCTTTTATTATGGCTGCCACTAGGCACCCAAATATATGTTAGTCTTTAGATTCACTACCTCTTGGCTAATTGAAATGGGAATCCATAGTAAACTTTAATATTTAAGGGCATAAATACCCCCAAAATTCTGTATATAATACATACTTAAGTCAAAACCACTTAATACATGTAGAACTCATAATGACTCTAATTTTTGTCCTTAGCTTTAGAATTTGTCACTCAGTATCACTCTTAAGGAATGGAAACCATATGAATTTTTGCTAGATTCCTTCTAAAGTAAGAATAGTCTCAGAACAGTTTGTTCACAAGTAAAATCACAGTTCAGTATACAAAGCAACTGTGGATTTACTTCTTAAGTTTTAAGTTATCCAGGGGCATTCCTCATACTTATGTACAGTTGCAGTTTGGCTGGACATAATGGACACATGGATGCCTTTGAATATTCCATGCCTGAATTAGAGGGTTTTCCTGTTGTGTCCTCTTTGCGTTTTTAATTTTTTTTAATATAGTGATAGAAACATGGCAGGTGGTATTCAAAACACTAAGCATTGTAAAACATATGTTGATTGTCCTGGCATAAATTTTTTTCAGGCTTAGGATATTTCAGGAGGCCAATTTTTTTCTTCTTCATGGGCAACATTTGGGGCTAGGATATATCTTCAAGGTTGCAGCTTTCTGGCACTTCAAAGCAGCTCTGGGGAAAATAATTTTCAAAATAATCAGTCTATTACATTGTACCTCAATAAATTATTCAAAAGATGCTACTGAAAGAGGAAAGAAATAATGTGTGATATTTTGCTTACACTGATTTAGAAAGTGGAAACTGGAATTAATCTCAAAAGCCTTTGCAGGAGTTTGGGAATTTGGGTTTATAATTAGGTTTAACACATGTTCTGAAATGCCCTATATCACAAGACAAAGTTTAAGGCTTAAATATAGCACTTTATGTTCATGATCCAAACATTGGCAATGGGCTTACTAGGTTCAAAAACACCTGTAGAGGAAAGCAGGTAACATATGGCACAAAAGAGTTCTCCTGCAGACCACATGTGGAGGAGGTGACTGTGTGAGACAAAATCATGAGAACACTGAAGAACAGATGACATTTTCACCTACATTATGAAAACAACTCTTTGGAACATTGTGGAATTTCTGGATATGATTAGTAGACATCTATCAGAACATTTTGTTCAAATTACTTTGTCAGACAGTAATTGTATTTAGGAGCAGAACAGGAGATTAATGGGTTTGGAATGATCAGACAATAAAACCAAAGTTATGTAACATTTTATTTTGATGAATATTGCCATAAAATAACTCCTCTATCTCCTTGCCATTAATTGTTTTAGTATAAAAGTATTTCCAGGGTAATATATTTTCTAACTTTCATGAAACATATACCTCTGGGTTTTCAGAAAATAGAAGTAAAACCATTTAAGTGATATAATTCTTATAAAAGCTATAACTTCCTTGCTGTCTCCCAAACATCAGATTTTAATCTAATAAATTCTGTCTAGTTCTTAAAAGAGTGGATGGGAATAAAAATGTTAAAGAAGCAGGGAGTCAGTCAGACAATCCAACCTCTCCCTCTGGCTCATGCACAGCCTGTGGACACCATGGGGAAACTGCTGGTTACTGGGGCATGCAGACAGTGTGCTATTGTTATTCAGACTGTTTCTTGGTTCCTTGTACCCACACTGCATCTAAATCTTGCATTTTCTTTCTGCTTTTCAAAGATATGACTCGTTTATAAGCTTTCCTCTCCTCAAATTTAAAATTCATTTCCCACCTAAATTAATAAAGCATCTTTTTTTTTTTTTTTTGCTCATCTAGATGGTTAGAATTTTAAATTATTAATGCTGCTCCAGGACAACTATTGCAAATCCACATTTTCATAAACCACTGAAAGTCATCTGTCTCTTTGAATCCCTTTACTGGTCTCTGTTTCTGTATTGTAACAGCTGTAGCTTAAGCATATTCCCTTTTCAGGCCCTTCACAGCCAATCTCCATTTTGGATGTAATTTTTGACATTGTCAAAATAACCTCTTGTCATTTTTGATTCATTGCTGGAATGTTCTATTCCGGCTTCTAATGAGACCTGGCCATGACACCTGTTATTTCCAACAGTATGTTAATTCTTCCTGTTTTTTTCATGTTACTGCTTTTCTATGGAAGGACCTCCCTAAAAGTCAAATCACTGCTTTCCTGTAAGTTTCTCTTTGGGATTCTCCTCTGTTACCTGCAGAAAATCTGACACCTCCTCAGCCAACAAGGTGTAATTTTGTAATTACAGGGTGTAATTTTGTTTTCTTATGGTCTCTTATATATAATTCATCTGACTTTGCAATGTTAAATATTATTAAATATCTTTCTTTGGCATAGCATTTTTCTTATTCTATTCCTGGTTAACTGGCTATGATCAAGACTAAAATGTTGAAAGCAGACACAAATAAGCAATAAAACTAAAAAACAAAAGTAATTCAATAATGAAACACACATTCTTTTTTCACATAGGAATAATCAGCATTTCTACAAGACTTGGAAGTTTCATTTTGAACAGAGCATGAGAAAATTTCAGTTCTGAGGATATCACCATAAATATCTGCTTTTCAGATTTGAAAAGGAAGATTTGTGAAACTATAATTTAAATGATTTCCATTTGCAAGCACAAATTGTGCCACATCTTATCGAATGGAAGCAGGAGAAATGCAAAAAACTAATAATCAAAGCAAAAAAAAATATAGTTCTACGCAGGTGTGAGAATGCCTTCATTTTAATTATAAGGGTTTAATTTTTCAATTTCCTTAGCATTGAAGGAGCCAGATAAATCACCACTGTTTTTATTTACTGCTGGCACTTCTGTCATGCCTCATAACCATTTCCCAAAGAGCAGATAAGTGTGTGGGCAGATCAAATACTATGCAATGCACCTGAATGCCCTACTATTCAACTTCTTAAGCATAATGTAGTCCAAGTTCCACCATAATGTAATTGACAGCATCATTAGAGAGCCAAAGAAAATAAATATCAGCTGATACTCTTAGGTCAAAAAGTATTCAGGAAAAATTCTTCAAAGCCATATCAGTACTGCAAAATGCATTCATTATTAGTAGCATGGCAAGTAATATTTGCTTTGCGACACTATGCATATTAAAAGTCGATCCACACACTATCAGCTTCCTCTCATTTTTCACTGTCAGTCATGAGATGTTACTTTATGATTACATTAATTTTACTTGGTTTTACTGTTCCTCTTTAAAAATGATCACCTGGACTAAGTGCAGTCATGTTTTTTGGTCAAAATGTCCATGCCTACAGCTCCTCTCTCCCAGTCCCCCATCTGTTTCTCTAGATTTCTTTGTGTCCTTGCATGCTGGGTGCACAAGGTCACTTTGCCAGTGTGCCCTATTCCCTGACATGGGACAAGCTGCTTCCATGCTCAGCCCAGGCAAAGAGGGCATCCTTTTTGCACAGGGAAAGCAGCACTAATTGAGGTACTTAAGGAAGATCTGTGAAAAAAGGCATTTGTGGCCTTTAGGCACCTAAGGAAGCTAGAGAGGGTGTTTGTTTCTTTATCTTTGAGTTAAGAAATCAATGATAATTTGTATGCTTACATACTGTGTTTTTTTGATCTTATCCTTGAACACATTACACAGCGCTGAGATTTGTTTAATCATCTCTTATTCTTTAGTTTCATAATATCTCCAAACAATTTTCCATTACTCTGTTCTGTGAAACTCATCCCAAAAATATTTATCTTGGCTGACAGCAAAATGAAGCAGTGTAGCTGACATCTGTCACAGATTAGTGGATTGAAAAATTACAAGAAACAAATTTGGTTATCTGTGCCTAGTACCATTTGAGATGTCTTTTCAGTTCTTTGTGACACCAGCTCACTTGTGTCTAAGGCTTTCCAGTTAGCTAGCAACTACCAGGAGCCTTCATTTATCTGTAGTGTTTTCTAAAATGACCACAAGTCAAATATGCAAATCAAATCTATCAACCAGTTATTGTGGAACAAAATTTCTTTCCTTTCTAACCAAAAAATAATTGTGAATGATACATTAATTATCTTAATCACATGGCAATCCCTGAAGAGTTCAGAACAACTTGTACTTAGCATTAATAAAAACACAGATGAAAGCATCCACTCCCCAGTAAATGTATGGACATGCAGGGACATGCAGTATATAAATGCAGGGACATGAATCGTTTATTGACCTCAAGGAAGGTTTGCAGGTTCCTAACGACATTCACATTCACACTGATGTCTGAATAAGAAAAGATGTATGTACAATACTGAAGAACCCGGGTATGTTCCTTTTCCTCAGCTAGCCCTAAGAGGAAAAAATGCATTTCAAATTTCTATGTTATGCCTTTTTATTTGTGTTTGGCTTCTTTTAATTTCTATTTCATAGTTCCTAAAGAAAAAAATATTTAAAAGAACCCCTTTCATACTCTCTTTTATAGAAATTCCATGGATTTCTACTGGAAAATTGGTTCACTACTCTTATAGACTTATAAAATCTTTCAGTAATCATTCCCAGAGTGGTAAAACATGTATTTTTCAGTAAAGTAAGCAAATATAATATGGGACACACATAGGGCTTAGAGTTGTTGTGTTAGAAGCCACTGGACTGACTTAAGTATGGCTTAAGATCCTTGAAGAAAGGAGTAGCTAAAAAGGGGGAAAACATTCAAATATGATTCAACAAGAAAGAACAGCTCAGAATGGAACATATGAAATGAAGGTACTCAGAGAGGGTAGAAGAAGTTAAGACAAAAAATTACAGGGGGAAAAATCAGAACAGCATTAAAAGCTTGAGGTAACATTTGAAATAAATTGATCTGAGATCAGCAAAGACCTCTGAAATTACTTTGAGAAGTATTTCACTTCAGTTTTGATAAAGAAAAAATATGTGTGTGCTAAGTATATTGAAACTTTATATGGATCCTGTTTTTATGGATACACTTGCATGATCCTAATTGATGCCAAATGATAGGATTGATTTGGGATGGGATTAGTTGAATGTAACTTTAGCCATTTGAAAAAAAATATCTACCCCAAGCTACTTGTATGGGCTGTCCATACTGTCAGTGCAGCTGACAAGTAACTCCAGAGTATGATTCATGATGTTCTGATTTTGTTGCCTAAAATAAGATAGATCAGTTATCATTTGGAGGTATCACTCTTTATCTCCTGAATATAAGTAGTGTAAGCATTCACTTTTACAGTTAAGTCAGGAGATAAATTTCACTGTCTACATTAACTGACATTGAAATACTCATCGTTTCCTAAGAGAAAGATTTGTGTGGTTGTCAATACCTGTTCAGAATTTGTTACGGTCACAGGGAAAATAGAATGTATTTTAACTTATTTTGTGAATAGCTTATTAGCAGCAATAAAAAGGAATGCTGCGAAATTACTCAGCTTTCTAATGAAGTCACAAGCTTCATTAGAAAGAACTTCCATAGTATCTTCAGATCAGTTGAGTAAGTAGAATAAGAATTTAATTTTATATTTTTTTTTATTCACATACATTCTTTGCAAGAATCTTATACAAAGAAAACCACTGCCCATTTTTCCTTGAACTCTGAAATGCAACTCCCTGTTACATGCTGCATGAGACATTACACCTGTTTTTGTGACATGTTCTGTGAGATAGGGCATAAAGCTCCCTTGCTTTATTCTCTCTGCTTTCTGTTATTTAATATTATTTTCATTTTTTTAACACAGAAAATAACAGTGCCAAACATTGCTTGGTGTAGGATTTCCATCCTTATATATACTGAAGAGAGTAAAACCACACCTTCTACATACTATGCCTTGGCTTTTTAATTGTTTTTCATTTGTTTGCCTTTTTTTTTAATACCCATGGAATTATATAAAAGAGATTGGTTTAAAAAGAAAGTAACAGTCACAGTTGTGGCTATTTCAAGTGGCTTACAGGTATTTGTGATGTGTGCAATGGAGTTGAGCCTTTATGGTTTTTAAGGTTCTTAATATTTTTAGACAAAGAAACATATTATACTTTAATTATGGTCACAGTGATTTAGGCACTTATGAACCTTGACGGTCTCCCACATCTCCTTAGGAGAATGTGGCATACCTAGAGTTCTAGAAAGTCAGTCCCTGTAGTTTGACAAGTTTGTGTAGCAGCAGGAGCAAAGACTTTCAGGGATACAATCTTGGATTTATATCCTATGTCTGGCCTGCAAAGTCCCTGAACAACATTGAAACTCGTGATACTGATGGTGTTTGCAGAGACCTTCAACATCAGTTATGCTTTCCTAATTCCTTCTTCTGTTCTGTTACAGGATTCCAAGATAGCTGACCTGAATCTGTAGCTGCTTTTATATCTAACAATAAATCATAAACACACACATTGCCTGGAATGTTTTGGAAGAATCATGGGAGGACCACAGTTGCTCAAAAGCCTACAATTCATGTAATTTGCAGATGCTGAAAAAACTTTCCAGATATGTGTGGTTAATATTCATCATTATGTGCATTTTTTCCAGTATGACTAAAAAGCTTTTAGGCTAGTCTTGCATTCCTCCTTACCTAATTCGAACGATGACCCAGTACAATCAGTCACAGTGAATGAAGTGTGCTTTGTAAGCAGTCAACACTCTTCCATTTCCGAGCCCAGTCAATATCCACTTGTCATTTACCTGCTGAGAAACATGGCATTCCTCTTCCTGATTTCTGATGGCTGTCTCTGTTTTGCAAATCAAATCTCAAAAGTATTCTTTGGCAAACACAGTATTATCTGTGGCACTGTAGTCTGTGATCGTTTTTAGGTTTGTGTATCTTTCCTTACAGATATATCTATATAAAGATGAATACATAAGGCTGTTGCTTTCTTTAGAACAATGGTAATGTACTATTTGACACTGCATGGCAGAACGGTAAGGCTTGCCAGTAAAAATGGTCTGAAAATTGCCAGGAAGGGACTGGGCAAGAGCTGGAGCCAAAGCAGAAGCACAGCTGAGTAAGAGAGGACAATCAGGGCCAGGGGCTTCCTGGGGAAGGTGGGGGCTCTCCATGATGGGGACCTCTGGGACAGGGCTTAGCAGCCAGAGCCCATCCTATCCCCCAGCCAGAAGCAGGACAGCCAGGGGCATTGGTGCCTCTCTGGGAATGGTGCTGGGCAGAGGATGGGTCAGGGCAGGACCTGCGGGTGATGAATGGGATCGGGTTCAGTGAAGGAAATGAGAGACAGAGTGCAGGCTGCTGGAAAACTCAGCATGAGGATGGAAACCACATCTAAGGCAGCCCCAAGGAAAGGAGGCCAGGACCCAGTTTCCAGCTCTTCCTTTGCAGCAGAACAAAGGGGTAGGGGCGTATTCAGGACAAATCCTGAGAAGGACTCCTTGAACAGCAACTAGCAGTGTCTCTATCAACATATATGGTATTACTGCTTCTAGAATGCCTTAGATATGTGAGGCATTTTCTTGGCAAAGAGTGAGGCAAATTTTGGTGCAATGTGCAAGGCAGGCAATTTCTTGTAGCTGGGTCCTGTGGGCACGGTTCCTCAAGCAGTGGTCTGTGGCCAAGCTCCATCTGCAAGGCCTTGCCAAGTTGTCACCAAGTGGGCATGGAAAGGAAAAGGTTACTAGCCATGTAAGGCTCCTGTGCTCTTGGCTCATCTAAATCTGATACTGATTTGCTGACTTTGTCTTTCTACTGTTAAGACATCATGTTCAGCCAGGCATGAAGGAAAACTGACATTTCATTCTGAGGGACAGAGGTGCCTGGAGGTAACAAACCCATGCACCTTTCAGTTTTCAACATGCTGCCCAAAGCTTCTGGCCCCCGTGCAGCGCACGGCCTGCTTCGTCCTCAGCCTCCTGCTCCAGCCATTGCTAAAAGCCTTGCAGAATCAGCAACCCATTGGGACAAGGTTTCTGATGCTAAGGAGAAGATGAAAACAGAGGTGAAAAAGAAACTAGAGGGACACATCACCAGTGAAATCATCTGTGTAGAAAGCAAAATTTCCTGCCTTGCTGCTGTGTCCAGTGTATAACATGTAAAAGGAAAGAAGCGAAGGTATATTTCTTAGCTCCCTAGGAGCACTCAGAATTCACAGCTCCTGCTCCTATCTAATGTCTGTCAAAGTGGCACATCCTACCACATAAGAAGACAAAATCTGAGCTCCCCCAAGGGCACCTACTGCTAGATTACAGGAGTCTATGATTTGGTCAGAAATCAGAAAAAGTAATCCAGCTGCTAGGGAAAAGACATTTTGCCTATTGGGTAGCACTGACTACCTGTTCTTGCTGCATTCATACCCAAAGGCAGCTGTCATTTGAGAACTCTTTCCTACCAACAAAAATTACTTTGCAACTAAGACCAGCAATTGATATACTGAAAAACACTCTTCAACCATAAATTGGAGAAGTTACTGCAATCCAGATGTCACTGTAATTTTCACATTACTCAAGTGAAAGCAAAATATCTCTTCCTTCTGCTAAGTAACAGGAACAACACAATTGAGAAAAATAACTTTAACATCCTGCATTTTTAATTAATTACAGCTGATTGACTCAACTAAATGTTTGGAAATACATTTTGGTGACATGGAGGTATTTACAGCATAAAACAAAGCAATAAATATTTTTTGATAATATGGAAATACTGTACATTTGTAACTACATAAACACATTTGAAGAGAAATGGCTTCTGAGCAACTTTGAGCTCTGGCTTGGGGCCTTGCACCTTTTTGAGAAGCAGCTGTTTTTAAAGCATCCCTTCTCTCCTCTTCTCCTGACAAGTATGTATATTGAAAATATTTGCTTTTCACAATGTAGTTGGTAGTTTGTTTTATAAGTTCTGCAGAACTTAAACCAAACCACTTGAAGATCTAGAGTTAGTTGTTTTCCTAGTGTAAACACATATGTCTGTTAACAAGAAGGTAGAAACCAATCCTTTTTATGATATTTCACTATGATACATCTTTGATGTTCTTTGCCCAATATCATAATGAACCATTTAAAATAAAAATTTATTAAATAGGAGCACAAAGGGTAGATCAGTGTTGGAATCCTAGGTGGTAAGCAATCACTTAGCTCCAAAGTTCAGATGTTCCTTGTTCCTTTTAGAATTCGCAAGCAAATGAATCAAAAAACTTACAGTCTGTTAATTTTGTTTAACAAGTTTAACATTGAATCAAGTGTTTCCTGTCTAAATCATTCAAGCTTTATGCCAACACAAATATAATCTGTCTCCTACAGCTGGCACACTGTTGGCTTAAAAGCATAAAGCTGGCATGCAATCTATATCCTGTGTCCTGAATACTTGGGCTGAAATTGTGTAGCCAGAATTGATTTTTCATTGGAGATACATGTTTCAAGGAACTAGCAGTACACAGATCTGATGTGAGTGATGTGAAAGCCACAGATACTTCTGATGTCTGCCTAGCTTTAAGTTCTAACACTTTCAGTTCAAAAGATAAACTGTAGTTTAGTTTATGTATTTAGGTTAAGTGTATAGCAAGTTTAACATTGACTTCTTGGGTTCACTTTCTCTTACACAAAGAAGCCCTATGATTAGTGATAACCTTGTGATTCTGCCTGAAGTATTAGAAACATCTGGCCTTTTACAGTTTCCTGACAGAAGGCAGGCATTTTTGCCTGTTGTACAGTAAAATAACGTGTCATTGTAATGATTTAGTTACTCACAAAGCAAAGTGATGGGCTGACACAATAGTCATAAAACATTTCAAGCCCATTTGGGAAAAAAATATGTCTGGGGAAAAGATCAAACAGGAGCTTGTTTTCTCTTTCTTTCCTTGAAAATTCTCATGGTAAATACAACTGAAAAAACCTTACAGCATGAAAAGTCTTAATCTGCTATTTCAATTACTAGGTCTATAAAGTGACTGTGGGATGAGATTATTATGCCACCAACTGAAATATATCAGAATATATTTCAGTTCAGGAATATAGCAGAAATTTTTATGCAATCTGTACATAAAAGCACAAGAAAATGTGTAATAACATAATTGTTATTTGTTAGCAGAAAATGAGAACTGAAGTTCAGGCAGTATTAAACACAATCTACAGTATAATCTAAATGAACACACTTGACCCTGAGGCTTGATAAAGCATACACATTATAGAAAGCAAATGACAAAAGAGTTCAGTCAGATGACTTTCGTATTCTTTTTGATTTTAGCCATTTCTTTTTTTACACTACTGATTAAAAGCAGCAAAGGACACATGATTTGGCTTATGCCATTTAACTTGTAACATTAGAAGTGCACTATCAACTTTAGAAGTTATTTTGCATTCATATTATGAACATTGCTTGAATTCCTTGCTGTACTAAAATGCATGTCAGCTTGGCAGTTTTCTTATTAACTTTAGCTGGGCCAGTTTCTCCCCTTTTTATACACATAAGGAAACTTGAGCACCAACACACTTGAATAGTGTCTCAAACAAAATGACATATAGAACAAAGGACTTTCTTGGAACTTTAATTTCAAGTAAACAGCAGTGACCTACAGGACTGTGCGCTCCTGTATCTGCTCAAAGATATCAGTCACTATATGTTCTTGGTATTTTTCATCAATATGCATTTTCTACAGACCTTCCCCTGACCTCAGTACCCGTGATCATTGGCATGCTGTATCTGACCCAGCAGATGCACATCTGATGGGACAATGCATCTTAATGCATTGTTGATGGATGGATGTGTGTTGTGGTGTGATTTCATGGTTTCCCCAGAACCCCAGTTTTCTCCCCTGAAGTTGTCCTCCCAGGTGTGTCAATCACTCCTCCTTTCCCCACCCTGACCCTTGCTGAGCACTGTATCACTCCTGCCATTCCAGAAGTGCATCAAGTGATTGGGCATGTTCAAAAGATGCCCTCCACCCCCAGGGTGCATTGGGCCATCCAGGTGTCCTTTGTCCCCTGAGACCTCCTCTCTCGTACCTGGTTGGTAGGCTCCCTATCCCTTCCCCCCTTCCCTATCCCTCCCCAGGTAAAAGAGAGGGGAAGCACACAGTCAGGGAGTTCTGATGGAGCAGTGACAGGATTCAGAGTTCTGCATGGAGCTGTGACTGGATTCAGAGGCCTGCGGGCCAGAATAAAAGCTCTGGATTGAACCCTCCATCAGAACCGACGCCTTCCCTTCACCATAGCCTTAAAAGCCTCTCCAGCAGTGGGGAAACCCGAGGAGTGGACCCTCTGCAAGAGGAAGCTCCATCCCGCCGCCACCTGAGCTTCGGCTTGCTTGGACTTGTCCCCGTGTACCCAGCTGCAACATCCAGCTAGCCAAAGGTGTCTCTGGGGTGAAACACCACACCTGCTGCCATTTGGTCCAGCAGCAGGGACCAGACAAGCCAGGGCATGTCCCGTTCTTGACATTGATATACACCAATATATAGACGTGCTGAGCTGTCAGGGCTTTCCTACCTTGTATAGCACCAATTTGAGAGCTTGGAAGCAAAGAAAAACCCACTTCACAGATTTTTCTCCAATCAAATTATGTTTTTTTATTGATAGGCAGACATGAAATGTGTTTAGAGAATACACAGAGATTTGCCCTCTTCCCTATAAAATGCTAATCCTCAAGTAAAAAAATCACAGTTAAAACTACACCCTTCTAAGTGAAACACAGGGCTTTTGACAGTAATTATGATTTTGACATTAAGGCAGCTTTACCTAAGTGTTTGGGCACATGTTAAATTTCATGCATATGGGTAAACTTCTTGAAAATAACAAATCTATTAAGTTTTTTATTTATTGGCTTATATGCTTTCCTGAAATGGAATATATAAGGTGGGGAAAAAAGGGGCAAAAGAGAGAGATGTAGTAGAATTAAACATACAGAAACATCACTCAAAGTTAGTGCAGTCTACTGTGCCACTAATACTAACTTTAAAGCCAAGATCATGAAATACTGTTCTTAGTGGGGCATCTGCACTCCATGTATTGCTAGCATGCAACTCTGGGGTGGAGCACTGCAGTCATATTGAAGAGTAGCTCAAGAAGTGGAGAGAACAAAAGAAAAATGTCCATTACAAAACTGAAGGAGGAGGGAGACAGTTGTGTTTTATGCTCCTGCTTTTAATAATGAAATTGTGTATACATAAGGGTACACAAATACAGCTGGTGTGTACCTCCTTTCTGAAATTAAATACTTAAAAAAAATACTGGAGAAATGTATGAGCATATTTTCAGAAACAACAAGAAAAAAAAGAGCAAATTCTACTTCCCAGGCTCTGTGTTTGTTGCCATATCTTCCTCTCTGGAAAACATATGGATTGGAAAGGTGTGGGGTCTGAGGCTTGTCTGCCAAGTATGGAAGGTGAGAATATTTGTGATGTTCAAGAACAACAGCTATTCTGGAAGAGTAACTAAAAAAAAAAAACCACCTTTAACCTACATGCAGACAGATTTTATAGATGGCATAGAGCTATAGGAATAACAAGATTCATCAAACTTATGGGCAACACAAATATTTTATTGGTAACAGCGGCATGTTCCCATTTTGCAATTTATCTAAAAGCAAACTCACAGCGAGGGGGTGAGGAGGTTCCCCAGTGCAACTTAGAGCAAAAACCCAACTGAATCAAACACAAAATCCAACTTGGATTTTAAAGCAATTCCACTACTTAGACCTATGTGATTTAAGAATTGGTTTGCTCTCTGGAGGTTCTCAGAGATTAGGTTTCTCTTGCAAACCAAGTGCTGACTGCAGGGCAGTTTGCAGAGAAGACACATTCCTTCTCTAGGAAAAGTCAGGAGATTTAATATGCAGCCAGAGCCGGATGAAGCAAAAGCAGGTGCTCTGTGCTACAGAAACAAAGTGGGGAGATATGATGATTTATGTTTAGAAAGGTTAAATGTTTTTTTTTCCAGACTTAGGAATGTTCTTTTTTTTATTATTATTACTTTTAGTAAAAGGTTTCTGAGAGGAAAAAACCCTGTGGTTTCAAGAGAATTTTTTCCCCAAGACATAGTAAAGTTGTGCAAGAAATCTTTTTTTTTTTTCTCTCCAAAATTTAATATTCAAAGTGGAAATATTTGCTTTTTATTTCTTCACTCTACACACCTTATGACACCATTCATGTTTCTGCTGTTTCTTGGTAGACATATGTAGGAAGCCACAGGCATGGTACTTCTGACATTTTAACAATGTGTAGTGTCCCTGATCTATGTGGGTATTTCATCTGTGTGGCTATTGCTGTGAAAAGCTGCATTAAATTATTTTTTCCCTCAAGCATGGGGAATATGTTTTTTACTACTATTTTTTAACCAATAACAAATTCCACAATTAGGCCTCAATTACTTTTTATTTATTTTATTTTATTTTTCACTCTATTTACATGCATGCATATATACACAAATACTCTGTCCCTCAAGCTCTGTCTCATTTTCAGGTTGGGCTAACATTTTTAAGAAAAAATATTTTATAGAAGACTAAGTAATTACCGTCTGCATAACTGCTACTCAGTATAATTTTGAGTAGTTGTTGGGGGGAGTCCTGCATCTCTTCAAAGCAGTTTGATTTATTCTATTGAGTTGCTTCATTCATTGACAATGTAAAGTATGGAAATGTTCTCAGAGAGAGCTACTACTCCCTTCTTCCCAGTGATGCTGCTATTTTCTGTTCCTTCAAAAACCATTGAAGAACAGAAGGAAAAGAAAAACAAGAGTCTCTCTCCCCTCTTCCCCAGAGCCTCAGAAACAGAATCTCTTTTGGCTGGAAAAACCAAACTAGTGTGTTACTTTTATCTGTGGGGAAATTTAAGGTGGCATAGAAGGACTACTTAAAAAACTGTTTTAGTCCTAGTCACATTTGCTATTATGACAGTAAAGACTATGTCTGTCTGTTGTCATAACTCAAAGTGGAAAACTTCTGTAAGTCCACCTTTCTAGTTCTAAATGGAAAGATTGATTTACATTTTTCCTCTGTCATTCCACTGAAATTTATAGAAAATGCTGCTACCATGTAATTATTTAAATACCAGCCAGGTTCTTCAACTGGTAGAATATATCTTTTGTAGCATAATTACATCACTAGCACCATGCTGAGAAACTATGTAATTGGAAACTCTGATAATTCCTCACAATATAATACAGTTACTTATTTCACTCTCTTCCACTGAATCCTTTCCTCTGTTTTATCAGTGTTTGGTATTTGTGGCTTATTTGGATTGTATGGTCAGACAGTATGGCAAATGGCCCATGAAACTGGTTTTGTTCAGGTCTGTGAAATAACATGATTTCAGCTGAAAGTTTATCTGGCTGAGATGGTAAGATACAGGGAGCCTTATTCCACTCAGCAAAAATATAAGTGTAAAGAATGGGGTTTATGATTTCCTTTCCATGAAATGAAGTCTTTACTTCCTGACATGACATTTCTCAAAATATGGGGTTATGGTAAATACCAGGTTGACTCAGGTAGAACTGCCATCCAAAAATGACATTGCTTTTCCAGGAGGCCAGAGAAATATTTCTTGAATAATGCATAGCAAAAGAAATCTCTTTATAGCACCTATTTTATTAATGGATTTTTTCCAGCTTCTAGTGGCTTACTTTTTTTTCTTCTCTCTGCAATTTTCTCTCTCAAGCTTCCCCACCTTTCATTTTCTGCCTAAATTCTGTTTTATTTCTTATGTAGCTCATCACTTTAAGGAAATATCACATAGTCTTTGTGCTGAATTCAGTCTGAAGAGATGACCTGATGGCTTTTGTGCTGCAAATCTTACAATTAGATAAAGAGAAGTTTGTAACTCACCTTTCCTTTCAGTCATCATCATCACTATTGAGGGATGCCAGTGTGAACCTTTCCAA
This sequence comes from Chloebia gouldiae, assembly GCA_003676055.1. Lineage (NCBI taxonomy): Eukaryota > Metazoa > Chordata > Aves > Passeriformes > Passeridae > Chloebia > Chloebia gouldiae. Next base: position 3,060,583 of record QUSF01000040.1, read on the forward strand.
CTGGATGCAAAGGATCCTAGCTCACAAACAGCTGAATCTTGGGAGTGCAGTAAACAGAACAACTTCTTCAGGAAAGAAACAGAGAAAATTCTGTTGTTAGTGGAGAATGACCTAGGCTCTCTACCTTTCTCACATTTGGCCTGCTCATAACTTCGATCCTTGTATCTCTCCTGCATATTCCTCCCCCTTTGCAAGTTTCTGAAAACTGATGCAATTCTCAGAGTGCTTTTTTAATTCCTACTCAAATAACAGCCCCAACTCTTAACATTTTCCTTTGTTATATTTAGAAAAAAATAGTATATTGTTGTTAATCATGTGCAGGGCAATGTGGCAACTACAGATGGAAGAACTAAGAGCAAATGAAGAAAGGGAAATGGAGGAAAGTATTGCAATTTTCATTAGTGCATAGGCAGGGAAGGTACTTAAGGAGTTACTACTTAATGTACTTAATGTACTTTCCACAGCTCAATATAGCCTTTAAAATTATTCTATGCATAAAACTTGGACAAATAGCTGGAAATACAGAGGTAACTGTATCCAGTATCACAGAAAGCACTACAGTTACCCCAGGCCCTGCACCTACAGCATGCTGGTTCATTTATCAGTAACTGTTGGTTCCTGTTTGTGTCCCTGAGGGGTCTCAAGATTTACTATGCAAGTGCATGCCAGCATCATGGTTTCAATCTCATTTCAGTGTCTGAACCAAAAAGAAATCAAAATGAGTTTTGGACACATCTAAACCCCCAGACTTTTCAAAAGCCAGGAAGCTTTTGAAGTGACCAAACTACTCCTGAATCTGGGCAGGAAGCAAAGAAAATCTGCCCTCTAAAGACCATGTTTGTGGGCTAACTCTCAAAATGGGCTCAAAGGGATGTGATGAATAAATAGATTATTCTAAGTGGAATATGGAGATCCAATGGTGTCAAATGAAAATGTGCACTGCTTTGTAAGAAAGAAATCTTTCTGTACTTTTTCTGTAATGAACATCAGGTTCATTCCTCAATTGTAGTAAACTGACCCAGCCTTGACACAGTCACTAGAAAAAAAGCCAAATTAAGTTGTAGTGAAGGTTTTAAATGGGAAAATTCTTCTCCTGTTTGCAAATTCAGTGACTAGAACAAAAAGTGCTCATTTGTATTTCCAATAACTTTTTTTCAGCAGAATATCGCATTTGAATATGCATTTGCCTCACTTGGCATGTAAATTAGTGTATACAGCTTCAGCTGAGCTTATCCAGAACACAAGTGGAGCTTTTTACTTACAGCCTTCAGGTCATCTAGTAGATGGTAGTCATGTATCTTTCATGGGCTGTATCAAGGATATCAAGGACCACTTATTTATTGCTAGATTCAGAGAGCACAGGTCTTAGTTTGGCTTTTTTTTTCTAATGAAATATTTTGTTTTCTTCTTGGAAAGGGCATCCAGGGTTTAAATATAATTAGTCCCTCCTCAATTGATTTCAAATGTTGAGATTCAACTTAACATGAATTGAACCATTGAATTGTACTTCACCCATCACAGATTTTCTTTGTAGTCCTATATTTTGTCATCCCTTAAGGATATGGGATACAGAACTGATGCTGTACTGAACTCCTGGCATAACAGTGTGCACTGAAGTGAAATACATTTTATGGGTCATGTAAACAGAAGTTCTCATTTCCCTTGGAGACAGTGACATCTGGAAACCCTGCCTCTCATGTTACTGTGAGAAGGATCTCATCTGGGGAGAACGAAAAAGCTGCAAGTGTCATTTCTGCATATTGTCATTTTCCTAGCAGGGAATTCCTCTTAGCATTAAACAATTCAGACTATTCTCATAGGTGTTTAATGAGAAGTAAATGCTGTGCAGCTCCAAAAGCATTATTTTATTTAATTTCAAAAAATGCATTAGATCTAGCACCATGACATATAGAGCTGAGAGAAGAAAAAGGAATCAGAAGTAGTCAAAAAGATGGTAACAAGTAAGAGAATAAGGCAAGAAAACAACAAACAGCATATGAAGACTGGTTTGTTCTGGAAACCACTAAACCAACCTCAGATGAATTCTTTTGCTAGTTTTGAGTGCTAAAGAGAAGATTTTTCTTTTGACAAATCAGGTACAAAGCAACTTGGCAACAGCAAGGAGCAATTCAAGGAGGGAACAAATGAACAGAGAGAGCCATTACAGTCATCACTCATGCAGCCAGAGAAGAGAAAGTGAAGGGAATTTTACTGTTGTCATGCACAGCATCAATCACTGCATGTCAGTAAAGACTTCTTTGTGCCAAATCCAAAAAGCTAGTCAATGACAAAAAATTGCTTGTACTGTTACATCAGCCAAAGAACCCCTATATACAATGGAGAATGCTTCACATCTTTAATTCCTTCCTCAGCTGATTTTTTCAGATATGCATCTGTATTTTTTTCTGCAGAATTGTCGAGATTTTGTCCAAGATTTATGACACAAGCAAATGAACATTTGACTAGATGAGTCTACTCCCTGCTCAACTTACTCTCCATCACTTTCTTGTACTGATGAAAGAGTCCTAATGGAATATTCAAAAAAGTAATTTCATATTTCTTGTCTAAAATATTCCAGAAGACTTTTTGCACACCATGACAGAGAAAGGAAATAGCTGATGGAAATATTTTTCACAGTTGGCTAACCACAATGTATAAACATACAGTTATGATAAATATCAATAACATTTTTTTTCAATTAAAATATGCATTACATAAAAAACAGGGACTGATGTACTCACACTATTTGCTGACTTTTGACTTTCCATGGTTTGTAATTTTTAAATTACATGGACTTGAAAGAACCATGGAAGTTCCTCAATGGCTGTCTGACTGGTTAGAACTCAGAGACAAATGACATGTATTCTTAGAATAGCAAATATCCTTCAAGACACTTCTAAAAACACTTGGAACAGACAAAGTGTCAGCATTTGATGGTCTTAACTATATTTAAATAAAAATTATCTGAACTTTGTTATTACAGAGCTTAGGATGCAAAAGCTGCTACTCAATGTAATATATACTTCAACTTTTGAAAACAAATAAATGCCATTAATGTACCTACTCTCTTCTGTTTCTGGAGCACCCTCTTTCACTGTACATCCCAAGAAAACATCTGAGAAGCATTTGGAAGAGTTATGAAGAGCTTTTCCTGCAGGATCTGTATGATGGATCCCTTGACCACACAACCTAGTGACTTGTGCCTTGTTTATATTCAGCTCTGCTTGTCAGGAAGTATGCCAGGATAATCCTAGCTAGTACATCAGTGTTCATTTCCTTGGAAAGCAATTCTAAAACTAGAATCTATATATAGATCATCAAACACTTTGAAAAAGTGTTTTGTGCCCAGAAATGCAAAACTGATTTTATATGCATTGGGTTATAGCTACATTATGACATCTTTGTATGCTCTGAGCTTTCAGCTCTGCATGCACATACTAGATGTATGCATTTTAACAGGGGAAGTGATGGATTCTACATCTGGAATGGGCAATCCTGGCTCTATGTGCAGACTGGGGAATGAGAGGTTGGAGAGCAACCCTGCAGAATCTTGAAGGATACCTTGCAGGACCCTGGGGGTCCTGGTCTGTGCCAAGTCGAACATGAATCAGCAGTGCCCTGGCAGCCAGGAGGGCCAACCCCATCTTGGGGGACACCAGGCACAGCATCACCAGCTGGGCAAGGAAGGAGATTGTCCTGCTCTGATCTGCACTGGGGCAGCTGCACCTTGAATATTTTGTGCAGTTTTGGGCACCACAATGTAAGAAAGACATTTAACTATTACAGTGTCTCAAAGAGGGCAATGAAGATGGTGAAAGGCCTTGAGGAGCAGCTGAATGAGAAGTGGCTGATGTCACTTGGTCTGTTCAGCCTGGAGGAGACTGAGTGGAGACTTCATTGAAGAACTTCCTTGTGAGAAGAAGAGGAGGGGCAGACACTGATCTCTTCTCTGTGGTGACAAGTGACAGAACTCAAAGGAATGGCCTGAAGTTGTTTCAGGGAAGGTTTAGGTTGGATATTAGGAAAAAGTTCTTCACCCAGAGGGTGGCAGAGCACTGGAACACCTCCCCAGGGAAGTGGTCACAGCACCAGCCTGACAGAGCTCAAGAATTATTTGGGCAGTGCTCTCAAGGACATGAAGTGATTCTTGGGGCTGTCCTGTGAAAGGCCAGGAGTTGAACTTTGATGATCTGAGTGGGTCCCTTCAAACTCAAAATATGATACGATTCTATATAATTCATGTTTCAAACAGCATCAGGATGAATTCCATGCAAATTCTAGGCCCTTCCTTATATCCTCATGTATTCTCATTCTTTTCATTTTCTTGGAAAAGAAATCCAGCCTGCAGGCCAGAAAGTAGGTATAACCCATTTCTGTCATTGCCTAGACTGGACAACCCATGGCTCAGTACAAAGACGTACAGATGCACATTCTGTACAGTTGTACGTGACCATGGAAAGCTTCCTAGAACACACCCATTGGCAGGTGGCAGGAATCCTGCAGGTTCTCTAGAGGCACCAAACCTGAAGTTCAGGTTACCTGTCTCTGAGCCTCACAGACACTGAGTCAGTCCATGCGTAGGGCTCCTTTGCTACTCAAGACAAACAAAGCCTCAACATGTGTTGCTTCTTTCAGCTCATTTTCCTGGCTGGCTTTGAAGATACAACTTAAACCTTGAGAAAGTTTTTATGTGAACCCCTTCCCACTACTTCTTTGCATAAAAGGCCATGGCTATTATGTGCTTGTCATATATCAAAAAGGTCTTGATCATTTTTGAGAAAGGTTGAGCCAAGGTTTTAGGCTTAGTTGTACATAGAAAATGAAGGATCAAGTGTGTGCTGTTCCATGGGTACAGGAGGGGGGCACTTTGGAATCAATTGCTTAAATAACCTTGGATCTGGGACACAAACCCTACCTTCAGCCTCAGGAGTCCAACAATTTTTCAAACAGCAGGCCTATATGTGAATTTTGGAGTACGTTGGAATAGTCATCTTTGAAACAGTAAACAACTGTCAATCCCAACTGTAACTCAGTCTTTATTCTGGCACTGTTCCTGTTTCGTTCTGTGACATTTTTGACTAAAGAATGATTAAAACTGAGTAGGGATATCAGAATTTGTTCCACACACCATAATGCTGAGACACTGCACACTGCTGTGTCAACTACAGAAATGCATGTTTTCCTGGCATGACTTCCCAGTTTGATGTATAGCTTAGTGACATCTTCCTGCTCCCTGCCAAATTCAGCTGTAATGAGGAGTTACTTATGGCTGTCCATTTAAGTTGAGAAGTTTTTTTCATGTCGGTCTCTAGGATAAAATTTAGTAGTAACCATTTGAGACTTCCAAAGTCTCATAGGTGAAAGAACCAACAAAATGAAATCTTCTATGTCTGTGGTGCTAGAAACATCAGACCTTGCACCACAGACAGCACGCACCAACATCTGCAGATTTTACTTTTAGCCAAGCATTTTTATGTAAACTGAATACATAGAACTGACAATAAAAAAATGTCAGGCATGCAAATTTTCCTGAAAAATATAAAGGATCAGCTTCACAGCTTCACTTTGTGAGCAGTTTTTTATTGCTTTGTGAGATGTGCATGCCACTTTTCTGTGATATGTAAGTTTTCCTGCAAGACTCCTTCTACTTCTGGAGGTTTATATGAGGATCATATTTTCTCTTCATGAAAAGAGAAATGCCTGCTTGAAATATGAACTGTATATTTACTGTGGATTTTCTTTCATGTTTTAAGATTTGTATTGATGCCAGTTCAGTCTATGTCCAAAATAAGTCCAAATTAATTTTTTAATCAGAATTCAAGGATGTTCTTCTCAGTTTTTGGGTTGGTTTTGTCAGTTGTTTATTTTGTTTGGTTTTTTTTTTTTTCTTCCAGACATTCTTAACTTCAATCTTTTGGACTAGGCAAAGATTTAGAGATAAATTTCTTATTAGAATAATCACTCAACAGATCATGGTCTGACTAGGAAAAATTCCTTGATCACAGTAAGGGTCAACTTCTATTTCCTACTGACATAAATCTCTTCTGTTTGCTTAATATTTGATTGTGTAGATAATCTGATACTTGTGGATTATCCCAAGGATCCGGTAACTACTGCTATATACATGATAGAAATGTCACAGGCAGTGTAGATATCAACATTTCAGTATTAAGGCTATTTGATTCTCTTTTTGTTAGCTTTTAAGCTTTTTCCTATGCTAATACTCTCAATTAAAATTTTCTAGTTTTGAGGCTGTCCCAGAGGATATTGTTTTAGAAATGTTCAGGAAAAAAAAAAACAAAAAAACAAACAAAAACTTGGGAAGGTTGTTCATAAAGTTGGAATGAGCACATCTTACACCTGATATCCTCAAGTCTTACAAAAACCATCATTAAGAAGCAGCTTTGCATCCCCATTTTTGGAATAAAATATCTAAATTCAATTACAAGAGCAAGAAGTTTTACTTGGAAATGCTGAAAAAATAGTTTGGGAGTTACTTTGGGATCAGATATGGGGAGTCAGGAGTTGGCAGAAGTAGTGCTGGTCAGAGATAGAAGGACATTTGGGCACTAGAAAAGAAAGATGAAGGCAGGAAGGACATCATGTGATTGATGTCACACATGGGGGACAGATAATGGCACTTCTTTAAGAGAAATACATTGGAGTATAGTAGCAAGAGAATAACAAATGGCATCCAAGAGAGACACTGACTTGATAGAAAATTCTTATAGATAGTTTTTGCACTCTCACTGCAGAACTGAAATTTTAGGAGTTTGAGCTCATGACTCCCAAGAGATATTTGTGTGAAACCTGCAGGAAAGGCTAGGACCATCCTTGTCCAAAGCCTACAATCATTACTCAGCCACTGTTTTTCCCACTCTTTAGTATCTGCAATTTTTGTCAGAAGTCTGTACAGGTGATCCAACCTGTGGGAAAATGTTTGAAATGAAGGAATTCCTGGGTGTTTTCATTTGGTCTTGTATAATTTTTAGAACCTCTAAATAATGAGGTGTGGTACAAGAGCTGGAATAATTTTCACTTTTTGCCCTTCAAGCCTGAATGTCTTGGTTTTTCTTGCTATATCTTGCTCTCTAAGGAGAGCTTAGAAGGTCAATGGGAAATTAACCCCCCTTCAGAATCTGAGTGCAGCATTGACTTAAACATCCAAACCTATACCTGAATTTAGCACACCCTCTGCTTCTGTGTTATGGACTTAGTGTCCTCATTCATTCATTCAGGTATTTTAGACATTGCTTCTTTGTTTTTCATTGTTAGTTTTCATTATCTGCATTTTCCACATTTGTTCTTTTGGCCATATGTTGACTTGTGACAGGAGGTAACAACTTGGTAGTCAAAGAACAAATGATTAAATCAGAAATTAAGCAGGAAAGGCCCAAAATACCTTCAAAATATTGGATACATGTCAACACTAAATAAAAATTGTTTTCAGGTTTATCAGAACAATGTGTGAACTCTGACAATTCTGTCAATTCAGTCATTTACCATCACTGCAACTTTTAAAGTCATATTTTGTTAATTTTGGTCTTTGGTAAGCAGTTCTTATCTTGTTCAATTCAGACTAGCTTTTAAGAGGGGGAGAGTCATCCTCTGGAAATGCCTCTCTCTGCTGACCACAAAAAGACTACAAGTTGTATAGCTAAGAGTTGTATAACCAGCTTCTGAGTTTAACTGAGAAAAAAAATATATATATAGTTAGGGCAGCTCTCAATACATCACAATTGGAATTTTCCAAAATCTCAGTTTCCTATTTGACATTTTTTCTTTCTCAGCAAGCATAGTCCAATTAGTTTTAAAATTCTCCTTCCATGGTGCTGTGCCATGACCTGCTTACCACTTTTACAATGCACAGACGTGCACCAAATGTGCTTTTTATCATGAAGACAGATGACTAAATGCAGTTGTGAAATAGGTTGCCTATAAAGCAATCCAGTAAAGATCAAAGAAGATCTCAGACTAGCCTTCTGTTAGGAAAGTTCTAAAACACATTTCCTTTTGGCTGCGTGTTCAATCTAACACAGACCTCAGTGATGCAGAAGTCTGATGACACTTTAATTATATCTGGGACTGAATTTCTAAGAAAATCAGCATTCTAACCAGCCAAACCTCAGAAAACAGCTTTCATTGTCTTTTTTTTCAACAAATTGAGATAATTTTCTTTTGCGTTCTTCCATAGATTTTACTTTTGGACACCATATATATAAGGCAATTGGAAGCTACTGATTTTTCTGTTTAAACTAATCATTGCAGATTTATAAGACAAACTCAGACTGTGCCTGACCAGGAGAAGAAATCACAATTGTATGCTTAAAAGGTAATAGACATCCTCTTAACTGAGATAGTGGCAATGGTCAATGAGCAACTTGTACACCTATGGCTACACCACTCACATAATTAGACAAATATCTTTCAAGCTTGTTTGAACTAAAAACCTGAATTTAACTGTTACTGTCTCTCTGTGATGTGTTGAAGCTATCAATGTACTGATAGTATCATGGTGGTCTTTTAAGCAACACATAACAATAGAGACATAACTCAAACTTACATCCTATTTACACTGGAGTGCTGCATGAGGAGAAAGGAGGGTGGAAAGACAAGTTTACACTTCAGCATAAAAAAAGCAGCCCTGTGAAAGCCACTTAGGACACGTGGTGCAAATAACCTCATCCTCTGGTTATGTGTCATCCATCAGCTCCTTCAGAAGGTTGTTTAAGAGACTGGAAGCAGTATTTGGCTGAATATATCCTACTCCATATAAGGAACCTACTCCATATAAGGCTGGATAAAGAGATTGCACCACTTTGTTTACTGAGTGAAATGCATTCCTTTAGAAGTGGTGTCTAGTTTTAGTTTTCAATCCAAGAGGCTAAATTACTAATTCTAAAAAAAGGTAAAGCAGCTAGATTTTTATTAATTACTAACTTGATTCCCAACAAACAAAGAACTTAATCTAATTTTGGATCAAAAAATGTAGACACAACTTACTTACTAACTTACTTACACTGAAAGGACACCAAATAGGACTTAGTTAACCATCTCTGATGGTGTAAAAAATAACCAACTTTTAAATATCTTATAAACTTCCACTGAATTTGAAATCATAAACTTTCTTGCATTGAAAATTATTCCTCTTTACACATAAGAATATGGTCTCAAGGGGACCATATTAGTTATTGAAAGCTGTAGCTGCAGTTATTAGTGAAAAAGGTTGATGCCCAGAATATGCCTTAGTGCATACTTTGTGTCTGAAGAGAAATGCATAACAGTTGTCCAGGAGTGTTTCTTCAAGATCAAACCTGAGCAGGACTATATACTATCTAGTAACATCTTCTTAACACAATTCATATATTGCAAGCCATAGAGAAAACTGAAATGTTAAGTAAAGTCTAAAAGTCCTTAACAGGAGGTACTCCAAACAGCCATGTTGTTTTTCACTTAGTATCTACAATTCAGTGGCAAGAATATCACTTTCGCTGAAAAGTTTTATTAAAAAATTGAAAAAACAACCCCTCATAAAAGCCTGTTTCTAATGAATTATAGAATTACGTTTCCATAGGCTTACACTATAGAAACTAGTCACTCTGAAGCTGTGCTGAGTTGCTTAAAAAACAGAAGCTCGGTTACCTGTTTATTTGAATGTGGGAGCCAAAGGCATTTTAGTATGATTTTGAGTGTCTGAAACAATAAATAAAGATATATAACCAACTTTATGAAAAAAGCACTTCAATGCTTTTGGGAGGCAGAGGGTGATAGTTGGGTACCTCCCTCTGCCACGATTGAGTACACTAAAGTGTCACAGTAATTCTGGGGCCCAAAGGAAGAATAGCGCATGTGCATAATTTAACAAAATAAAAATAAAAATGATCAAAATTATTTACATTATTTACTTTGGAAGAAAAAATGCTTGACTTTTTCTATCTCAGTTCTAAGAGAGCACTTATTAAGAAATTTAGTAGGAAAGCTAGTACAAAAATATGTTCTCAAAGACAGAAATTTAGTTTTCCTTGAGAGGAGTATTAAGAAAATAATTAAAGGCTTTTCTGAGCAAAATTTAAATTCTTCTGCTGACATTTATATTAAGAGTTTGTCAGTTATTGTCTCAAGAATCTTTTCACCACAGATCCATTGTAAAGTAAAAGCAGTAGTAAATAGAGCATAGTAACTCTTTTGATTGCAGTAATAGTTACAAGTGAAAGATTTCACTGTGGGTGGCTGAAGAGAGTACTGCAGAGAGATCCTACAAGGGGCTCTTCTCATTGCAGCCACGTTCACTAGTTGCATATACCTGAACCAAAATGCCAAAACTGCTGAGGTCTTCAGATTATGTATATATTTGACATGATGTCCATTAAGAACAAAGATTAATTCAATGTAATATGAGAACATAGGAAGCAGCGACTCTAATCTTTGTAAATGGATATAATGCAATAATTAATTAAACAATCCATCAAGCTCTACAACAGGATTATGAAAAAACACTCACATCATGGACACACGCAGACAAATACCAAGTAGAACAGGAAAAATATTTTTATCACATATATCACTGGTGTTCATATTTCAAAAATATATATGGATTTTGAATACAAGGAGGAAAAAGAAAATGAAAAAAAAAAGGAGTCAGACATTGCCAAAATTTACATCATCAAACAATTTCTGCATCAAGACCTGGCACCAGTGGTTCCAAATTCAGAAGCAAATAATTTGAATCTGACTTATCTGGAACAGTCTCACAGGAACTGGGTAAAATTTAAAAATAAAGGAGGAGAGCAAATCAGGTCTCAGTAAAGCAAAATGGCTTTTAAAATAATGAAACCAGGAGCAAATGAAGATGGGGAAAAAACTGGATAAAAGAAAGATCTATCTAAAGGATGTTCATGGTGGCTTTTATGCTAAGCTAGACCTTGTTGAGAAGGAGAATGCAAAATATCTAATTCTGCAGTGGTTAGCAAAATATTAAGGTCCAGTGGCAAAGGAAGAATTATCAGTTAAATTGCAGGAAATGAAGACTGCTACGAGAGCTGCAATTTTGAATGAAAAGTCATCCAGGCTGGCAGATAAGTAGGTAGGAAACTGCCTCAGGAAACGTTTTCTGATGGCTGCTACTGAGCTGATGGTTTTTGGGTAGAGTTTTATAAACATATAAAAGATAGGCCTTTAAGTGGTCACAGAAAAATGAGGAATAACAGTAAGAACCATTAAAATTAAGTGAATAATTACTTGTTTGCTATTTCATTTTTGAGAAAAATTTATTACATTAAAATTTAAAAGCATATGAAAGGCATTCTGCGGTACTTGAACAAGGGGTGTCTAATGACAGGATTAATATGTAGTATATATTTAACCAAAACAAAAAGAAGCAAAGCTACATATTTACACCCAAGTTGAGTCTGAAATTCAGTGTCTTCAACACAGCGTAACACAGGGAGCTGACAGGTTAATGCAATGAAGGACACACCTTTGAACAGTTATACACTTGTGCTCACACAAATGCATTAACAGAACCCCACACAAACCTCAACAACAGGAAGGATTCCACCGCCAGAGACATGCGACACAGGATCACCCCAATATCTGCAAATCATTCATCCAATTTCAAAAGTGCCACAATCATCAACCCTACGTCTTCTCTTTATTGCTGTGAACCATGCAAATTGCCATGCAAATTTAAGATGCGTTATATGGTTAGCTGAGAGAAAAATTAAAAGCTTTTTGCTAAACAGAACTTTTCTTGAAGTAGAGACAGCTTTTTTCATGGCTTCATGGGGGTTCATAGAAGTAAAGCTTAAGAAACATAAAATAACTAACTAAATAAACACAAGACAATAATAAATACTAATGTGCCTCTTCATCTGACCAAGTACCAATCTATTGCTGTGCCCTAATTTCCAACACCTCATTGTAAGCATTCATGGAAAGGAAAGTGAAGCAATGCTAAGAAAGCAGTATCACTTGGGAAAAATACAGTTAACTTCTGTAAAGTAAGTAAACAAGTAAATATATTAATATCAGTAAACCATGTGTAGGTTGAATTAAATTACAGCTGTTTAGCTTATAATTTTCTTATTGTCAGAGAACAAGTATAGAAATAGCAAGAGAATGTTTCATAGCAAGGGGAACAAATTGCAGTTTCCTTGTAGTCTGTCACTGATGTGAAGGCAGTTAGTCCTTGTATAGAGAGAAACCCAAAGCTAATCACAATAAATAAATAAATAAAAGGCTAGTAACTTTCAAGAAATTGCAGGTCTGCAATGAATCTGTGTGAAGATACATGACTTTGTTCCTGGTGTTGGCTGTAAGGAATATTTTTTCAGCATTCCATTATATTACTAAACCAGACTGAGTAGTCTATGGTAATTGTCAGAGTAAATTTCTCCCTGTTCCCTTTTTAAGAGTACCAGAGACAACCACAGTGGAACATGGAATGTAATAGCAAAACTGACTTGCTTCACCTTCGAACTCTTTCAGAGGAGGGTTGAATTTATTCAATTCTATGTGGATGATGGCTTTCAGAGAGATTTCAGAGCAAAATGGATGTTTGTAAGCATGAGTACTGTAAAAGGTCCTACTTTTAAAATGTATAACCAAGTATTTGTCTGGGAAGTGATGGTGTGCTAACTGGGGACCATGAACCCTTCCATCTGACTCCTCTAACTGCTTATTGCTAAGCAAGATGAGTTGGATTTTAAATATTTATCAACAATGTAAGTAACGGCTATGAACACACCCAGATAATTAATGTGCTGGGGGAAAATGTGGTCTAAGTGTGAATGTTCTTATAATGGGAAAAAGAGGCAAAAACATATTAGAGTAAAAAAAAA